>CM060920.1:63202500-63802500 GCA_030737875.1 Allium sativum
CATCTGTAATCTACGCAACACCATAAATTGGTGAGCAAGTCAATGCTTCGAAGCTTAGGTTAAGAACAATAGGAATTGAATAGTGCGAAGTACTCTGGTAGAAATAAAGGCCAGATCGCATTGAGGAAGGTGTAGACAGAAGATCTTGATCTGGTTGTGGCTTCTTCTTTCGAGCCATGACAACGACATGATGACATAGGAGGATTTAGAGGAAGTAGGATGGAATTTTGAGGGGGCACATGAAGAAGACGAGCGTTGAAATGAGACGGAGAAGTGCAAGCACGATATCATAGGGTAAGAATGACAATGGGACGTGTTTCTCGTGCCCCAGACCCAATCCGGACTTTTTAAACCCGGTCTCAGATCCGCCCCGTAAACTCAATGCGGATCTGAAATTTCGCCCCGTACCCGAAACCCGTACGGGTCAGAGTAGACCTGACTCGCTCCATGACCCGTTGGTATTGTATTTTAATGTGCACAAATTTATATACTTATATTTTTTATCACTAAACGATAAATTATATACATATTATAATGAGTTCACAACGATGAGAGAATATAATAAAATGAGTTCTAAGATAATAGTTGAAAATGTGTGCATTTGTTATTGTATGGTTATCACTGATGCAACTTATTACTATGAAAAATTTATAATTTTTGGTTGAAAGAATATAATATTCAAGTTATAACCAGGTATACCTAATAAGATTAACAAGTAATGATTATAGTTATAAAGTGTTTTAATGATGTTTCAATCATGCGGGTCGGGTTGGGGCGGGTAGGCCGTGCCCCAGAACCGACCCTAGACCCGGACCTCCAAAAACGTGTCGTGGGTCTACCCACCCCGAAAACCCTATGAGGTGGGTCTAAATGAGTCAAAACAGGGGCGGGTCAAATGGATTTGACCCTAGACCCGCCCTATTGCCATCCCTATTACAGGGAGCCAGTTGTCATTAATAGATTGCTTATTGTTAATTATTTATTCCATATATTTTTTCCTATACATATGAACATTTTTTTTAACATCAACTCAAGCTTTCATGTATTTAAAAAAAAAAAAAATTAAATACCTTTTTTATTATTAATATAATATCAAGTCACCGTATTTTAATATGAAATAAATATTTTTCAAATCTTTTCATTTCGTATGCAATACCCCTTATTTTCCTGTTGGGTTTTTCCTCGATTGAAGAGACCTTTATCTAGAAGTCTGCAAGTAATGATGAAGTAGGTGGAAACTTAGAAGTGGCTTGAGAGTGTATTTCATATATGATCTTATTTAAATTCTCCTTTGTGGAGGATAAAAGACGTGCCAGAGCTTGATCCTATTAATGTTGACAACAAGCCTTTCATTGTTATCCCTTGGACTCCGCCTGTTGGACGTGCTAGAAAGCAAGTACTGTTTGTTCCAGTTTGGGCCCATTTTACACATATTCTCATGGTTATTCACGTTAATTGGGCTTGATGGATTAACAAGACGTATCCGTAAGCTTAGGCATTGAGACAACCCGCAGACCCTCGCCCTTTGAACCGACTATAAACTACACAAGTTCAGTCCAAAAAGTAAGCATCCACAAAAAGTATGGAGATAAACCTAATTTTCGATATTCGATAGTCGATACTTAACGCATCCACGGTGTTCATGTACCGCAAAACCAAATATCGCAAACTCAATCTTTCAGGGTTTTATAAGAGCAAACATAACGACATAGAAAACAAAAGAGAAGAACAGAATCTCATAGCAGAATAGAACAAATATAATATTCAATATAACTTTACAGCGGAAACTTTAAAACTGGAACAATATACCATAGATAGTTCTAAACATCATCCTCACATAATACACCCACGACAACCACGTATAGATAGTAGAATACGCCGTACCATCTGACGGAAACCACCATCTTCTCTGGAATCGTCTGGGAACTCCTCAAATCCCGTCTAAACCTGAAATACACTTGGATCTGACCCGAGTATCAAACACTCGAGTCAGGCTTGGATTAACCGGCTTGATAACTAGATAACAAGTCATATAAATCTCAAACTATCATAAAATAGGGTGTCAAAATTTCACGCATTCTTTTTGGAAAATGAAGTTACCATAAGACTCGCATCCCATCACACAATGCAAGATACACCAGAGGAGCAAGTTTTGCTTTATGACAAACAAATATGTTTGATATACGAAAACCATTTGATATTGTCATTGATGTATATCCTTGAAAACATTTTAAAAAATAAATGTATAGATCTTAGCAGACACAAGTACCATATATTACATCTACATACATAGAGTACAACTAAAACCATAAGGATTCGTATTGGAAGTTGGGTTCCACCAATGACCAAGGCAAAGGATTTTCCTTGCCGCAATTCGGAACACCTCCAGCGGGATGTCCCAACAAATGCTCCTTCTGAAGCAGTAAAGCCAGCCCACCTATACCAAGTGTAGTTCGGATTTTACCTGAACATAAAATGCCCCGGTTGTTGTCGACCTTTTGCTCGAGGCGCCTCATTCCATCACCCACTAAGTAAATTGCCTGGGCTCCATACCATGGCATCACTTCTTAACTAGAAGGAAACACTAGTCCTTGTCGTTGTTGTACTTCATCATGTTTCAGCTTATTACCGGCTGTGAGGTCTGAAGTTACGTTTCTACACAAAGCCCTTCTTTCAACAAAAGCTTTGATCATCACTTAGCATGCCACATTGTCAATTCACAACATATAATCGATAATCACCAATCATATAACCGTTGAGCTCATACGTTTCAAAGAAGGGTGTTGATTTGTGATAACCTCTCAACCACCAACAAAAATATGTTTAATAGAAACCAATCAATATGTTATAAAATACAATATCAGAAACACATCCATTTATAAAGTTCATTCTAGGTTGTGAACGAAACTGAAGGCACTTTTTCCCATGACCCCGCCTTGGTGCGAATGTCATTGCAATATGAATCGCTTCAAGTACGATCAGATCGCCGTCACAATATAACCCATACTTCAGTGGCCACCCGATGCATCAATTAGAAATCCTTCTGATGAAGGTCTCAAGTCTTCAATCACGGTCATCGCCGTATTCATTTGTTCTTATCACATCGTATAGTTATTCACAATGGGTTAAAACCCGGTCATTCCGAATAACTAGCGCATCTTTAAAATCAATAAAGATATACAAAGTATCACGATTCTCATTCCATCTTGGAATATTCTTTACTCAAATAATTCTTATATTGGGAATTACTCCCTCAGATCTTGTCAAAGATTTACATATTTTAAACTCTTGTTTAAACCATTCCTTGGAAATCATTTCAGTTGATTATAAAACTTCATTACATAAATTTAACTCAAACCAAGGTTTATATGCTTTATTGGTATTATAGAACCTCATGAAAAAGGTAATTTCTTGAATCGTTATCCCAATACCATTCTATTCATCCCGTGGAGAAACTGGCAGTACTCCTTATCTAATTGCCCTCGTAGTTTGGTAAGTTTAATTACATTCTTTAATACCAAATCTGATTTAAAGATTTCAATTATCTTTATGGGAAAACATATTTATCACAAACGCAACCCATTCGTTGATCATTAATTAGGACAGATTACTTTATCTTTCTTTGATCATATTTCTATCCCAAAATTGTACTTACGATTTCTTAATCTTTATGTTAAGGAAACCTTGCTTATCATTTAATCAATCTTTAAATTTTGTTCCCCTTATCATTCGCTAGGGGTTACTCTTTCATTAAACCTCTATATTAAAACTAAACAAAGGTTACCTTTGACTTATATTGGAAAATAATCTTTCCTTTAAATGGTTTGCAGAACAAATGTTATTCAAGACATCGTTCACGATAAACCCAAAATCATCCTTTCATTTTCAATGTAATCTTCACGGAAATCATATCAGCTCACAATTGATATAAATTCCCGTATCAAACGGATACTATAAAAGAAATAATGACAAAGCCATTTGAATTCCATAAATAGTAAAGGTCTTCATCTATAGAGACTTATCTCAACTAGAACCAAATCGATTCTAATTCAATTCCAATTTAATTTGGAAAACTTGAGTTTGGTTTTAAACATTTCAAATCCCAAATATATCAAAAAATCTTCACCCTTGGATTATTTTGCAAATCATTTAAGTATCATTGGTTACCTCAAAATCTTTTAGTTTTAAACCGTTCCAAAAATGTCGTAAACAACATTGTTAATTCAACTCATTTTCAAAAAATAGCTTTTTATCTTTCCAAACTTGGTATATTCAATCCAAATCACTTTCAAATCATTAATTTTGATTTATCATAATTTATTACTATTTTTAATAATTTAAAAATAACTCATTTCATTAAAATCCAATTTCGGGTCATTAATTACACTAACGCTATTTTTATTCAAATTTGACTTGAACTTATTTCAAATTATAACCATTGGATTATAAAACTTTACTATGCATTTGAAAGATCTTTTCATTTAGAGCCAAAGGTTATTCGTTTCAAGAAAATTCGGTGGTCGAATATCCCGGTACATCAATTTAAAGTCAATGGTCGAAATTGGTGAACTACCGCTGTGCGACTAGTTCTATTCAAACCAAAGTTCGATTATAATTAAAATCGAATCGAATTACTTCAGAATTGTTTATTGATTATATAATAACTTTCAAAAACCATATTTCCAATATTTAGTTTTCAAATTCAAATATTCTATTATTTAAACATTATAATAGCAATAATAATTTTTGGCAAGATCGACTGGTTTTTATAGTGATCTGTAACACTCTTTTATTTATTACAAAATAAAAAGTACATAATATTGCAGGTGATATGCAATCCACATACCAACTATGGGTACTTCCACATAAGGAAGTAGATTAACACTAGCTCAAAAGCTTATAAATATGACTTAACTAAATTACATGAATAATACATCAAACATTACATGACATTATGACTCGAGCTGATGTAGAATTCAGCGCTCTCATCTCGTCATCCCTTGTCATCATCAAGCCCCTTTAGGAGCTCGATTTTCTTACTCCTCGTGATTGGCGCACTACCAAGCGTACGACCAGAAGAAGAAACAACTATTGGCGTGCTATAAGTGGGGTCTGGTGAGGCTTGGTATCTTGGAGGAGCAGGAATGTGATCGTATGGGCCTGCTTTTCTTTGAACTTTCGCTTTGTCTTTGTTACAAGAAACTAGATTAGAAGGGCTGCCAGTACTAGTTGCCATCGTTTTGCTCACCTCTTTTGGACTTTCATTGAGAATAATAATATTATTAAAATTATTAAAATAATATTCTTTTTCAAACTTTATATTTTGAAATCCAAACTTCCTTAAGTTCCATTATAAAAATGAACAAGATGATTTCGATAATAAAATCGAGTTAAAACCTTTTCTGGATATCCAAACCGAACTTCACTTTTAAAAGTTATTATTCACCTTTAAATTCAAATTTAAAACATTCCTTAATTGCTTGAAAATTTCTTCAAATAAATTTCCATCTTTATGAAAACCATTCGTAATTACTTAAACTATCTTTCCAAATCGTTTTGAATTTAAAATTCAAACTTTTATTTTTCACTTAATATTTTATTGATAAAATATTCCATTAAATTTCAATTTGGAATAAAACTCAATTAACTACCATATAATTCAACTTATACGGGTTTAACACATCATTAACAATCATTAACGATCATTAACAGTCATTAACTTCCAATTATTACATAATTGGATCATTAACATAAGCGCTAAGGTCATTAACCCTTAATTACTATTCCGAATAACTTTAACTAAATTATTAAACATCGTTAATAATTTGTTTGCTATAATTAGCAAATCAAATCATGTGTAATTAACGGTGACACACATCACAACAAGCTATCAATCAATGTCACATGAAAATATATTGATGTTACTATTCATCCGTAACATAACAATCACGTTATCAACCAAATTAACCGATCATTTATTTCCGGTTTAACTTCATAATCATTAGGGTGTTCACATTTATTACCAAAATGTAAATAATTAACTTACTAACTTCCATTAACACATTAAACCCAAAGCTTCTTAACAACATAGCAATTACTATTCATAACATTATTAATTCAAATGTGAACTAAGTGTGTTCACCAACTAAACTAATTAAACAAACATGAACAAGATTTGCTCACCATAGCTTATCCACTCCGCCAAATTTAACATAGAACTCTCTAACTTCTCTGCAACGTCAATCTTCACTGTGCAACCAAGATCGCATCTTTTCTACTTCAAATACTCCACAAATGCAAACTGTACTTGTATATATATTAACTCGTGTTATGTGGGATTTTTAACTATTTAAGGGGGTTCAGGAAGGGGACTATGGCCAGTGGAGGGGGTGTTGTGTGGGGCCTACGTGGGTGCGACTGGGGTAGGGGAGAGAGGTGGTGGTAGTGGTTGTAGAGGAGCTAGGGATGTTAGTAAGTGGTTAAATGGTTAAAAGTGATGTTTTTAAGTGGTCAAGGTAGAAAGGAGGAGCTTTGGGTCAAGTGGGGGCCACGTAAGGGGTGGCGCTGCTGACGTGGGCGCGGTGGTGGTTGTTATAGGCCGATGGTGGAGGGGGTAGGAGGAGCTTAATGTGTTTAGTGAAGAAGAAGAGAGAACAAAATAAGTAAAACTGAAATGGAAAGAAAATGGATTATATAAAGGGAAGTGATCATTAGTTCCTTTTCTTAATGAGGAGGCAATCCAAGAGATGGTGACAAATGAAAGAGCAAGAAGGTGAGGTGTTGAGGGGAAAGTGATTTAGTAAGTTGTGCGTTGGTTGATGCTGATTAGTTTAATTCAATATTTAATTAAACAACCTTTTTACGTTTTCAACTTGCACGACCAAACCATAAGTCTGATCGATATGAAATTTGAAATCCTTCCTTTTTCAATAATATAGATCCAATAAAAATTGTCTCGTCGAGTTCGGAGATCGTTTGCAAAATGACAATTTTCTATGTTATTATTTAATTTCAACTGATGTTTCGACATGCGTTTACATTACGTGCGCTCATATACTAACTTCGATTAATATGAAATTTGGAATCTTATAATATTTTAACGTTTCGGATCCGATGTAACTGGTTTCGTTGAAATCCGAGATTGTTTGCAAAATGTCTACTATTAAAATATCGAGTTTTAATATATTTACTTTAAATCAAGTTTAAAAGTTTACTGACCTTATTTTAACTTCGGTAAGATATAAAACAAAGTTAGAATTCATTTTCCCTAGTTTTTCAAGTCTAGATTTTATTTAACAAAATTTGAAATTCAGCTAGACTTATCCATTTAAAAATCCTTTTTAAATCTATTTAAATCCATATTTTGAAGTGACTAAAAATACGGGTCGTTATAATATCCGCTACTTGAAAAGATTTTGTTCCCGAAATTGGAATGAAGCAAATAACAGAATGTTGAAACAATACTCATGTATCTATAACAAAAAGTGTCATATCATATCACATCCCAGTACATCGTAAACAGAATATCATACTGTAATCACAGACATAACCTATACCCTAGTGTAAAGTGCCACTTATGGTATAAGCTATGTATATGCACCTAACCTACCAACCTGATCACGTACTACGTACTTGAGGCAGCATATACAACATCAAAATGTATCAGTCCCTAAAATATACCCCTAGTTCCTATCCTGCACCAAAACGAAATCTATCCATACACATCATCAACACAGACTGGAGCAACTACTGGCTCCCTAATCCTCCTTAGAATCATTAACTGAGGGTCCTGAGAAAGATATCTCCTGTGGTTCCTGGTCCACTCAATCCCACTCCCAACCTAGATAACCTATATCCCAGCCTGGTGTCAAATACTCCTCGACCCAAAAGTCATCAGGATCCTCCGCCATAAACTGTTTATCCTCATTAGTCCAATAATCATTTGGAATCTGAGATTCCTCCTCATCATTTAGCGCATCAACGGTGTCGTACCCAGCCTCATTTATCTTCGGGTCCGTCTCCGACTCACTATCCTAATCAATCATATCGTCGGCATCATGGTTAGCCTCATTGATCTTAGGAACTACCTGCGGCTCATCCTACTCAGCAATCTCTGATGTGAGATCCCATACTGGTAAATCCTCTGATACTGCAAGTTGTGCTAAATTGGTAACAAAATATATAACTCCTTCCTCACCTGATGTCCATCCCGATCTGGCACAACAAACTCTGCCAGTGGTAACTTAGGTCATACCCACTCATGTTGCTTAGGAATAGGGTCTGCAACAATATATGGAACAAAGTCAGGAATAATCTCTATCATCTGCAACTACGGTATATCCACTACAAGTAGTGCTACTGGAAATAGATCAGGTATAATGAAGTGTCCAGCTGAATCGTACGCAAGTCCCCCATCGATCTCCAACATCCAAGCATATGAATCCTTAGATCCCATATAATCTGACTCCATCGGATCATGCTCTGGCTCTGAATCAAACGTCTCTATTGGTACAAAAGCTAAGGTGGCATATGACATGTTCTCATCGCTGCTACAGTCATCTGGAATGCTTTGAGAGTTCAACGAACTGTCATCCGACCTATTCGAAGAATTGTTGGATACAGAAGGCTCTCTAAAATGTGCCAAGTAATATAGAGCAATAAGATGCTTACTCCTCTACAATTTAAAAAGAGTTTCTAATCAGAAAATAAGCTTAAACTAATCTTTTAAACCTATATACTTTCTAAAACCTTTTTGTTAAAAATTATCAAAGAGTTTCATGTTTAAAATTTATTAATTTTATTCAACCTTCCATAAAGTTTTACTAAGTTTACCCTACTTAGTTATTATATCTACCATTTCTTTCTGTTTTTCAATTCTTAATTGTATAGTTGAACATTTTAACTTTCTTATACCTCATATCTAGACTTATATAAGCATATACTTATACCTTTCTTAATTGGATAGACTAGTTACCAAACTTTAAATCCAAAAATCACTTAGTTGATTAACTTTTCAAATATAGCTTTCACATTATCAAAACACAATCCTTTTGTATATAAACTATATGTTATTTTTCTTTATAAACCAAAATCATTTATATATGAAAATCACAAATACGTCTCACATATATAATACTCTCAACTCATTCTAGGGCGTTGCTAACCCTATCTCAAATGAGTTACTCATCCTAGGATTCTACTGATCCTATCTCTGATGAGTCATTCGTCCTAGGATACTAGGGATCCCATCTCTGATGAGTCTTTACTCCACAGAGCCAAGGTTTATCGCTAAACCAAAGCTCTGTTACCAAACTGAGACGACCTCTAGACCCTCGCCCTTTAAATCGACTATAAACCACACAAGTCCTATCTAAAAAGTAAGCATCCACGAAAAGTCCGGTGAAAAACCGAATTTACGATCTTCGATAGTCGATACTTAACATATCGACGGTGTTCATGTACCGCAAAAGAAAATATTGAAAACTCAATCTATCGAGGTTTTATTAGAGCAAACACAACGGAATAGATAACAAAAGAGAAGAACATAATCTCACAACGGAATAGAACAAATATAATATTCAATATAACTTTACAGCGAAAACTTTTGAATTGGAACAACGTACCATGGATAATTATAAACATCATCCTCACATAATACACCCACGACATCCAATTTACATAGTAGAATACGCCCTACCTTCTGACGAAAACCACCAGCTTCTCTACAATTGTCTAGGACCTCTCAGAATTCTATGTAAACTGAAATACACTTAGATCTGACCCGAGTGTCAAATACTCGAGTCATGCCTGGATTAACTGGCTTGAGAACTAGATAACAAGTCATATAAATCTCAAACCATCATAAAAAAAGGATGTCAAAACTTCATGCATAATTTTTGGAAAATTAAGTTAGCATAAGACCTACATCCCATGACATAAAGCAACACACACCAGAGGAGAAAGTTTTGCCTTATGATAACCAAATATGCTTGATACGAGAAAATCGTTTGAAACTATCATTAATGTCAATCATTGAAAACATATTTCAAATAATATGTATAAATCTTAGCAGACATAGGTACCATATATTATGTTTACATACATAGAGCTCAACTAAAACCGTAAAGATTCATATTGAAAGTTTGGTTTCATCAATGACCAAGGCAAAGGATCTTCCTTTCTGCAGTTCGAAACACATCTAGCGGGATGTCCCAGGATCAACAAATGTTCCTTATGTAGTGGAAAATCCGTCCCGCCTATACTTGATGTATTTCGGGCTTCTCCTAAACATAACGTCCCCCGGTCATTGTCGACCTTTATCCAAGGCGCCTCATTCCATCATCCACTAAGTAAATTGCTTGGGCTCCATACCATGGCATCACTTCTTAACTAAAAGGAAACGTTAATCCTTGTCTCTGCTATACTTCATCCTGTTTCGACTCACTATTGGTTGTGCGGTCTGAAGTTAGGTTTCTACACAAAGCTCGTGTTTTCAACAAAAGCTTTGATCATCAATAGCTCATCACTTAGTATGCCACATTGTCAATTCATAACATATAATCAGTAATCACTAACAATATAACCTTTGAGCTTATATGTGTTAAAGAAGGGTGTTAAGCTGAGATAGCCTCTCAACCACCAAACGAAATATTTTTAATAAAAATCAATCAATATGTTATAAAATACAATGTCAGTCATATATCTATCTACAAGTTTGTTCTAGGTTGTGAACGAAATCGAAGGCACTTTATTCCATGACCCCGCCTGGGTGCGAAAGCACTTGGAATCTGAATCGCTTCAAGTATGGTCAGATCGCCATCACAATATAACCCCATAATTCGGTGGCCACCAAAGGAATCAACAAGCAATCCTTCCAGAAATGTGAAGGTCTCCAGTCTTCAATCACAGTCATCGTCGTTTTCATTTGCTCTTATCACGTCGTATTTATTCACAATGGGTTGAAACCCAGTCATTCCGAATAACTAGTGCATCTTTAAAATCAATAAAGATTTACAAAATATCATGAGTCTCATTCCATCTAGGAATATTCTTTTACTCAAATCATTCTTTATATTGGAAATTACTCCCTCAAATCTTGTCAAAGATTTACATATTTTAAACTCTTGTTTAAATCTTTCCTTGGAAATCATTTCAGTTGATAATAAAATCTTATTTCATAAATTTAACTCAAACCAAGGTTTCTATGCTTTATTGGGATTATCGAACCTCACGAAAAAGGTAATTTCTTGAATCGTTATCCCATTACCATTCTATTCATCCCGTGGAGAAAACTGGCAGTACTCCTTATCTAATTGCCCTCGTATTTTGGTAAGTTTAATTACCTTCTTTACTACCAAATCTGATATAAAGATTTCAAATATCTTTATGGGAAAACATAATTGTCCCAAACACAACCCATTCATTGATCATTGACTAGGATAGATTATTTTATCTTTCTTTGATCATATTTCTATCCCAAAATTGTACTTACGATTTCTTAATCTTTTCGTTAAGGAAATTTTGCTTATCCTTTAAACCATCTTTAAATTTTGTTCCCATTATCGTTTGCTAGGGGTAACTCTTTCATTAAACCTCTATATTCAAACTGAATAAAGATTACTCTTCAACTTATCTTGGAAAATTGTCTTTCCTTTAAATGGGTTACAGAACAAATGTTATTCAAGACATTGTTCACGATAAACCCAAAATCATCCTTTCATTTTCAATGAAATCTTCACGTAAATCATATCAGCTTACAATTGATATAAATTCCCGTATTGGACGAATACTATAAAAGGAATAATGACAAATCCTTTTAAATTCCTTAAATAGTAAAGATATTCGTCTATAGAGACATATCTCAACTAGAATTAAATCAATTCCTATTCAATTCCAATTTAATTTGGAAAACTTGAGTTTGGTTTTAAACTTTTCAAGTCCCAAATATATCTTAACATCTTCATTTTAATCTTTTGTATTAGTTTTCAAATCATTTGTATCATTGGTTATCTCAAAACCTTTTACTTTTAAACCGTTCCAAAAACCGTCACAAATAACGTTGCTAATTCAGCTCATTTTCAGAAAATAGCCATTTAACTTTCCAAACTTGGTATATTAAATCCAAATCATTTATTATGATTTATCATAATTTATTACTATTTTTGATAATTTAAAAATAGCCCATTTCGTTAAAATCCAATTTCGGGTCACTAACTGCACTAAACGATGTTTTTATTCAATTTAACTTGAACTTGTCTCAAAATCTAACCATTGAATTATAAAACTTTACTATGCATTTGAAATATATTTTCGTTTCGAACCAAAAATTTTCCATTTTGGGAAAATCCGACGGTCTGATCTCCTGGTACGTCAATTTAAGTCAACTGTCGAAATTCGTCAACTTCCGCTGCACGAGTAGTTCTATTCAAAACAAACTTCAATTATAATTAAAATCGAATCGAATTACTTTAGAATATTTTATTAATTATACAATAACTTTCTAAAACTATATTTCCAATATTTAACTTCAAATACAAGTATTATATTATTTAAATATTATAATATTAGTTAAATTGTTAAAATAATGTTATTTTTTAAACTTTATCTTTTGAAATCCAAACTTTCCTAAATTCCATTATAAAAATAAACAAGATGATTTGGGTATTAAAATCGAGTTAAAACCTTTTCTCGATATCCAAACCGATTTTCACTTTTCAAAGTTACTATTCACTTTTAAGTTCAAATTTAAAACTAGCCTTAATTGCTTGATAACTTCTTCAAATAAATTTCCATCTTTACAAAAACTATTTGTAATTTCTTAAACTATCTTTGCAAATCGTTTCAGATTTAAAATTCAAACTTTTTTTTTCACTTAATATTTTATTAATAAAATATTCCATAAAATTCCAATATGGAATAAAACTCAATCAGTTACATATAATTCAACGTATTGGGGTAAACATATCATTAAAAATTGTAATGACCCGGATTTTATTGAGAAATATTTAATGAATATTAAATATTTAAAACGATTTATTTTAAGAATTAAAGGCTTGAATGTATAATTATAATATAATTAAAAACGAGCTCGCAGCAGCGCAGTAGTTCATAATATTACGTTTTGAACTTTAAATGATTGTATAAGATTCAATATAAGTCGGAATTCGTTGAAATAAGAAATGTTCGAATTTATCGAACTATATTTTTCTAATAAAAGTGAAAAAACATGATTTCGTATTATAGATTGTGAGTTATATCCAAATCAAATTTTCAAAAAATTGCTATGGAATCATTTATAAACCATAACGATTTATTAAATAAAATAAAAGAATTTCAATGTATTTTGAATATCGATTTAGCTTATAAATGGGAGTATCGAGTTTTATATCCAACAAAGTTTACTCTAAAGCTATATGAAGCTTTATTTGGGGTATATACGATAATTATAATTTATTTTTCAGAGAATTGGAGTTTTTGAATTTAAATTATATTTTATCAATTTAATTGAATATGGAAAAATAGCTATTTTGCAAACGATCTCGGATTTCAACAAAACCAATTTTATCGGATCCTAATGATAAATTATTGTAAGATTCCAAGTTTCGGGCCAATCGGAGTTAGTATGTGGCCGTGCGAGTTATAAATGTTCAATGTAAATACGTATGTATAATAATTCACTAATTTAATCTCGAACGAGCGCTATTCGAGCAAACGGACTCGGATTTTGATGAAATAAGTTTCATTTGGACCGTAATGACAAACCGTAGCTGCATATTAGTTTTCACCCCGAACAGAGTTCGTATGTTCTCGTGCGAATTTTTAAACGTCGAATGGAGGTAGCAATTGAATAAAAATTAAAAATAATATATAAAATTTCACCTATAAGCTAAATCCTACCCTACAAATACACCATTACCCTTACCGAAACCCTAAAATTTTAGGACAGCTGCTATTATTAGCAATAAAGCCCCTCTTCCGTCTTTAATTTTTATCTCCTAATCCATCACAAATTAGAGGAAGTCACCAACATGAAAGTTGGAGTACTCTGAGAGGGCTACATACTACTAAAATTTGGTGGTGATTGGAAGCCAGAGATGGTCGAAATCTGACCATGACCGTGAACGTGTGACTTTCGATTTTAGTTGATTTTCGTGCAAATGAGGAGGAATTATCCGTAGGTGTCAATTAGGAAGTTCTAGAGAGAAGAGAGGGCAACCAATTTGTAGTTAGGGGTTCAGCCTGAATAGCCGTGGTGGCCGCAGTTTCGACATGATCAGAGAAGGCCAAGTTTTGGTAGCAACGAACATATTTTCATGTTTTCGGGGGCCATATTGATTTTCAGGCAAAGTGTTCAACTAGTCGATGGAAGGTGGTGGCGAGGCCGAGGTGCTCGCTAAATTTCATGGCGAATGGTGGTCCCAGGAGATGGCAATCGCGGTCGAAGTGGGTTCGGGTCGTGGTCGTTTTCTGGTGGTGTCGGTGGCTAAAGGGTTCGGTGTAGGTGTGCCTCACATAGGCACAGGCGGCGACATTGTTAGCTCGGGCTCCGATCGTCTCTCGTGGCTGAAGCGAAGAGAGATGGTGAGGGAATACGAGTGCAGTGAGATTGGGAAGATGATGAATAGTTTAATTATATTTTAATTAATTAATTAATGTATTCTAAGTTCGTATAGTTATATCTTATTCATATGAACTCAAAATTGGATAAAACATGATCCATTGGGATTGTATGGATGCAGGCTACGCGTACAAATTGATTTGGATGAGATTGGAGCTTGTTGGGAATTTAGATTAAATTAAACCCACATTTAATTTTACTTAAAAGCGATCGTTATTGAAATGATCAAAAATCACTATGAGAACTCCTTAACTATATTTGAAAAGTTATTATAATCTTATCTGGTTATATATTGATTACTTGTGGTTGCTATGATTGCTTTGTGGATGATGGTTATTTACTACAATTTTATGTATACCGTTTGTATACATTTATGCGTTTAAATTATAATGCTTATCTTATGACTACTGTTTGGTGGATGATGAACTGCTGTGGTTGTAGAATTATTATTGTTCACACAATTGACACCAAAAATATGAAATTATTTGGGAATTGATTGAGTCGAGTTCAATTGGAATATTAAATGAACAATATATGTATACTAAGAAATAAGGCGTGAAAATGGAAATTGGATTTTAATACCCGAAATGATTTGGAAATGAAATAAATATGATTTCAAACAACTATTGAAAAGGTTGAAATGGATTTTAAAGAGTTTTTAATTAGAAATGGCTTGTTTTAATTTAAAATAGCATTTGAATAGTAAATTCAAAAGTGAATTCGAGCAAGATATATTGTAACGAACCGACCAATTCCTGATCCTTATTATCGACACAAATACCAGGTCAACTAACCAAGAATCAGAAATTTACTATATCATTAATAGAAAGAAATAAGAAATAGTAGAATAGAAGAATAAAAAGAAACAAATCACATCAAAATCAGAGTCGACACAATCTCATAGCAGAACGAATAAAATATATTATATAACATATCCTTTGAATTATAATTTGAAACTGTATATTCATACCATTATCAAAGTACAACGCTTACAACATCGCAGAAACAAATAATACCTATCTAATGCGGAAGCCTCCTGCTTTGAGCTCTTCCAAGTATATTTGTAAAATCCCAACTGCTTGACAGCTTGTACAAATTTGGACACCCAAGATTTTAGGGTAAAACAAACCAAAATAAACTCTGGGTCGGTCATGGGACTGGTGTGAGTAAACTCCAACCACTTGGTTTAACTTTTTAAAAATCCTTCTAAAAGAAAGGATAATCGTAGGACTGATCCACACATAAACACAGATAGTTTTTACTTTACGATAACCAAAAATATTCTTTGTATCAATAGTATTATGATATTAAAACAGTGTCTAATCGAATCAATAGTAATCTAGTGGAACACTTGCATCTCACGCTCCACATACAATATACAATCAAAACCGGGGGCACTTATAGGGTAATGAATTTCCAACTATGACAAGGTATGGAACCACCTTCCGTTAGTATATCTCTAGAGGAATAACAGGGTTCGACAGGAACATCTTGTAACCCAGGCCACACATGACCGACCACTCACTTCTTTTGAGTGTACCGAATGTGTTGTCACAAACAGTTGGGATCGACAACCGTTCCAAAGCATACAACACTGATAGAATAAATAAGCAATTAAATTTTTCTCTAGATCAGGTGATAATACAATCTAATGGGAGCGACCCACTTAACCATGCTGCTTGCCCGATTTTTTTCATTTCATGAATGTAAGGCTTGAGGCTATACTTATCTTTTTAATACCATAACATCATTCACTTTGAATTCCATATCGTCCAACCTGCCATATCATTTATTGATTTCCCCAAAGTATCACGGGAATAACACTAAGAGAAACGAATTCCTCTGCCACCAACACATATATGTTTGAAGAGATAAATATAGGTGATTTATTAGGCATACTCTGTTGGACATTCGTCCATAAAACTTATCATGGGACTAGACAAACCGAAGGCACCATCCAATCAATCCATCTTAGGCAATTTCTACCTAGATTAACTGAACAACCCTTGTACTTTTGATAGCCGGTTATTTAACTATCAAAGGAGACATCCATATAACCAACGATTCAATTTCCAAATTGAAATTCTATCGATCAAGCATCAACCTGCACTGAGTCCTTTAAATTAATTTATCATTAATTTATTTGTTTCCCAATTTCCTTTCAATATCTTTACCCAGATATTTTTCAAAACCTGTTTAGCTATCGAACCTTACTCAATCCTTAGTCAACCATGAAGTCAATCAAGTTGGGGTATAATTACCTCTCAGACCTTAACTAAACAACATTATTAACTTTGAAATGGTTAAAGCTCATGACTTAAATCTTTAACAAACATCTCTTACATAATTCTCGAATTCGGTTTAAGAATCCACTTCTTCTACGGAACACATTGGTTATAACAACAGTGTTATAATCCATGCTCCAAGATATTAAATCTTTAAATATAACTTTTATTCATTTATTTTAATAAATAAAATAATTACTAATTAATTAAATAAATATTTAAATATTGATTTAAAACAAAAAGTAAATAGTACTTTCCTGAATTCGATATAGTCGAATTTCAATGTATAACTCTCTTCTGAATAATTTTTATTCGATCCCTCTCTTTCGAATAATTTCTATTCGATTAACGTTCCAAACTTCGAAATAAATTTACCGTTTTTGGTCAACACAATTTACATTTTCATTCTAAATTCACTTTTGAATTTATCACTATCAAACATTTACCAATTTCCCTTATAATTATTCTATTCTACAAACATTTGCTTTTAAGCTATTATCCACTTTATATTGTGAATATTTTTCCTTTATATAAATCTGGACTTGTCGTATTAAATAGATATAGATTTTTCCTTTATAAATACTATTACAGGTTCCAATCCCACTATCGAGTCATTTTATTACTTCTAATTCATTATCAAATCTCATTTACACATCAGTCTTCTAGTCTATTTCTTTTAATAAGTTTATAATTTTATATTGCCTTTACATTCGATTATAAAATGTCGGTTTCAAACCAAATATAAATTATCTTGTCACGTTCCGAATTATATAATATATAATTTCTGAAAATAAATTATTTTTATATCATTCGACATAGTCGAATTCTAATTATAAATCCTATGGATTTATTTTATATCTATTCACATTTCATTTTTTTATTTTTAAAATGATTTTCAATTTCCCTTTTAAATTCATTCTTATATTTACATTCCCTAATTATCCATTGATAATTATTCACTTCATTTATAAATATTGTTTATAAACTAAACCACTTGTTTTTATTAATAAAAATAAGTTATTGCATTCTAACCCATTCGAAATTAAGTTTATATATCTAAAAAATAGTTTTTTTCCTTTTAAAAAAATCATTTTCTTTTCATTTAAACTATATTTTTACGGTATTTAAATACCAATTATTTTTGGGCCAGTGCTATTCAAGTATCCAAACACAACAAATCTATCATAGAACATTTAACACGTCATATATCCCAATATACGAAAACATACAGTAAGTATTTTGAGGAATCCAGTTGGATCCCTCCAACATGTTTCATGCATTCACAGATGTTAATCAACGTAAATAACATAAATTTCATTTCAGTATGAGATATCATAATAAATAGAATTAATATTTAACCAACGATCTATATATATAACTATATCTTTAATTTCAACCAGTTTATTGGCAATTCATCCAAATAACCATCACACAACATACAATCATCATTTATCAACATTAAAATATGTTTATAATATTATAAAATTGGACAGAGTTAGTGTGTTTACGCATTTTGGTCGTTTATTGTGAAATAATGATTAATTTCCGATAGTTCAATCAAGCGTTTTATTTCGCCAATAATTGACATGAGCTCCAAATTGCTCCGAACTAGTTTTATTGTGTTACTTGTGTCCATACGATCCCAACGGGTCTTATTTCATCAGATTATGATAATGTATGAAGAAGTTATGCATTTTACAAGTTTGTAGAAATATTCAAACAATACTAATATAATTAATTATAATTATATTTTCCTTTAATCCTTTCCTTCATCACTATATATACATGCTCATTACCTTTCTTATTCCTGCATACAAAGTGTTCCAACCCAGTAATGGCCATTTCTGCATATTCTTTGACCTTTAACTCCCTCATCCTTCGTAAATCAACCAGCCGAAAACAACATACTTCTTCTCTTCCCGAGGCAAAGCCTCTATTCCCAAAATAATGAACTCGCGTGCATGATGTAGAATTCGTCCCTAGGTGTTTCCCACGTACGCACAGTAAAGCTTCGACATTTTCTTATTTCAAAAATTTCCAAATAAAACAAAACTAAATCTACTTAACCTCCTAAACGCCAATGCGAACTCGAATTCATGAATGGTGGCCTCAATTTCAAAATAAATGGAACCCTAAACTCACGGCAAAAATATCTAGCGAATAATTATTGGTTCGAACTTCCTCAAACTTATCTCATAGTGAAGAGAAACACTTCAAGATGCTAAATATATGTATGGTATTGATTGATTTTGATTTGAATTGTTTGGATTTTCTAAAAAAATATTTCTTCACGTTTTAGGAGAATAAGTGGCGGCAGTGAATTTTTGGCCATGGGAATAAATGGTTTAGGGTTAGATGATGTAGCGGTATTTATAAGATAGATAAATAATTTTTTATTCAATTATTATATTAATTTTTATGCTATCGCTATTTGTATTTATCATTTAAAAATTTGTAAGTTCATATACGATCCAATTTCGACAAAAATGGACATACGGCTATAGTTTGACATTACAGACCCACTTAAACTTATTTCGTTGAAATCCGAGTCCATTTGCTCATACAACATTATTTTAATGTCAAATTATCGATTTTTTCATACTTTAATTCCGCACGGTCACGAAGCAACTCCAATTGGCGCGAATTCTGAAATTCTAGCAATAACTAATCATTACGGGTTTAATAAAATTTGTTTCTTAAAAAAACGGAGGTCGTTTGTAAAATGCCTATATTTAAGGCTGAAATAAAACCAATAAAATAATAATTAATTTAAAAACAATTCAATTTCAAAAGTAAATTGAAACTATCATATATACCCAAATAGAATGTCATATAGCTTCAAAATAAGCATACTTGGATTTATAATTCGATATTTCAAAATCCAAGTTAAATCGATACCCAATTTATATTAAAATCCATTTATTTTATTAATAAATCGTTAAAATTTATAAACGATTCCATAGCGACTTTCTGAAAATTTGATTTGGACATAACTCACAAGCTATAATTCAAAATCTCGATTTTTCACTTCCATCAGATATATATAGTTCAATGGATTCGAACGTTTCTTATTTCAAAGAAATACGACTTATAATAAATCCTATATATTCTATTAAAGTTCAAAACTTGTCTTTTAATGTGAATGATGTTATAAATAACAATGTTCTTTAACCTAGTAAAAGGAGAAGATGATTTCTCATGATTAGTTGAAAAGGAATATTTATTTATTTTGATTATAAAGATTTGAAGGAAAGAGTTTTCCCTAACAAACGATAATGGGAACGAGTTTAAGAATCGCTTAAAAAAAGATAACCGTGTTTTTTGCTTAAGCGATAAGGTTAAGAAATCATACGTACGATTTTGGGTTGGGATAAATATGTTTTCTCGTAAAGACAATTGAACTCTTTAATCAGATTTGAAACGAATGAAGGTAATTAAAATTACCAAAATACGAGGGTGTTAGATATGGAGTACCACCAGTTTTGTTCTATATAGTGAATAAAATGGGAACGGGATAATGATTTAAGAAATTTCCTTTTTTGTGAGATTCAATAATCTCGTTAAAGCATAAAAAACTTGATTTGAGTTAAGTTTGTGATATAAGATTTTATAATCTTTTTAAAGGATTTCCATGGAAAAGATTTAGACAAGAGTTTGAAGTATATAAATCTTTGATAAGATTTAAAGGAGTAATATCCCAATGTAAAATAATATTATGAAATGGAATGAGACTCATGATATTTTATATATCAATTATGATTTGTAAAGATGTGCTGGCTATTCGGAAAGACCGGGTTCCAACCCATTCTAAATAACTACACGATGAGTTATGAAGATACCAGAGACGATGGTTGAAAACCAGGGATCTTTACATCATTTGGATTACTATTGACGTATCGATTTGAAGGTGTTAACACCAAAATTTGCGCCATCCAAATATAAAGAAGCAGAAGATCCGAAACAATAAGAGAAAAGGGTTTTGGGCACGAAATCTAAACCTGAAGCATGGAGAAAAGGACCTTGAAGGAGGCTAAGGCGCTAGAGAAGACAAAGTCTGAAAGTCAAAACCGACAACAAAAAGTGCCAAATTGTGGTTGATTGACATAGAAATGTGTTTATTTTATGCTCTTATATCTTATCCTTTGTATATAAATAAATATTACTTGGGTATTATTTTATCACTTTTACAGATATTCCAACCCAGCCCGCAGGCAACCAGAAAAGTAGAGAAATGGAGATCAGATTGCTATATATTTACATTTCGAAGAATTGTAGATGAAGATCTCACATCTAGTTGCTGTTGGACATGATTGATAAAAAGGCCACGCACATCTCAAGTTACAAAGGCCCAAATTTACTAGATTTCACTAAGGCCCATTTGTAATTCTCATTGTAAACTCTTTTGTGAATTCCCTAAGGCCCATTTATCATTGTATTAGGGTTAGGGTTTGGTTATCTCTTATAAATACCCTTGTAATATCATTGTAGCGACCATCCTGTTTCCTCTTCTTCTGCATTAATAAAGTTTCTAGTTCTCTTTTTATTTTTCTGCACTTTTCTTTTTCTTAGCAATCGGTGTTGTCTTCATAATTAGTTTTGGAAGAACACCAATTGTATTTTACATTTTTTATTAGTGATTAGTCGTTTGATTAGTTTCAACGACAATCCTAATTTACTTTTTGTTGTTCTTCTTTTCCTGCAATTTTAATTTCTGCAATTTATTTCTGTTTTGCATTTTAATTTCCAATTGATAATTGTGATTTGATCGTCGGTTCAATTAGATTTGTTCTGAATCGGATCGCAATTTCAATTTTTATTGTTTTTCAAAATCAATCCCCAATCTTCGTCTAACTCGCCCAAGAAATTATTTAAATAATTTGATTTAATTTGCCTCCCTGTGTTCGACCTGTATGCTACACACCTGTGCGCTTGCAGTAATTTATTTTAAAATTCGCGCTTTTTTAATCCATAGGAAAGCGACGAACAGTGGTCAGGTATCAACATCGAGTATTGCTGGAAAAATGACGGCAGGCTCACATCCGCAACGAAAGGGAAGGCTCAAGAATCATAATTCTGGAACCCAAGCACAAGGGTGTCAATATAACACAAAGAACATATGAACAGGGAAAGAAACAACAATAAGTCAAAGCAAAGGAATGGTGCCAACATGAAAGGGGAATACCTGCAGGGTAATACCGTTACCTAAGGAATTTAGCATGGATACAATTCCGAAAGCATAACACTTAAAACTGTAAGAAAACAGAAGCAGGAAACCGAAGCATATAAACCGGAAGCCTAAAGCCACTGAAGCAAAGAGTTGCATCAAGCAAGAGAGAGCAGGGGGTTGTCGGCTTTACTTAGTTCAATACTGACACTAACATTAGAGAAGAGTTCATAAATCATCCGAAAGGGGTCTCAGATGAGGTTATTGTGAGATTAAGACCGAAACCATGGGTTGTCAGAATAAGAAAGGAGGTATTCACTCTAACATGCTTAGTTTTGACATCTATACCAACAAGTGAAGGCTACAGAGCTGAAAGCCAAGCTAAGAGGAAGCAAAGGGCTATCGAAATCATCACCAGGAAACAGCTTTGAAGTCACCGAGAGGGATACGAAGGCATGTTGTCACAAAGACAAGCTCTCAGACACTGAAACCGAAAGGTATGGATGTAGACCAAGACCAGTGGCCCCGAAACTGAGAACCTATCATTGGAAGGCTTATCAGAAGCATATGCGCAACACACTGAAAATTTGCAACCGAGACCAAAAGCTTATTGGAGAAACTCCGAGAGGCATGTCAGTGGAACCACTCCCGAAAACTCGAGATTGACATTTCAAAGGCAAGAAGACATCAACAAAGACATTCGATAAGAAGAAAGGTGACCGAGACCATTCTGCTGGAACCGAAAGTTACAAAAGCAGACGAAACCTTATTTAAGCATCCGAAAGAGGCTTCTGCTGGGTTCACAACAGAAGGGGGACCAATTTGCCTATACATAAGACCTTAAGGGTCTCATTTTGGGGGACTTTTCTCATTCCACTATCTTTCTCTCATTTCCTAAAGAGCAAACTCTAATATGTAAATCTATTTGGGGATTTCTTATGCAACCTCCTCTATAAATAAAATCATCAAAGCCCTTAAAGTGGACGTAGGTTCAATCCGAACCGAACCACTATAAGTTGTGTGTTCATTACTATTTTGCATTATTATGTTCTACTATTCTTTACAAACTAGCCCTCTCAGCGGGTGCTTATCTACCTTATGCTTTCCCCTTAACAAAAGCCTGTAACGACCCAACTTCCAACCACCTCGAGTCGATGTTTAAAACAACTCCAAACATTTGAAAATCGGATTCGCCAGGGTAATACACATTAGAATATAATAAAATAAGCTTTTATTTCTCAACATTTGATTACAATGGAGTTTACATTATCAGAGTTATAATAAAATACATAGTGGAAAAGAAAACTACAGCAGAAGAAACAATACGATATAGCAGAAGAACTCCAACTCTAGCCCGAAACTCCAACACAAAAGCGCTTCGAATCTTGCTCCGAGGATCTATAACTGTAAAACTAAACTATTAGCTGCCTGTGTGAAAATTTGAAGGCACCCAAATTTTAGGAAGAAACAATAAACTCCAGGTCAATCATGGGACTGGTGTGAGAACATAAAACATTTTATTTTATATTAAGGTAAATCACAGGACCACGCCGTATAATACGGAACGGGTTTACTCCTATGATCACCATTGCATAAGTCGTACATGAGTTTTGAAAAATGAGATTATTATAAGGCTCGCCCAATACATACAAAACAATAAATGCAAGCACACACATGGACGATTTTTTGCCTTAAAAATCAAAATCAATGATATATGTCAATGGTGTGTATTATTACTACTAATAACATTTTAAAACATTTCGCAAATAAATTTACAAATCTAGCAAGGGTTGATAACAAGATTTTGATCGATGCTAAGAAATGAAGTTGCGATGGGAATCATGTCACAGAGATAAGGTTATATATATATATATATATGTATATATACACATTGAGTTGTGTTAGAATTATGTTAAAATCTATCCTCAAGTATACAAGAATGTGCAAAAACAAAGTGTATATATATATAATTATAAGCCTTTAAAATGTCAGGAATATACAAAAACTAGTCTAGCAGTCGACTGGTAGAAAATGGACCAGTCGAATGGTCAGCCCTTTTTTGTATATAACAGCAAGTTTTGATTTTTTTTATCTATATGATTTAATTCAACCAGTCAACTGATGATTTTTAACCAGTCGACTGATTCGACCCAGAAACTATTTTATGAAGAGTCACCATCTTTCATGAAGAGATTCCTCTTCAATAATCAATGGAAATGGACATAAATTTTTATAGAAATTCTTCATGAAGGAATGATACTCTTATACTATTATATAAACAACTTCAAACATGTTTTACAATAACCGATTTTACTGATTACTATTCTATTCTCTCCATTCTATGAATTTACATTGTTTGCAATTAAAAAGCTCTCCAGATTCAAATACTTGTTTAATCCTTGAATTGATTTAAGATCATTTGATTCAACAAGCAATTTTCTTCCTTAAATCTTCGCATTGAAATCATATACTCGAGGATCAGATTATAGGAAGGTTGTACTTAAACTGTCGACTATCCGTGTTGATTCAAGAACACAAAGCAAAAGTCAAAAACTTATATTTGTTGAAGACCTGTGTAGTTGGTCAGGCGATAGGCATCCTTGTTGGGGCTCAGGTGTATTGACCTATTTCTCTGGGTTAGGAGAGGGCATTGTTAGTGAATTTCGAAGTGGAGCTTTGGGACTAGACGTAGGACGGGAAGTCCAAACCAGTATAAAATTCCTGGTGTCACTTTACTTTATTTATCGCGTTTACTTTGTTTTGTGATATATCTCTATAACTTAGCTTTTACCTGCGTAACTATTGCATATTAACAAGTTATAATATCGTCTACATTTCTGCTATATCCATATAGATCTTGCTTAAGTCGTACACATCGATTTTTCAATTGGTGTCAGAGCAAGGTCATCACATAACCATAAAACCGTTATTTGATATATATATATAATATGGGTAATAACACTAGTACTAGTAATAACACAGGATACACTGAAGGCCAATCCACTGCTAGACCACCTTTCTTTAATGGCATGAATTATAGTTACCGGGCTACTCGAATGAGGATTTATATGCAAGCAAATAGCTTTGATGCATGGAATATCACACAAAAAGAGTACACTCAACCTACTACAGTATTTTCATAATGGTCTGCATCTGGAAAAGCAGAGGCTAGTGCCAATGCTAAGGCTCTGAACGTGTTGCATTATGCTTTGAATAGAAATGAGTTCAATCGATTTTGTATGTGTAACAATGCATATGAAATCTGGAGAACACATAAAATTACTCATGAAGGTACTAACAAAGTCAAACAGGGCAAAATATCAATGCTTAAGAATCAGTTTCAAAATTTTAAGATGAGTGAAAATGAATACATAAATGATATGTATTCACATTTTAAAAACATTTATCACACTTTGCTAGGATTAGGAGAAAAGTATTCCGACTTAGATATAGTATCAAAAATTTTGAATTCTTTAACAGATGAATGGAAGAGAAAAGTATTAGCAATCGAAGAAGCTAATGATCTCTCTGTCATGAAATGAAGCGACCCAAACTTCCCCGTAAAAGAAAGCCCGGATTGAGTTCAGAACACGACAAATTAGAACACAAACAGAAGAACATTTTATTGTTATTACAACAATTACATCAAAGTACAAGAATATACAGAGTCTGAATGAATAATTTACGATAGAAAATATCAGAGATTTAACTTACATTTAAATACATAGCAGCGGAAAAATAATACATAACACAACTGTAAGAAATACACGGATAAAGAGTGTTCCGAATATAGCTCCAGCTGTAAACCAGGATCCTGTGAATATAATGTCTGCAAAACCAAAACTACCAACTGCCCGTGGGGAAAATAGGGGAACCCAGAGTTTAGGTTAAAACAATAAACTCCAGGTCAGTCATGTGATTGGTGTGAGAACTAAAACAGTTATTAGCTTGATTTCAAAGTCTGGTAAATCATGGGACCATGCCGTATAACACAGAATGGGTTTATCCCCCAAGAATACCAGTGCATAAAAATAACAGAGCAATGTAAAAGAGAAAAATGAAGCTATTATAAGACTCAGGTCCCATCACACAATAAACGCAGTCGAGGATAGAGTTTTCTCATATAATAGCCAAATATGCTTGATACACAAAATTTCATCTTTTATTATTACTATAAGTGAAGAAATCAACTTCAAATATAAATGTATCAATCATAGGCAGCGTAGGTACCATTATATTACGTCGCCATATATATATATATATATATATATATATATTTACAATTAAAACCAAATATCACATATTGGAAATTGGGTTTCCATCTATGAACCGAGGAAAGGGTTGGCTCCTCTCCGCTTCGAGACACATTAGCAAGTGCCTCAGGATTATGCACTCTAGGCAACCCTTGGATCTTCATGGCGGTCATCCGTCGATGATTAGTTATACAATAAACTATATGTTAGCCGGTTCTATCGAACCTCTAAGATGGTCAGTATGTCGATCATCTCCCATCAGCCCTGTAGTGACTGATATATCCAACGATCCCATAGTGACCGATATATCCGAGGTACCTCGTCTCCCATGAATTAATAATAGTATGCAACATCCAAATTAGTAAACAGCCTGGGCTCCATACCATGACGTTACTCGTAGCTAGAACTAACATATGTCCATTTCCATGCAGTCACTATACCGTTTTTGTTTCACGCCTGGATGTGAAGCTCGCGAATTAACGCTACACAAAGCTAAGCTATTTAAAGCCGTGCTTTGATCATCAACCAGAAGGCTCATCTTTTCAACAAAAGCCTTGATCCTTTACATCTCGGCATGGCACACTGACATTTCACGCCATGCGACTGATACCTATCGATATATAACCTCTGAGCTCGTACGTCTCAGAGAAGGGCGTTAAGCAAGAGAATAAATTCTCCGCTGCCAAACATATATATATTTAATAGAAATGAATCAACACAGACAATATCAGACACACATCCATTTACAAGTTCGTTCTGGGTTTGAACGAAACTGGAGGCATCTTATTCCTCGTCCCATATGTCCAATACAGGAGAGAGGTCCTCGCATATCCGGTCGATCGTCAAGTACGTCTGAACGATCACCACTTATTACCTTGTCTTGGGTGTACAACCCAATCAAGACATCAGTAATTATCCAAACGATGTGAAGACCTCCGGTCTTCAACCACCGTCTTCATCTTCGAATCAGTTATTCAGAATGGGTAAAAAACTGGCCTTTCTGAATAACTCGCATATTTTATAAACAAATGCTATACAAACACAACATATGCTTCATTCCAATTTTGAATATTCTTTTATTTAAATATCCATATCATTTGGGAAAGGTTCCCATTAATTTTATCAAAGATAAATTCTTTAAATTTATTCTTTAATCTGCCTTTGGATATCAATTCTAAACCAATTTAAGGTTTATCTACTAGTCGGGATTAGCGAACCTTACCAAAGTAATCATTTGTTTAATTTTCCAATCCCAACCTCTTCATCCCATGGAGAAAAACTGGTAACACTCCATATCCAACACCATGGTGTTATCGGTATATTTAATTACCATTTCACGTTCTAATCTAATTAAAGATTTAACTATCGCTTAGAGAAAAACTGGTGATACTCCATTCTCGATCATTTCCCAAATTTGATGATTTAAATTATCAATTTACATTTCAATCTAATTAAAGATTCATTAAAACTCCACTTAGTTTAAATCTTCCCAAAAATCAATATTAATGATTATTTAACTTTGGGGAAACCAAGCATGCCTCATCGAAAATCTACACCGTACTATTGATTTCTACTGATATATAACCTCTAAGCTCGTACGTCTTGGAGAAGCGTGTTAAGCAAGAGAATAAATTCTCCGCCACCAAACAAATATATATTTAGCAGGGATCAACCATATAGTTCGAAATACAATGTTCGACATGTAATCCTGTCTTTAACTGGGTTAAAGAACTAATGTCATTAAAAAACAATTCACGATAAACCCAAAATCACATTTCATTAATTATGGAATCTTCACGGAAAACAGATCAATATACATAATCGATATCAATTTTCGTATCCGACTAATAATATAAATGGAATAACGACAAAGCCTTTTAAATTCGATATAAATTAACAGTCTTCCTCCACAGAAGTTCATTTCGATTATTACCAAATTGAATTCCATTTAGTTCCAATTTAATATATTAAATTGGAAAACTTTACTTTGGAAAATTCCCATTAAATCTTAGTAAAAATATTTATAAATTCCGGATCACATTTCCCTGTTAATCAGGTTAAAGAACAAGTGTTTTTAAAAACATCGTTCACTATAAACCAAAAAATCAAATTCTTTTATTCAATTCCAATTAAATATTAATTAATAGGAAAACTTCACTAAATCTTAAATTAAAGATTTATTCTTTTCTCAACTGGGTTTAAGAATAGTGTTAATAAAGACACCATTCACGACAAACCCAAAATCCCATTTGATATTAAATACAAGGCTCTGAATAGAAATTATATCGGCTTATATTC
This sequence comes from Allium sativum, assembly GCA_030737875.1. Lineage (NCBI taxonomy): Eukaryota > Viridiplantae > Streptophyta > Magnoliopsida > Asparagales > Amaryllidaceae > Allium > Allium sativum. The sequence goes on from CM060920.1 coordinate 63,231,118, forward strand.
AATATCAAATTCTGAAACCAACAAATACCGTATTGGGTATAACGATATATATATATATATATATATATATATATCTTCCAAATCCCTCCACAATATCTGTATAATCATGGAATCCAATATCGGAATATTTCAAAGATAATTTCGATTCTAATCCATTCCAATTCATATATTGTAAATTTCTGGTTTAATTTAAAACCCTTTATAAATCCAATTTATTTATTTAAAATTTATTGGAATTCATTTCTAGTCAATAACTAGTTCATTTCGATTAAATTATATTTTTATTCTTTATAAACGTGGAATTTTTCATCCCATTTCTTTCCAAATCATTTATTACGATTTTACACAAATTATGGATATTTTTAATAATTTTATTAAGGCCCTTTCAGTCGATTACCATAAACGGTCATCGAATTGCACTTACAACGACCTTTTCCAAATTTGATTTGGATATAATTCTAAATCCAACCATTAGATTTAAAATCTCTTATATTCGTTGGAAATCTCTCTTCGATATGAACCCAAGGGTTCCAGTTTTAGGAGAATTTGACGGTCGTTTCTCCCGTAATATCAATTCGAAATCAATGGTCGAAATTCGCGAACTACCGCAGCGTGGCGTGTTCTATTCAGGCCATTAAATATATAATATATATATATATATATATTATATATTTCATCGATTTCCATTTAAAACATATTTCATAAATCGTTTTAAATTCGTTTCAAAAATGATTTCAACTTCATTTTCAATTTTAAATCAAAATTGAATTCTCCTTACATTAAATTGTATAAATGATAATATTTTCAAAATATCAGATTTTGAAATCATTTCCTGTTCGATATTCATTATAAAAATAAATAAAATCGATATAAATATTGTTCGCGTCAAAATGGAGCGTATCAAATCGACACGGCTTTATATATTTAAATATTTTCGTGTCCATACCAAATCGGACATCAAAATCATATTTTGATTATTTTCTGAATATTATTTTAAAATATTAGTTATTCTAAAATATTCGTTATTATAAAATATTCCTTATTTCTGAATTGGAATCAAACACCGTCAATTACCATATAATGTTATTTATATGGATTTCATACACACGTGTACACAACAATAATCATACACAGTCAGTCATCATTCAGAGTGCAATCTACAACTGTATAAGTGTTAAAAATAAATAATTAACGCTCATCGCAGCCTATCAACCCATCGAGACACACAACTAAATATCGGGATTAGTGTATGTCAAATATCATCGCAATACCCGTGTGGGGTTTAAATCAACAAACACAGATTTTATTTGTGTAGTTGGGCGATGTGTAAAATATATCGTCCCAATCAGTATCAGATAAATGGGTGTACATAAACAAATCGTCCGATTTGTTTATAAATATTTATTTCAACACATGACTATGTTATACAGTTCATATATACAATAAAAATGATATTTTTACTATTCAAATATTTTATACGGTTTATGTATACAATAAAAATGGTATTATTATTATTCAAATATTTTATTCCATACAATACAATCAACAATCACAATACAATACAATCAAACAAGCCATCCATGGTCTGTGGACGACAGTGTCTGGAGCTACTAAGCCCCGTCTGCAACCTAGTATTTATTTAACTTTAAAATAATTAGTGAGGAGGAGTTCTCACCTTTGATTTCCACTCCGTCATTCTTTAGCGAACGGTTTGGATTCTGTTCACTTCCAGTTGGCTCCATCGCAATCTATTTCACACGATTTTTATATTAAAAATCACATTTTTATTTTAACACTCTATAGATAAAAATCACATTTTTATTATTATTCTATCTGCATAAAAATTACATTTTTATAAATCAGTTTTCTATATAAAAATCATATTTTTAACATGCTATATTTATTTTTAAAACTAAAAAGAAACTACGCCATTTTTATATTTAAAACTAATGCTATTTTTATATTTTAAACTAATGCTATTTTTATATTTAAAACAAATAATGTCATTTTATATTTTAAAACAAATGTTATTTTTATATTTAAAACAACACTATTTTTATCTTTTTAAACTATGCTATTTTAATATTTAAAACAATGCTATTTTTATCATTTAAACAAATAATGTCATTTTATATTTTAAAACAAATAATGTCATTTTATATTTTAAAGCTTAATTAAAAAATTACCCAAAATACTTACACCTTAGTAACGTTTACTAAAAACGTTGCCCCTCCCACTTAATTATCCTCTACTTCGTTGATTACTAGTCGAACCCAATACGAGCCACCTAGGGCTCCTGAACGCACGCACCAATAGGCACTAGCCGACGATCCACGACCACCCCTCGACAGCCACGACCGCCCTCCACCTCCAGCTGCGGTGGTCCCCCGTTTGATGCACCCCCTCCTCCAAAACCCGATCCAAAGCCAGTAGCTTCTAGCCCAAAATCCAAACGAGTCAAGCCACTACAAATGATCATACCCGAATCAACTTCTAGATCTCCCTTTCCTCTTCACTCTTTGTTTTTATTTCATGGATTGATTCGATCTAAATTGGGAGATTTTTCCATTTTAAATTTGGAGCAATATCGACCCTTAACTAGAGAGGGGCGGCTGAACGGAAGAAAAGGATTCAGGGTTTTCCCGCTTTAACCCTATTTATAGTAATTATTTTTATTAATTAATTCCAATAATTCATGTTTTTGTATTCGAACTCCAAATCAAACCCAACGACTATCGCCCCTAACCAAATACCCCCATTCTAGACACAATGGAATATGTTTCGTAACCCTATTCGGCTGTTACGATCAGTTTTTCCTTAAATTAAAATATAAATCAATATATATTTAATTTAAACGTACATTTTAATTTAATGGGGCCACATACCGACTCCAAAAATTACAGAAAAATAAATCTAGCTATGTTTTGATGATACGGTCCTAACAAAACTAATTTCGTCGAATTTGGAGACCGTTTGAAAAATGGTCAATTTTTGGTCGATCCAATTCAAATTTAAATTACCAAACACATTTAAATTTACTACGCTCACATATTAATTCCAAAAATTATGAGAATTGGAATCTAGCAATAATTTGACATTCTGATTCCAACAAAAGTGGTCTCGTCCAAAATGGAGGTCGTTTGCAAAATGACCATTTTTAAAGGCTATATATTATATAAATTCCATAGCGACTATTCTGAATTTTCAACTGGACATAACTTTTTATTCCCGTTATGAAATCTGGATTTTTCACATTCTTGGAAAGATATTTTTAAAGCTATTCAAATAATTCTGGTTTTACTGAAATCCGGTTTATTTTGAATCTTGTACATTCAATTGAAATTTGAAATCGAATTTTCAAACTATCATGCCATTTCAGGCTCGCTATTTAATTAAAATCAATTTATTTGTTCTAATTTCATCGAAAATAAATTTTTAGTCGTTATTATTTAAAATAAATCATTTTAAATATTCAAAATTCATTAAAATTTCCAAAATAAAAATTTTAAATTGGTTCCAATTTTCTAGGTTGTTACAATCTCCCCCACTTAAAATCTTTTCGTCCTCGAAAAGGAACAGAGCTGAAAGTTGTTTAACTAACCAACTCAACTTTCAGTTTGGCTTTCATTCTTCAACTTTTCAGTTTCTAAGAATTTTCAAATTCTTCAAAAATTTGGCTAACACCCTAAATTTTCGAAAATTTTCGCCATAACCTCCTTTGTACGGGGAGACATTTAAAACCGCAACTAGCCACGCAGGGCTCTCATCAATCCAAAAGAAAAAGAAAAAGCCAAGCGGCTAGCCAATTAGCTCATAAAATCATCCAAACCCAATAAATTAGTAAACATGTAACTATTTGTCAAACAAACAATTTTATTCCTTTGCTTAGCTTCCCTGCTATGACCTCTTCAATGTATATACATGTATATGCATGCAATTTAATCGATTTTCAATTCAGCTCAATAATTTGATTCAATTTGGCTATATTTACCATACATTCTCATATTGGTTTTAATTAATTACCATTCTAATATTTTTATTAGTTAAACTAAATATCAAACAACACAACCAACAATCAATTGGTATATCAAATTTTCAAATTCATACTTTAATATATATACACAAAATCATGTTTTTGATGCCGAATCACAACAATAATCCCTATGTAGTTTTGGTTCTCACACCAGTCAATTGGAATCATATAGATATCCTACTTTCGAAATTCGAACATAAATACTGATGATGTCATGACAATCATCAGTATCATCTCCGTGCGACTAGAGTGTGATTCAACATCTATCCAGCATATTCGAGACCATGTACACACGCTAGCTAGGCGTATATGCAAAATCTTTATATACTAGATTGCCAAATCAATATAATTAAATATTCAAATATGTATAATAAGGTTTAAATTTTCAAAACAAAATTCGTTTCATTTTTATTTCAAAAATAACACTCTTCACACTCGTTCTAGGATACTTCCGATCCCATCTCTAACGAGTGAATCTTATTGGGTATTACTAATCCAATCTCTGATGAATTCTTTCGTATGGTTCTAATGTGTCTTGTTCTCGATCTCTGTAAACCAAAGCTCCGATACCAAATGAAGTGACCCAAACTTCCCCATAAAGGAAGCCCAGATTGAGTGGAGAACATGACAAATTAGAACACAAACAGAAGAACATTTCATTGTTATTACAACAATTACATCAGAGTACAAGAATATACAAAGTCTGAATGAATAATTTACAACATAAAATATCAGAGATTTAACTTACATTTAAATACATAGCAGCGGAAAAATAATACATAACACAACTGTAAGAAATACACGAATACAAAGCGTTCCGAATATAGCTCCAGCTGTAAACCAGGATCCTGTGAATATAATATCTGCAAAACCAAAACTACCAGCTTCTTGTGTGGAAAATAGGGCCACCCAGAGTTTAGGTTAAAATAATAAACTCCAGGTCATTCATGTGACTGGTGTGAGAACTAAAACAGTTATTAGCTTGATTTTAAAGTCAGGTAAATCATGGGACCACGCCGTATAACACGGAACGGGTTTATCCCCCATGAATATCAGTGCATAAAAATAACAACGCAATGCTAAAGAGAAAAATGAAGCTATTATAAGACTCTGGTCCCATCACACAATGAACGAAGTCGAGGATAGAGTTTTCCCTTATAATAGCCAAATATGCTTGATACGTGAAATTTCATCTTTTATTATTACTATAAGTGAAGAAATCAACATCAAATATAAATGTATCAATCATAGGCGGCATAGGTACCATTATATTACATCGCTATATATATATACAACTAAAATCGAATATCACATATTAGAAATTGGGTTTCCGTCTATGAACCGAGGCAAGGGATGGCTCCTCTCCACTTCGAGACACAATAGCAAGTGCCTCAGGACTACGCACTCTGGGCAACCCTGGTATCTTCGTGGCCAGTCATCCGTCGATGATTAGTTATACCATAAATTATTTGTTAGCTGGTTCTATCGAACCTATAAAATGGTCAGTATGTCGACCATCTCCCATCAGCCCCATAGTGACTGATATATCCATCGATCCTGTAGTGACCGATATATCCAAGGTACCTCGTCTCCCATCAAGTAATAATAGTATGCAACATCCACATGAGTAAACAGCCTGGGCTCCATACCATGACGTTACTCGAAGCTAGAACTAACATATGTCCATTCCCATGCAGTCAATATCCCATTTTTGGTTCACACCTGGGTGTGAGGCTCGCAAATTAACGCTACAGAAAGCTACGCTATTTAAAGCCGTTCTTTGATCATCAACCACAAGGCTCTGCTTTTCAACAAAAGCCTTGATCCTTTGCATCTCGGCATACCACACTGACAATTCATGCTATGCGACTGATATCTATCGATATATAACCTCCGAGCTCGTACGTCTCAGAGAATGGCGTTAAGCAAGAGAATGAATTCTCCGTCGCCAAAAAGATGTATATTTAATAGAAATCAATCAACACAAATAAAATCCAATGTCAGACACACATCCATTTACAAGTCCATTCTGGGTCTGAACAAAACCGGAGGCACCTTATTCCTCGTCCCATATGTCCAATACATGAGGCAGGTCCTCGCATATCCGGTCGATTTCCAAGTACGTCTGGACGATCACCACTTATTACCTTGTCTTGGGTGTACAGCCCAATCAAGACATCAGTAATCATCCAAACGATGTGAAGACCTCCGGTCTTCTACCACCGTATTCATCGTCGACTTATCGTCGAATCAGTTATTCAAAATGGGTATAAGCCCGACCTTTCTGAATAACTCGCGTATTTTATAAACAAGTGCTATAAAAACACAACATACGCCTCATTCCAATATTTTATTCAAATATCCATATAATTTGGGAAAGGTTCCCATTAATTTTATCAAAGATAAATTCTTTAAATTTATTCTTTATTCTGCCTTTGGATATCAATTCTAAACCAATTTAAGGTTTATCTACTAGTCGGGATTAGCCAACCTTACCGAATTAATCATTTGTTTAATTTCCCAATCCCAACCTATTCATCCCATAGAGCAAAACTGGTGGCACTCTGTATCTAACACCACAGTGTTATCGATAAATTTAATTACCATTTCACGTTCAAATCTAATTAAATATTTAACTATTTCTTGGATCAAAACTGGTGATACTCCATTCTCGATCATTTCCCAAATTTGATGATTTAAATTATCAATTCACATTTCAATCTAATTGAAGATTCATTAAAACACCACTTAGGTTTAATCTTCCCAAAAATCAATATTAATGATTATTTAACTTTGGGGAAATCAAACATGTCGCATTGACAATCTACACCGTACAATTGATTTCTACCGATATATAACCTCTAAGCTCGTACTTCTTAGAGAAGGGTGTTAAGCAAGAGAATAAATTCCCCGCCACTAAACAGATATATATTTAGTAGGGATCAACCATACAGTTCGAAACACAATGTTCGACATGTAATCCTGTCCTTAACTGGGTTAAAAAACTAATGTCATTTTAAACGCAGTTCATGATAAACCCATAATCACATTCCATTAATTATGGAATCTTCACGGAAAACAGATCAACATATATATTCGATATCAATTTCCGTATCCGACTAATAATATAAATGGAATAACGACAAAGCCTTTTAAATTCCATATATATTAACAGTCTTCCTCCACAGAAGTTCATTTCGATTATTACCAAATCGAATTCCATTTAGTTCCAATTAAATATATTAAATTGGAAAACTTTACTTTGGAAAATTCCCATTAAATCTTAAATAAAAGATTTATAAATTCCAAATCACATTTCCCTGTTAATCGGGTTAAAGAACAATTGTTTTTTAAAACATCGTTCACTATAAACCCAAAAATCCAATTCTTTTATTCAATTCCAATTAAATATTAATTAATCGGAAAACTTCACTAAATCTTAAATTAAAGATTTATTCTTTTCTCAACTGGGTTTAAGAACAGTGTTAATGAAGAACCATTCACAACAAATCCAAAATCCCATTTGATATTAAAAACAAGGCTCTGAATAGAAATTATATCGGCTTATATTCAATATCAAATTCTGAAACCAACAAATATCGTATTAGATATAACGATGTATATATTTTCCTAATCCCTCCACAATATATGTATAATCACGGAATCCAATATCGAAATATTCCGAAGATAATTTCGATTCTAATCCGTTCCAATTCATATATTGGAAATTTCTAGTTTAATTTAAAACCCTTTATAAATCCAATTTATTTATTTAAAAATTATTGGAATTCATTTCTAGTATATAACTATTTCATTTCGATAAAAATATATTTTTATCTTTACAAACATGGAATTTTTCATCCTAATTCTTTCCAAATCATTTATTATGATTTTACACAAATTATGGATATTTTTAATATTCTTATTAAGGCCCTTTCAGTCGATTTCCATAAATAGTCATCGAACTGCACTTACAGCGACCTTTTCTAAATTTGATTCAGACATAATTCCTAATCCAACAGTTAGATTTCAAATCTCTTATATTCGTTGGAAAGCTCTTTTCGATATGAACCCAACGGTTCCAGTTTTAGGAAAATCCGACGGTCATATCTCCCATAATGTCAATTCGAAGTCAATGGTCGAAATTCGCGAACTACCATGGTGCGTTGCGTTCTGTTCAGGCCATTAAATATATATAATATATATATTTCGTCGATTTCCATTTAAAACGTATTTTATAAATCATTTTAAATTCGTTTCAAAAACGATTTCAACTTCATTTTCAATTTTAAATCAAAATTGAATTCTCCTTATCATTATAATAATATTTTCAAAATATCAGATTTTGAAATCATTTCCTTTTCGATATTCATCATAAAAATGAATAATATCGATACAAATATCATTCACGTCAAAATGGCGCATATCAAATCAACACGGATTTATATATTTCTGTGTCCATACCAAATCGGACATCAAAATCATAGTTTGATTCATTTTTGAATATTATTTTAAAATATTCGTTATTTTAAATTATTCCTTATTTCTGAATTGGAATCAGACACAGTCAATTACCATATAATGTTATTTATATGGATTTCATATGTGTACACAACAATAATCATACATAGTCAGCCATCATTCAGAGTGCAATCTACAACTGTATAAGTGTTAAAAATAAATAATTAACGCTCATTGCAGCCTGTCAACCCATCGATTGACATACAACTCAATATCGGGATTAGTGTATGTCAAATATCATCCCAATACCCGTGTGGGGTTTCAATCAACAAACACAGATTTTATTTGTGTAGTTGGGCGATGTGTAAAATATATCGTCCCAATCAGTATCAGATAAATTGGTGTACACAAACAAATCGTCCGATTTGTTTATAAATATTTATTTCAACACATGACTATGTTATACAGTTCATATATACAATAAAAATGATATTTTTATTATTAAAATATTTATACAGTTTATATATACAATAAAATGATATTTTTATTATTCAAATATTTTATTCCATATAATACAATCAACAATCACAATACAGTCCATTTCCATAACACAATACAATCAAACAAGCCGTCCATGGTCTGTGGACGACGATGTCAGGAGCTACTAAGCCCCGTCTGCAACCTAGTATTTATTTAACTGTAAAATAATTAGTGAGAAAGAGTTCTCACCTTTGGTTTCCACTCCGTCATTCTTTAGTGGACGGTTTGGATTCTGTTCACTTCCAGTCGACTCCATCGCAATCTATTTCACATGATTTTTATATAAAAAATCACAATTTTATTTTAGCGCTCTATAGATAAAAATCACATTTTTATTATTATTCTATCTGCATAAAAATCACATTTCTGTAAATCGGTTTTCTGTATAAAAATCATATTTTTAACATGCTATATTTATTTTTAAAACTAAAAAGAAACTATGCCATTTTTATATTTAAAACTAATGCTATTTATATATTTTAAAGTAATGCTATTTTTATATTTTAAATAAATAATGTCATTTTATATTTTAAAACAAATGGTATTTTTATATTTAAAACAATGCTATTTTTATCTTTTAAACTATGCTATTTTTATATTTAAAACAATGCTGTTTTTATCTTTTAAACAAATAATGTCATTTTATATTTTAAAACAAATAATGTCATTTTATATTTTATAACAAATAATGTCATTTTATATTTTAAAGCTTAACTAAATAATTAACCAAAATACTTACACCTTAATAACGTTTACTAAAAACGTTGCCTCTCCCACTTAATTACCATCTGCTTCGTTGATTACCAGTCGAACCGAATACGAGCCACTTAGGGCTCCTGAACGCACGCACCCCGAGGCACAAGCCGACGATCCATGACCACCCCTTGGTAGCCACGACCGCCCTCCACCTCCACCTGCGGTGGCGCCCCGTTCGATGCACACCCTCCTCGAAAACCCAATCCAAAGTCAGCGGCTTCTAGCCCAAAATCCGAAAGAGTCAAGCCACTACAAATGATCATACCCGAATCAACTTCTAGATCTCCCTTTCCGCTTCACTTTTTGTTTTTATTTCATGGATTGATTCGGTCTAAATTGGGAGATTTTTCCATTTTAAATTTGGAGCAATATCGACCCTTAACGGGAGAGTGGCGGCTGAACGAAAAAAAAGATTTAGGGTTTTCCCGTTTTACCCATATTTATAGTAATTATTTTTATTAATTAATTCCAATAATTCATGTTTTTGTATTCGAACTCCAAATCAAACCCAACGACTGTCGCCCCTAACCAAATACCCCCATTCCGGACACAATGGAATATGTTTCACAATCCAATTCGGCTGTTACGATCAGTTTTTCCTTAAATTAAAATATAAATCAATATATATTTAATTTAAACGTACATTTTAATTTACTGGGGCCACATACCGACTCCAACAATTACAGAAAAATAAATCTAGCTATGTTTTGACGATACGGTCCTAATAAAACTAATTTTGTCGAATTTGGAGACCGTTTGAAAAATTGTCAATTTCTAGTCTATCCAATTCAAATTTAAATTACCAAACACATTTAAATTTACTACGCTCACATATTAATTCCAAAAATTATGAAAATTGGAATCTAGCAATAATTTGACATTCCGGATCCAACAAAAGTGGTCTCGTCGAGAACGGAGGTCGTTTGCAAAATGGCCATTTTTAAAGGCTATATATTATATAAATTCCATAGCGACTATTCTGAATTTTCAACTGGACATAACTTTTTATCTCCGTTATGAAATCTGGATTTTTCACATTCGTTGGATAGATATTTTTAAACAGATTTAAATATTTCTGGTTTTACTGAATTCGGTTTATTTTGAATCCTGTACATTCGATTGAAATTTGAAATCGAATTTTCAAACTACCGCGCCATTTTAGGCTCGTTATATAATTAAGATAAATTTATTCGTTCAAACTTCGTCGAAAATAAATTTTTAGTCATTATTATTTAAAATAAATCATTTTAAATATTCAAAATTCATTAAAATTACCAAAATAAAAATTTTAAATTGGTTCTGATTTTCCGGGTAGTTATATGAAACCAGAAGAATTGATCAGTAATCTAATGTATTATGAAGTAAATTTGCAGGCAAAGAAAGCACAGGTACAAGACAAGAAAAATTTAGCTTTCCATGCTGAAAAAGAAGATTGCGATTCAGATGAAGAAGATATTGCATTTGTTGCTAAGAATTTTAGAAAATTTCTAAAATACAGAAAAGGCTAAAGCAAAAATGCAAAGAAGAACTCATCAAAAGAACCTGACCTTGCTCTAGTAGAATGCTTCAACTGTCACAAGACTGGACACTGTAAATAGAATTGTCCAGAATTAAAGAAAAATCGAAAATATGAGAAATCAAAGAGACGAGCTTTTTCATTCACTTGGGATAACTCGAATTCATCTTCTGAAGGTGATAGCGAAAGTGATAGTGAGAAAGCAACGTATGCTTCATGGCTAAGGATAATGATGTAAGTGATTTTACTTTTGATGAATTAGTACTGAAATTTTAGAGTCCAAAAAAATGTTTAAACGAAAGCTTAAACAAGATAACGAAGATAAAAATAAATCAGAATTGAGATAGATCTTTTAAAAGATGAAAATGAAATTTTAGAAGAAGAAATTAGAAAATTACAAGAATCTCTTTCGATAGCAAACTCTCAAGTTTCTATGTTGAGTCAAAAAATCGAGACTCAAAAGAATAAAAATCATTTATTGGTTTATGAAAATCATGAATTAAATACTAAATTTAAGATCATAGAATTAGAAAATTATAGTTTAAAAACCAAGTTAGAAAGCATTTCTAAAAATGTAAATAATTTTAACAAGGGTAAAGAGAATTTATCTAAAATATTAGAGAATTCTTAACCGGCTATGATAAAGAAATTAATTCAAAAAAAATCCAGTTTAAAAAATTCTATTATTAAACCGAAATTTTTTAGCAGTAAATTAAATATTTCTACTAAGAAAAAAATATTCGGATAACATTAGTATATGGATCCCGAAGACAAATAATGTTCTTATTAGGAATAAATATATTAAAAACTTTTTAGATTCTGTTCATATAATAGTAATTATTTTTTCAAAAAGGAACCTAAGCCCTCTTGGGTTTGGCTTCCTAAGACTTGACCCTTAGGACCCTAATGGAGGAAGAGGGTACCATGTTAATTTCTATTGTTTTGCAGGTACCACTGAAATTTATGTTTGTAACTAGCTCAACCAAAAAGGAATTCTCAAACTATAGATGTTTACTTAATATAGTTGCTGTTTAAATAAAATAGATATACTATAATTTATCTCTTTATACAAATCATTCATTATTACCAAGTTTTTTCAAAAGAATATAGATGTTATGCAAAAATTCATAACTAGAACATATGGAAGGAGTTCATCTATAATTACTCTTTTTTTAAGTATCTTCTATTAAAACAAATACGTTTTACCTTATATATAGTTTGTTAATATAAGTTGCTGAAATAAACATACTATAATTAAATCATTTTTCTCTATTGTGCAATTCATCTTAGTTTTTAGCAAAACTTATTTTAGTTTTAAAGGAATGGTTAATATTAACTTAACCATTCATTTGGAACACTATATTTAGCATATATGTTTGTATAAATATAAGAAAAAATGTTTAGTTTTTTAAAACAAATAAAGAAACGATAGCCAAATTTTTTTTATCATGTCAAAGAAAGAGAATTCCCGTCAACTCCAACCAAATCTTCTAACAAAAATTCATCGGATTCGATTAATATCATTACATCTCCCACACCAAACGAGGTACCAACTCTTCGCTGGCAAGAGCATCGAACCGGATTCACTCCAGATGCAAAGAAAAGGAGAGAGAGTTCTGGATCTTCATCAATAGGAGATAAAATTGATGATATACGACATTATCAAAATGAACAACTAAAGTTACAAAGAGAGTTATATTATGAGCAAAAACAAACGTTGGACAAACTAACATTTCTAGAAACTATAGCACTTCGAATATGCGGAAGATCAGCTGTTCTAGAGCTAAGGCATTATCCTTATTCCATGTCTCCTAAATCATCAAAGAGACCCACTACTTTATGGAGTGCATGGAAGAAAACCAACAAGAGCAAAAAGGAAAGTACAAACTCATGGGAAAAGAATTATCAACAGAATGAAGGAGCTAGGACACTACGGAAATCGACCTCATCTGAAGAATAGTTATCGGATTATAGGATTATTTCTTTTAGCTCAATAAGACTTGCATTGATCAATAATGCAAAAAAAATCCGGTGCTTTGATTAAAGGAGTTATATTGTATTCCTATTTAATAAAAACATATATAGCTTTTCTTTTCATTTAATAAGTTTAAGATCAATAAACATTCAAGAAATAAACTCAAAATTAAAAACAAAGGCTGCTGTTCAGAAAAAACAGCAACCAATCGACTGGTAATATATCCACCAGCCAACTAGTAAACTGGAACCCAAATACTTGGTTCCAGTTATACACGTTCTATTCAACCCTACCTCTTCTTATTTTTCTCATTTCTCTAACTATCTTAAAAACTATCAAAACCCTAGAAAAACCAGAATTTTCTTCATGGTTCCTAAACGTCAATTAGACACATGATCATCCTCAAGAACCGGATCAAAGAAGACAGCAGAATCCTCAATTGATCAATGGATTTGGAATGACCTAGCTAAGAGAAGATGGAAGATTTTATCTAAGCTAAAATTCATGGCAGGTGTGACAACCCGAATTCCGACAGTCCGATTTTTTCTTCTTCAAAATTCCAATCTATCGAAACTTAGATTGGTTTGCTCTGGTATCCTGCAAAAATGACAGAGACATAAAACATGTCAGAGCTCAGAAAATACCTCACAGCGGAATGGATAAAATATAGTGTAATCAAAACATAGCCTCACCGTATTGCCTAACTAGTATCCAAAGCTATCATGTCTCTGTCACAAATCTTACATGCGAGTATGTTATGGGGAGGGGGTCAGAACACAAGTTCTGGTGATTGGATTTAAACTATATACTTTGGATAATCCTACATTTACCGTTCAATCATATTATCTTATTTATTAGGTTACATGGGTTATCAGCACTCAAGGCTTACGCACACGTTGTACCCATTTACTTCCTAGTGGATTAACCTAATATAGTATATGCAGCTACCCCCGATATTGAGGTACACCCCTCGGTACCCCACTCGCACGGTCTCCAACGTAACACCATCGGAATATATGCAGTCCCTTATCCTACGTCGTAGTGACGTACAGATAACAATATTATGTTCCGCATATGTCTATCATTACTATGCTACATAAACGTACTGACTGTCACCTTTGTTTGAATCAGACTCCATACCGGAGTAATGCCCTCAAGTCTACGATACACCACCCAGAGCCGACATGCATGTATCTAGACTATCCACCATACGCATCTTCAATTGTAGCTCGATGCCTCAATCGCACGTCCTCTAATGCGCACTAAGTTTCGTGGTAGGGCGATATAAGAAACGCAGAACTCGGTCGAGAGATTTTCCATATCTGTACAGGCTCGTCTTTAAAGAGCCTCTATATACAGATATACCTAGGGTCTGTTTTCGTGGTGGCTATGGCCCCACCTCAGCCCCTCCCTCAACTAGTAAAGACTACCAGAGCTAAACGACTGCCCCTATGCAAACAATCTAAACATCCATGTGTCCTCTCACCTCAACCCCTTACACTGATAGTGAAGGGTGAAATGGTATATTGGGTTTAGCTCGAGTCTTTCCGCATCCCACTGGCTGCCGATGACGGGTGTGCGACGCTCTACTATCCTTGTTGATCCTGACTCTCTACCTCCTCGTGAGGCAACCGCCGAATCGCCCCGGTGTCACCTCGTCACAGCATTCTGACTGCATAGCTACATCTGCAATCAAGGCCCACCCACCTAGTAGTTACGCGCAGACCCAACCTCTACGGATACAGCCTAAGACATTTGCCGCCACACAGAGGACTACTAGGAGAACCTTACGTACCTTAGGAAGTTGCGTGCTTCCCTTTTTAGTCCTTCGAAGCCGTCAGAACAATCAGATGAATGTGCACTCCCCCTCATGCCTTATAACACCACGACGATCTACCCCGTTGGGTTATTCACCCTCAAACGTGCAGACTGGTTCAAGCGCCTCACTTTAATATGTTATTAGATCCTATGTATATACATTCTTTTACGCGCTTCCCTTACCTCATCAGGTTTCCTTTTAACTTGGTTATTCTCATTCACATTGAATTCTTATTCAAATTACCAAGTTTGTCTTGCTTATTAATTTTAGTTATACAACTTAATCCATTTAAGTTTATTAATAAGCCCACAACATGTTATTCTCCAGATTGTGGCCCAGGGTCTGTAATCCACAATCTCTTTTATATTTTTGTTTGATTTCATCATTACAATAACATGTTTTACTTAATATGTAATTAAGTATATTCAATTCACATGTTTTCTAATTAACATGTCACTTACCATTTATAACTTATTTCATTTCATAAGTTTTCCTCATCCTTTCTCATTTAATCATAATTCCATTTTACATTGTCAATACAACTTATCGCTGTTTACTTATTAACTTAGTTCTATTAACTAAGGCCCATTAATAAGTTTCTCTACCCGTTTATTATAACCTATGTTATAATTTCCTCTTTTCCCTTGGACACGCCTAAACATTCTTATCAACGAGTTTTAGACTTCCAAGCTTACAGATTACTTAATTTATAATTAATTACCATATATTTCCCCCCTTTTCTTAACTGGTTTCAAGTTTTCCCCTTTACTGATTACTTAATTTATAATTTAGTGTCCCTTGACTCAATTCACCAGTTATCCCATTCCCTTACTTGTTTATTATAACCTAAGTTATAATATTCACTTGTCCCTAGGACAAGTTTACCTATTATACAACATGTTATTTATTTATAATAGGTTATTACCATTCCCCTTTTAAACCATTTACCATTGTAAACCATTATTCTTCATTCACTGTAATTTACATTCCTTATTGTATTAAGGAAAACACTTCATGCACCTTATTAGTTTGATAGAAGGAATCAATGATTTACTTTCATAACATATTCCCATCTAAATTCGTGTTGGCAAGTAATTTCTTTACTTTTCTTCATTTATTGTGGCTTACTTGCAACAACGTTTTCAGAAGTAGGTCATTTAGGGAAATACATCACTTTTCGTTCCAATCACACTAATTCAGTTCATTACATCCCTTCATTTCTTATTTTCTGAGTTAGAAATTTAATTACCATAATTTCCATTTATTCATATCTTGTTATATACATATATATATATATATACATATATATATATATAAGCACTAGACCTCTCACATTAAGCCTACACATATGGATACTGGATTTGCCGGGCGGGTTCAGGCAGACTTCTACCATAAGTTTACTTAACCTCGTGTCTTAGCACCATTACATGTTTTTAATTTTTCACTTAGGCCTCTCACATTAGGTTAAACATTAGTGGCTGCCGGAAACGCCGGTTGG
Organism: Allium sativum; assembly: GCA_030737875.1. NCBI lineage: Eukaryota > Viridiplantae > Streptophyta > Magnoliopsida > Asparagales > Amaryllidaceae > Allium > Allium sativum. Next base: position 63,247,716 of record CM060920.1, read on the forward strand.
GTCTGGGCAGACTTATTCTATGACTCAGGTTTGAGTGCGAAGGTCAAGGGAATAAATACCCATAACCAAACAGAAATATGTTTTGTAATAATCAGTTAATACATTAAGATACAGTGTCAAACACACATCCATACAAGTTCGTTCCGGGTTCGAACGAAGCCGAAGGCGCCTTATTCTATGACTCAGGTTTGAGTGCGAAGGTCCTTGAAATCCGAAAGTTCTCCAAATAAGTGCGGACTTTCTACCACTCCGGTAATAGGGTCATCTCTCTACTGTAGCTATTTAGTAAAGAAACAAATCAGCAGGCAACTCGTCCGATGTGAAGAACCATGGTCTTCAACCACCGTTTATATGTCTTCATTTATTTCATCGTACGATTACTTAGAATGGTCTTCGAGAATTAAATCCTGATTCTGGCCTTTCCAAATAACCAACGCATTCTATGGACTATAAATTTCAAATTAAGTTCTTTCCATCATATATTTGCATAACTTAATTCATTCTAAATTTAGAATGATTGTCAAACAAATCATTTATAAATCAAGGATCAAGATTTACATTATTTCTTTAATTCGAACTCGTTGTGTTCATTTAATCATGGATTGGTTATATTCGAATCAAAGGTTTCAGGACTGGAACAATTCCCAATTTAATTAAGTATAATATTTGAAATAATAAATTTTGTTATAAACTAATATATATATATATATATATATATAGAAAATCTTAAAATAAAAATGATTAAAATAATTACCTACTGTATATTAAAGTTTGAAGAAGTAAATAGGATGTTTTAAACATATACATATCCTTTAAATCAAATAAGTCTTATTAAAATATTTTTGAAATTAACATACCATGTTTTATATAGTTGAAAACCTATAATAATATACAAATACTTTAAATTGGAATTGTTTCCAAAAATCAAATTTATTTATATTATTAAATAAAATTAACAAGTTTCCAAGTATTACTCAAACCATTATTTCATTCCATATTTAAATTTTTATTAACATAACTTAGGTAATAAACCGTTTTAATAACACCATATAATTAAATCAACATTATCAAATTTATTCAATATCATAAAATGTTAATTAGAAAAATTATTCGAATAATCGATTAATACTTAATTAACAGATGTTATCAAATCAAAGAATATTAGTATTATTAAACCAATAAACATTATCAGGTCAATATTATTAAGTTAATAAAACACTACCAAATCACTAAATTGTCATTTAGCTAATAAATCGTTTCTTAATAAAATTTTGGAAATTTCCTAATTTTCCACTGACAATTCATATAAGGTCGCAAGTAGTACATATGTATATTCACACATTCAAAAACCATTTTATGCATTCATTTCTTACATGAACAAAACGTATAAATTTCCCAATACGCGTTATACACGAACGCGCCTCGATCTACATTTATTTTGGCAACTATCACGATGTCACATACCATATGCAAATGGCAACATCATCTACTAACTTTATAAAAATTATTACTGTAGCCAATAATTAATCATTCATGCAACCAAACATTATCACATCCATTAACTACATTATAAATTTTAAATCATATTAAATAATAAAATTTAAGTGTTCTCACCAATAATGATTTCCAGAAATGGTCTTCCCAACTGTTATACGCTTCTCTGTCTTGTGTACCCCATGTCTACGCGCGCTCTCTCTCTTGGTCTTTCCTTTCTCTTCGTCTCCTCTTTTCTTCTTGGGTTTTTTTTAAAGCTAGGCTTTTAAATCAGCAAAAGAAAATACATGCGCATGCATGCGAAGGAACGGTGTCGCATGATGGAAGGGTTTGGACCAGCAGAAATAGTGCATGTAGGCTTCCACATTTTTATATCTTGAATTGAAATGGGAGGAAGCTAGAAAAGTTGTGGAGAAGGATTTTTACAGTGGATAAGAATAGGCATGAGGGTCATGAACACGGTGAGAAGAAACACAACAGAGAAGGATAAACCAAAGTATACGAGATGGGTGCAAATAAAAGTGAACTGAAGTGGGTAGCACACATCCTATATATATTAGTGGATAAATGTCCCTTGTTTAGCCTTGTTTGCCTACATGTGTGAAATAGACGAATTCTAGCAGTGATGTATGCATAACAATAAAATATTGTAGGCACTAGATCTATACTACCAATCTGTTCTTTCCTTAAACAAATGATTTTATTTTCCAAATGATCCTTGAAATCAATACCTTATTTAAATCAACGTTATTTAAAGTTATATTTGTGGAACAGGTAGATGTGCATACCTTATAAAGTCATTGTATAGTATTCAAGTATATGTATAATTTACTGGTTCCTAAATATAACCCATAATGTAAATATGCAAAGTACAATTATCTGAATGACTGACGTATTAATTTACTTCCCAGTATTCTCCTTAAATAAATATGAAAAGTATAATTTTTGAATGACTGACGTATTAATTTACTTCCCAGTATTCACCGATGAAAAGAAACGGTTCTTTGTAATTAAAACGAAAGTATTTAGAAACGGTAAAAGAGGAGATATGTTTGGCCAAATTAAAGGCACGAATTAATTGGAGATTTTGCAATAAATGAACGATTTAAAATTTGAAAACATCGAACGTATAATCAAAGGAATTATACTAATAAATGGACTTTGAATTCTATAAAGGTAAACATTGATTGCAAATAAGAGGAAAAATATAGATATTAAATTCATAGGAACCAACGGATTTTGGCAATATATAATTAGTAAATAATTTTGTAAATCAAATAAGTAATAGGTTATATCAAAGGAAAATAAATCAAACAAATAAAATTGGAAATTTTTGCATCAACAACAATCAATTGGCATGGCAGATCTAAAAGAGAGATAGCTCAAAATCAAATCAAACATATAATTTCATAAATATTGAGAACAGACTTATACTTATACGAGTTTAAATATTTAAATAAAATTAAAGAATGAATTCACATTCAAATAAATAACTCAATTAAAATTTACCATAAATAAGATTCTAAAATATTTAATATTGATTTGTATTATAAATTATATCCATATTAAACAAAATCATTTGCTATATGAAATCCAAATAATTTAGTTATAAATCATAAATCAAAATAGTTATTTCAAAAAGAATTCAAACAAAGATAACATAATTTAACTTAAATCATTAAATAAAATACACCTAAAATTAGGGTTGTTACAATCTCCCCTACTCAAAACTTTTCGTCCCAGAAAAGGAACGAGGTAGAGAAATGGTATCTAAATAATTAATATATTTAACCCAAATGTTTCATATTTATATTCATACCTATATATGTTTAGAAATATATATATATATAAATCAAAAGTTAAAATATTTTTGAACATATTTAAGAATAATTTTAAGTATTCACTCGATGTTTTGATTGGCAATATAAATCTATCCGCTTTCGAAACCTAAAAATAGATATCGATGATGCTGCTCTCATCATCAGAATCATTTTCAAGTGACTAGAGTGTGACTCTATATCTATCTAATACATATAGGATTTAAAATATACGTTGATCAGACATATATCCAAATCACTAGGTATTCGATAGGCCAACTTTAACATTGGATAAGTACTCAAAACATATTTTTATATTTAAATACATACCTAATTTTCAATCATATATTATAAATAATATATTCCAAATCATTAAAAAAAATAGTAGGGAAAAATTTATATCTCTCCCCCACTCATTTATTTATTAAAATTTCAACCTCAATCCTCCATAAATATACAAACAATATTATAATTAAATCAAATACAAAATACTATTATTTTATACTATACCTAATATTTTCAAATCCATGTTATCTATATTCAACTTATAAACTTGTTAACTTCCATAGGTTCAACACACACACACACACACACAAATATATATATATATATATACACACACACACACATTGCAAATTAAAATCTTTATAACCAATTTAAGTTTATAAATTCCTATATTTATAAACTATATCATTATAGATTTCAACTAAGATAATATTATTTTCTTACAAAATCTGCATATTTAAATCTTATTCAAAGTATATAGTTTATAAAATATAAAATCTTAAAGTGCAAACATCAAATAGTTTCAAAATTTTGGTATTACCAAAACATAATATTATTCATGAATATATATATATATATATATATATATATATATATATATATTAGACTTTCAATAGTGTATAAAGAAATCATATATTATAATACCTTTCAAAATAACAATTTCAAATCCATATTAAATAAGAATGGAGTTGCTAAAAGTCTTATATTCTTCTTCTACTTCTTACCCTGTTATTGACAGAGATAAGTTATAGAATTCGAGGTAAAAGATGAACAAACGAAAGAACCTAATCAAAGACGATCTACGAAGGAAGATGGATTGAAATAGAAAGGAAATTCAGAAAAAGATTCAAATGTTAAACAAAATTTTATTTTCAAAAATATTTGTTTTAAAAACATTTTAAAAACTATATATACTTTCAAAATACGCTCTGTCTCAAGACGGATTCTGCGATTGATTCCACTCATTCTAGGTTATCACTACCCTATCTCTAATGAGTTTCTTACTCCATTATCCCGAACTAATGAATATACCACTTTAGTTGGGTTCAACCACAGCTCTGATACCACATGTAACGATCTAACTTCCAACCGCCTCGAGTTGATGTTTAAACTAACTCCAAACGTTTGAAAATCGGATTCGCCGGGGTAATAAACATTAGAGCAGAATAAAATAAACTTTTATTTCTCAACATTTGATTACAACAGAGTTTACATTATCAGAGTTACAATAAAATACACAGTGGAAAAGAAAACTACAACAGAAGAAATAGTACGATATAGCGGAAGAACTCCAACTCTACCTGGAAGCTCCAACCTAAAAGCGCTTCGAATCTTGCTCCAAGGATTTATAACTGTAAAACTAAAACACTAGCTGCACGCGTGATAATTTGTGGACACCCAGAGTTTAGGATGGAACAATAAATTCCAGGATAGTCATGGGACTGGTGTGAGAACATAAAATATTTTATTCTATATTAAGGTAAATAACAGGACCACGCCGTATAATACGGAACGAATTTACTCCTATGATCATCAGTGCATAAGTTGTACATGAGTTTTGAAAAATGAGGCTATTATAAGGCTCGCCCCAATACGCACTAAACAATAAATGAAAATGCAAGCGCATACATGGACGAGTTTTAGCCTATAAAGCCAAATCAATGATATATATGTCAACGGTGTGTATTATTACTACTAATAACATTTTAAAACATTTCACAAATAAATTTACAAATTTAGCAAGCATAGTGACTATGCCTACACACATTGTTTATAAACAATATGAAAGTCTCGTATTGGTTATTGGATTTCCAACAAGATGGTTCCTAGCACGAAAGATTAATCGAGGAAACGAAGCTAAGTATCTCCCGATTAACATCCAGACATCGGACACCGAATACAGAGCGCGAAGTATATATCCCGGTTTTCATCTAGACATCGGACACTGTATATACTTTATTTCCCAGGTTTCACAAGTAGATCTACCATCGAAGATTACGATTATCAATAGAGATTAAGTATAACCTAACCGCCAGTTTCCTATCATTTCGGGTTGTGAGGTTCGCGAGGTTTCATACCATAAAGCTACGCTCTTACACAAAGCCATGCTTTGCTCATTTCATCAAATGCAGCACTTTGCATGCCACACTGTCATTTTATAATCTACAACCGATAGCCACTAACCAAATAACTTTTAGCCAAGGGAATAAATTCCCATTACCGAACAGAAATATGTTTAGTAATAATTAGTTAATACATTATAAGATACAGTGTCAGACACACATGCAGACAAGTTCGTTCCGGGTTCAAACGAAGCCGAAGGTGCCTTATTGTATGAGTCAGGTTCGAGTGCGAAGGCCATTGCAATATGAAAGTTCTCCAAATACATGCGGACTTTCTACGCTCCGGTAATAGGGTCATCTCTCTACTGTAGCTATTCAGTAAAGAAATAAATCAGCAGGCAGCTCGTCCGATGTGAAGAACCATGGTCTTCAATCGCCGTTTATACATCTTCATTTATTTCATCGTACGATTACTTGGAATGGTCTTCGAGAATTAAATCGCGATTCTGGCCTTTCCAAATAACCAACGCATTCTATGGACTACAGATTTCAAATTAAGTTCTTTCCATCATATATATGCGTAACTCAGTTCATTCTAAATTTAGAATGATCGTCAAACAATCATTTATAAATCAAGGATCAATATTTACATTATTTCTTTAACTCGAATTTGTTGTGTTTATTCAATCAAGGATTGGTTATATTCGAATCAAAGGTTTCAGGACTGGAACAATTCCCCATTTTAATTAAATAAAATATTTGAAATAATAAATTTTGTTATAAACTAATTTATATATATTAAGAAAATCTTAAAAATAAAAATGATTAAAACAATTACCTACTATATTTTAAAGTTTGAAGAAGTAAATAGAATGATTTAAACATATACATATCCTTTTAAATCAAATAAGTTTTATTAGAATATTTTTGAAATTAACATACCATGTTTTATATAGTTTAAAACCTATATTAATATACAAATACTTTAAATTGGAATTGTTTCCAAAAATCAAATTTATTTATACTATTAAATCAAATTAACAAGTCTCCAAGTACTACTCAAACCATTATTTCATTCCATATTTAAAATATTATTAACATAACTTAGTTAATAAACCGTTTTAATAACACCATATAAATAAATCAACATTATCATATTTATTCAATATCATAAATTGTTAATTAAAAAAATTATTCGAGTAATCAAATAGTACTTAATTAAAGAATGTTATCAAATCAAAGAATATTAGTATTATTTAATCAATAAATATTATTAGGTCAATATTATTAAGTTAATAAACCACTACCTAATCACTAAATAGTCATTTAGCTAATAAATCGTTTCTTAATTAAATTTAGAAAATTTCCTAAATTTCTGCTGACAATTCGTATAAGGTCGCAATGAGTACATATGTATATTCACAAATTCAACAACCATTTTATGCATTCATTTCTTACATGCACACAACGAATAAATTTCCGAATACGCATTATACACTAGCACGCCTCGATATGCATTTATTTTGGCAAATATCACAATGTCACATACCATATGTAAATGGCAACATCATCTACTAATTTTATAAACATTATTACTGTAGCCAGTAATTAACCATTAATGCAATCACACATTATCACATCCATTAACTACGTATATAAATTTTAAATCATATTAAATAATAAAATTAAAGTGTTCTCACCAATAACGCTTTCCAAAAATGGTCTTCCAACTACTATCCGCTTCTCTGTCTTATGTTCCCCATGTCTATGCGCTCTCTCTCTCTTGATCTTTCCTTTCTCTTCATCCCCTCTTTTCTTCTTGCGTTTTTTAAAAGCTAGGCTTTTTAATCAGCAAAAGAAAATACATGTACATGCATGCAAAGGAATGGTGTCGCGTGATGGAAGGGTCTGGACCAGCAGAAAAAGTGCATGCAGGCTTCCACGTCTTTTTTCTCGAACTGAAATGGGCGGAAGATAGAAAGGTTGGGAGAAGGAGTTTTACAATGGAGAAGAATAGGCGTGAGGGTCATGAACACGGTGGGAAGAAATACAACAGAGAAGGAGAAACAAAAGTATGGGCGATGGTGCAAATAAAAGTGAACTGAAGTGGGTAGCACGCGTCCTATACATATTAGTGGATAAATGTCCCTTGTTTAGCCTTGTTTGTCTACAAGTGTGAAATAGATGATCTCTAGTAGTGATGTATGCATAACAATAATATATTGCAGGCACTAAATCTATACTACTTTCTGATGGACCGATTTTTTTTCAAAAACCCAACCCATCAAAATCCGAGTTGGTTTGCTCTGGTATCCCGCAGAAAAGACAGAGACATAAAACATGTCAGAGTTCGAAAAATATCTCAGAGCGGAAGGAATAAAATATAATTTAATTAAAACATAGCTTTACCTTAATAACAATACTGCTAAACCAGTATCCAAAGCTATACAGTCTCTGTCTTGAACCTAACATGCGAATGTTATGAGGAGGGGGGAGGGGGTCAGAACCCAAGTTCTGGTGACTGGACTTAAATTACACTTCTGGATAATCCTACATATACCGTTCAATCACATTTCTTATTTATTAGGTTATCTGTGTTATTAGCGCTCAAGGCTTACACACACATGTCGCACCCATATATTCTCTCGTAGATTAACCTAGTATAATGTGTATGTAGCTACCCCCAAACTGAGGTACACCCCATGGTACCCCACTCGCACGGTCTCCTTAGTAACACCACATTTATGTGCGCAATCCCCCATCCTACGCCATAGTAACGTACATATCTCTTTACATATATAACAACGCTACGTCCATATAGAACCACTATCGCTGTACTACGTAAGCGTACCGACTACTATCCTCGAACTTTTTCATCGAGTTAGATTCCTTCATCGAGTAATGCCTCAGAATCTACGATACACCATCCAGAGCAGATATGCATGTATCGAGACTTTCCCACGTACGTATCATCAAATGTATTCGATGCCTAACTCGCACACCTATCGTGTGCGTGTCGCGTTCCATGGCAGGGCTACACAAGAAACATGGAACTCGGTCAGGAGCTTTCCTCATATCTTTGCAGGTCCGCCTTTAAGAGCCTCTCACACAAATATCCCTAGGGTCTGTTTTCTATGGAGGCTATGGCCCCACCTCAGCCCCTCCCTTAACTAGTAAAGACTATAAGAGCTAAGCGACAAGCCCCTAAGCAAACAATATAAACATCCATATGGCGTCTCCCCTCAACCACCGTCCCACGATAGTGAATGGTTAATGGTATCTTGGGTCTAGCTCTATCTTTACGCATCCTACTGGCTGTGGTGATAGGCCCTCGACGACCTACTATCCTTGTTGGTCCTGACCCTTCGCCTCCGTTGAGGCAGCCGCCGAATCATCTTTTCTGTCACCATGTACAACATTTTGACTGCCAAGTTATTCTTGTAGTCAAGGCCCATCCACCTAGTAGTTACGCGCAGACCCAACCTCTGCGGGCACAGCCTTAAACACCTTCCACCACACAGAGGACCACTATGAGCACCTTTAACGTCTCAGGAAGCTGCGTGCTTCCCCTTCCAGTCCGTCGGAGCCGCCAGAGTAATCATAAGAATGTGCGCTCCTCTTGTGCCTTATGAGACCGTGATGATCTACCTCGTTGGGCTATTCATCCTATAGTGTACAGACTGCTCCAAGTGCCTCAGTTTAATATGTCATTAGACCCTACGTCTAATCATTAATTACGCGCTTGCACCACCACTTCAGTCTTCTCATTTAACTTGGTTTTTCTCATTCACATTGACTTCCTTTTCAAGTTTACCAAGTTAACCTTGCTTATTAATTCCATTTATAACTTAACCCATTTAAGTTTATTAATAAGCCTACAACATGTTATTCTCATAATCTATTCATTAATCCATCTTATGGTTACCATAACATGTTCTGCTTAATTTATAATTAAGTACATCTTAATTCACATATACATTGGTAAGAGAATAATCTCCTAAGTATCAACCCCGAATACCGAAATCAACATCAGAATGACACTCAGAGAATTATTCAAATCAACCAATCTCCTGTCATTCATATAACTTATGTTATCTTCATTTGTAGATTTATTCTTGCCTTTACAAATTACTTAATTTATAATTAAGTACATCCTACCTTATTACATAAGTTATTTCATTTTCCCCTATCGTTCCTTATAACTTATCTTATTCCAAAAGTTATAATTCCCACTTGTCCCTAGGACAAGCCTACCTATTATCTTTCTTATTTAAGTTCATTCATAATAGGTTATCATCATCATTCCCCATTTTGGCATTAATTAAGATTAACTTAACCTTTCCCATTTCTTTAGCAAATTTACTTAACCCTACTCAATTCAACTGGTTCATAACACTACTACAGACTTAATTAGGTTAAGGATTCCAATTTAACAAATTATCCATGCTACCCATGTTACCCACTTAACCCTTTTTATTATATCCATGTCAACCTTACATGTATCGTCTTGGTTAAGTGTTCATTATTATTTATTATGTTGATAACGTGCAAGACCTCTCACATTGGATTGCCGTTTGTGGTTACTGGATATGTCGGGCAGTTCCGGGCAGACTTCTACAGCATCCGAATCTAACCTTGTGTCTTGACACAATTACGAGTCTAATTTCCACCTAAGACCTCTCACATTAGCTTATTGTTTGCGGTTGCTGGATATGCCGGGTGGTTCCGGGCAGACTTCTACCGCAAACCAAATCTAACCTCGTATCTTAGGCGTTCATTATCTTTTTCTTAATTCACGCCCAATTTCAAATTCAGGATTATAATATATTCCAATTACCCATAATTTCTAATTCAAATATTATGCTTACAATTCTAATCCAAGTTATGACTATATTTCTAGGTATACAAGTTATACCAAATTATGCCCAAACCAACTTCATAATTATCATCAATCTTAAGCCAATTACTTTTATTTACATATTTCCCAAACCTTTCCAATTGCTCATATTTATTGTAATTATGCTCCAAATTCCAATATTTAATTTTTCCCCAAATTACAGTCTTATATTCTTAATTAAGCGATATTCCCATATTCCCTTTTTCAATTTTATACCAAAAATTTTCCAATCTCAATTTCATTCGTGTGAATATTTTGGCGAGATTGGCCTAGGCTCGAATGTAGCATAGTCTTAAAATAAAAAGGGAAATAGAGGGAGAAGAACAGAATGGACATAAAATTAAGACTGAAATTAAAGCATGTTATCAAATTAATATTTACATAAATGGGGAACGTCGAACGATAGGTATATTATTATTCAAAATTATAATTTAAACCCACTCACCTTTGATTTGCTTTCCCAATTCTGAATAATCTTGAATCTAATCCATATCTATTCTTCCATGTCTTGATTTGGAACCTCGTACGCAGCATAAATCTAGGCGCTTTTATCGCAAAATATGAATTCTTTTCTCTAACTTTGAAGAAGAAGAAGAAGCCTAGATTTAATCTTTATTTTGTCTTTAGAATATGTTTTGGAGGAGAAGAGAAAAGAGCAGAGCTTTCTCTAGTTGAAGAAGAAGAGGAAGAAGAATAGGTTTGGAGGCTGAGTTTTGGCGTTGCCTAAGAAATTATGAGGATGAAGTAACCCTAACCACCTTATTTATAGTCATGCTAAACTAATCTAGTCCTTTAGATTTAATTTAAAACCGCATCCAAGCTAACCACGTCATCCAACCAATAGGAAATAGCCATGTTGCAAAAAAAAACATTAACCAATAAAAACGCGCCATGTGTGCAACATGATGCGCAAAAGTAGGGGGTGTGTCGATAACCATGCTTGGGTGTCGACAAATGTGTCGACACCCCCTTGTGGGTGTCGACCCCCCATACGTCATATATATATATATATATTTCTTTTTCTTTTTTTATTTATTCATTTGAAATTTGATTTATCAATAATCAAATTTGAAATATTCTCTTTTGTTTGTGCGCAACCCTTATTCTAAATTATGTTTATCTGCATTCAACCCTTGCGTGTATGCTAATCTTTTATATGCGAACAATTTCAAATTTCAAACCAATTAATATATATTTTTCCTCTTTTGAAACATTCTCTCAATTAAACCCCCCTTTAATCCTTTTCATACTAAGCCACTTTTTAACCGCTTTCATACTAAGCCACTTTTTAGCCATTCCCTTAAAAAAAACATATGTCGCTGGTGGGAATATAACTCTCAACCTCTTGTATACAAGTCACATGTTCTAACCAACTGAGCTACTAAGTCTTTTGTTAACAAGACTTATGACAATGCTGGATATTATCCTTTTTCTCATTCCTTTTTAAAAGTTCGCATGCAATTTTAATTGCATTACATTGCATTTCTTCGCATTTCATGTGTTGCATGTAATTTCTTTTATTAATCTTTTTTTCTTCATTTTACTGCATGAACTTATTAAATGCAATTTAATTGTCATTATTTAATTTTTCTCTTAAATATATCTATGCATATAATATATATACATATTTCCACATTTTTAATTTCACTAAAATTGCGGGGTGTTACATTCCCCCACCCTTAAGAAATTTCATCCCCGAAATTAGATAGGGATTAAATAGATAATCCCTTGCATAATATTCATCCATCATGTGTGCATCCAATTTTTGCAAACATTGTGCGCATGTGCAAAGTGAAATACATCATAGTAATGCATATATGCCTAATTTGGTACCACCTATATGTATGAAAACTTTTAAAATCTCTTTCAAAACATGATGCTCACTTCCTAAATATACTTGCAGTTCTATATGAATGCAATATTTTTGAAAAATCAAAACATTAAATTTTGAAATTTAGAAAAATCTAATTTTCTAAATTTGATTTCTTATGTTACAAAAAGGTATAAAATGGAAGAATTTACATTTTCCGTTTTTCTTACATGTACCTTTTCTAATTACTTGGATTTTATGTAACTACTCTATAAATATTTCCTATTTTCCTATCCAAGCACAACCCACATAGGAAAATTTTCTTTTCTTTTTCAACCTATCTTGGAAAAAAATTCATTTTTTTTAAATCGCTAAACTGGAGTAGTTAAGGACAACTATAGGGTTACATTGTTTATACCTACAATGTTAATTTTGATTGCTTTCTATAAGGTGTAAAAATCTACTCTATTCTTACTCTTTACAACTTATTTTGTCCAACCAACAAAATTTCTTTTTAAAACAATAATCATTATTTTACAAAGTACACCCTACTTTACTTTAAAACCCAATATGCATTTTTCAAATATGTTTCTTACATATCTCTTTCAAACATAGAAAATACTTTTTAAGATTAAAACTTGAAAACACCACAAATTCTTTCGCCAAAACTTTTATAATTTCAAGTTCTTAAAAATTAATCATTGGGTTAGACTCAAAGTGGGTCTCCAACTCAACTAGGCTTTCCTAGACAGCCCCACAAATTAAATTCACTCAACTATATGTATTCCTAATCCATTTTCCTCTTTCTATTTAGTGGGTTCCTCTATGGATCTAGGTTTATATATACATATATAAATATATAATATATTTATATTTTGAAAATACAAATACGTTCACTCATTATCTATATAGGATCCTAAACCTCGCTCTGATACCAAGTGTAACAACCCGAATTCCGATGGACCGATTTTTTTCTTTCAAAAACCCAATCCATCGAAACCCGAGTTGGTTTGCTCTCGTATCCTGCAGAAAAGACAAAGACATAAAACATGTCAGAGTTCAGAAAATATCTCACAGCGGAAGGAATAAAATATAATGTAATTAAAACATAGCTTTACCTTGATAACAATACTGCTAAACCAGTATCCAAAGCTATACAACCTCTGTGATGAACCTAACCTGCGAATGTTATGGGGAGAGCGGTCAAAACACAAGTTCTGGTGACTAGACTTAAATTATACTTCTGGATAATCCTACATATACCGTTCAATCACATTTCTTATTTATTAGTTTATCTGTGTTATTAGCGCTCAAGGATTACACACACATGTCGCACCCATCTACTCCCTAGTAGATTAACCTAATATAATTTATATAGCTACCCCCGAACTGAGGTACACCCCATGGTACCCCACTCACACGGTCTCCTTCGTAACACCACATTTATGTGCGTAGTCCCTCATCCTATGCCATAGTAACGTACATATCTCTTTACATATATAACAACGCTACAGCCGCATAGAACCACTATCGATGTAATACGTAAGCGAACTGACTGGTATCCTCGAACTTTTCATCGAGTTAGATTACTTCATCGAGTAATGCCCTAGAGTCTATGATACACCACCCAGAGTAGACATGCATGTATCTAGACTTTCCCACGTACATATCGTCAAACGTATTCGATGCCTAACCCGCACACCTATTGTGTGCGTGCCCGAGTTTCGTGGCACGGCTACACAAGAAACACGGAACTCGGTCGGGAGCTTTCCTCATATCTGTGCAGACCCGCCTTTAAGAGCCTCTCACACAAATATCCCTAGGGTATGTTTTCTATGGTGGCAATGGCCCTACCTCAGCCCCTCCCTCAACTAGTAAAGACTACATGAGCTAAGCGACAAGCCCTTAAGAAAACAATCTAAACATCCATGTGGCGTCTCCCCTCAACCACCGTCCCGCGATAGTCAATGGTTAATGGTATCTTGGGTCTAGCTCTAGTCTTTCCGCATCCTACTGGTTGTGGTGACAGGCACTCGACGACCTACTATCCTTGTTGGTCCTGTCTCTCCGCGTACGTTGAGGCAGCCGCCGAATCACCATTTCCGTCACTGCGTACAACATTCCGACTGCCAAGTTATTCTCGTAGTCAAGGCCCACCCACCTAGTAGTTACGCGCAAACCCGACCTCTGCGGGCACAACCTTAAACATCTGCCACCACACAGAGGACTACTAGGAGCACCTTTAACATCTCTGGAAGCCGCGTGTTTCCCCTTGCATTCCATCGGAGCCGCCAGAATAATCATATGAACGTGCGCTCCTCTCGTGCCTTATGACACTGTGATGATCTACCTCGTTGGGCTATTCATCCTATAACGTACGGACTGCTCCAAGTGCCTCTGTTTAATATGTCATTTGACCGTATGTCTAATCATTAATTACGTGCTTGCACCACCTCTTCAGTCTTCTCATTTAACTTGGTTATTCTCATTCACATTGACTTCTTTTTCAAGTTAACTAAGTTACCCTTGCTTATTAATTCCATTTATAACTTAACCCACTTAAGTTATCAATAAGCCTACAACATTTTATCCTCATAATCTATTCATTATTCCATCTTATGGTTAATGAGACGACCCGAAATTCACCTTACGGGAAACGCAGATAGAATTGAGGACAACACACATCAGAACACAAACAGAAGAACATTTCATTGTTAATTACATCAATTCCATCAGAATACAAGAATATACAGAGTATGAATGAATAAAATACATTCAATAAATATTAGAGATTACAATACATTACATAGCATTGGAAAATAACTCAAAATACAACTGAAGGAGGTATACAGATACAAAGCTTTCCGGATATCATTCCAGTTGTAAACCAGGATCCTGTGGATATAAATCTGCAAAACCAAAACTACTAGCTGCCCGTGTCAAAAATAAGGGCACCCAGAGTTTAGGTTAAAACAATAAACGCCAGGTCAGTCATGTGACTGGTGTGAGAACTAAAACAGTTATTAATCTTTATTTTAAAGTTAGGTAAATCAAGGGACCACGCCGTATAACACGGAACGAGTTTCCTCCCAAGAATACCAGTGCAAAAAACAACAGCGCAATGCTAAATAAAGAACAATGAAGCTATTATAAGACCCAGGTCCCATCACACAATGCAACGCAAGCCGGAGGATAGGGTTTTTACCTTATAATAGCCAAAGAATGCTTGATACGTTTAAAACAGATTATTTTGATAGTACTATAAGTGTATAGTGTCAAAAACAATTTCAATCATAAGTATCAATCATAGGTGGCATAAGTGCCCCATACCACTATGTCACCATACTAGGCTCTACAATCAAAACCGCAAATGTATCGTATTGGAAGTTGGATTATCATCTATGATATGAACCGAGGCTAGGGATCATCCTCACCGATTCGAGACTGTCTAGTCCGAGTCTCAGGCAAGCGCGCAGGCAAGCCTTGGATTGTCAGGGCTGGTCCACCGATGTGGATTATTATTCTTGAACACTGCGTTTCCCCGCACTATGGGGTGTAAGCGAGCCAACGAATGGCTCCATCGGACCCGGATCGTCCGATCTAACCGAGGCGCCTCAAATTCCATCATCCACATAAGCAATGTCTGCCAGTTCAAGCACTGACCCGGATCGCCCTATGGGGTGTGAGGCTCGTGAATTAACGCTACACAAAGCTACACCACAAAGGTCGTGCTTTGATCATCAACCACAAGACTCTACTTTTCAACAGAAGCCTTGATCATTTGCATCTTAGCATGCCACACAGGCAAAACACTCTCTGCAACCGATATCAGTCACACAGAATGAAATCCAATGTCAGACACACAGTCCATTTACAAGTCCGTTCTGGGTCTGAACGAAACCGGAGGCACCTTGTACCTCGCATATCCATCGATCTCCAAGTACGTCTGGACGATCACAACCTGATTCCCTCCTCTTGGGTGTACAACCCAATCAAGATCGTCAGTAATTATCCAAACAATGTGAAGACCTCCGGTCTTCGACCACCGTCTTCATCTTCGACTTATCGTCGTATCAGTTATTCAGAATGGGATAAACCCGGTCTTTCTGAATAACTCGCGTATATAATAAACCAGTGTTACAAAAACACAACATAAGCCTCATTCCAATTCATCAGCCACTAACCGTAAATTAGTAAGTGAACAATTCCCCAAATATTAACCCCGAAGGCCGAAACCAACATCAGATCAATACCCAGGAAACCATCCATCTTAACTAATCTTCAGTTAGTTGCTAAATTTCACATTCTTAGGGAAAGGTTCCCATTAATTTTATCAAAGATAAATTATTTAAATTTATTCTTTAATCTTCTTTTGAATATCAATTCAAACCAAATTATGATTTATCCAAACTAGTCGGGATTAACGAGCCTTACCGAAGTAATCAAATGTTAAATTTCCTAGCCCCAACCTATTCATCCCATGAAGTAAAACTGGTCATACTTCATATCTAACACCACGGTGTTATCGATAAATTCAATTACCATTTCACGTTCAAATCTAATTAAAGATTTAACTATCGCTTAGAGCAAAACTGGTGATGCTCCATTCTCGATCATTTCTTGGATTTGATAATTTTAATTATCAAATTCACTTTTCAATCTAATTAAAGATTCATTAAAACTCCACTTAGTTTTAATCTTTAACTGGGTTAAAGAACCAATGTCATTTAAAACACGGTTCACGATAAACCCAAAATCACATTTCATTTCCACCAGCCTTTAACCGTAAATTAGCAAGTGAACTATTCCCTAAGTAATAACCCCAAAGGCCGAAACCAACATCAGATCAATACCCAAGAAACCATTCAACTTAACTAATCTTTAGTTAATTTCTGATTTTCTTAACTCCATTGGGTTTAAGAACAGTATTATTAAATATACCGTTCAAGACAACCCAAAATCACATTCCATTAATTGTCGGGTTAAAGAACAAATGTTATTTAAAACACCGTTCACGATAAACCCAAAAATCAATTCAAATTCAATTCAAATTAAATATTATTCAATTGGTACACTTCATTAAATCCAAATAAAAAGATTTAATCTTTTTCTCAACTGGGGTTTAAGAACAGTGTTAATGAAGACACCATTCACGACAAACCCAAATCCCATTTGATATTAAATACAAGGCTCTGAATAGAAAATATATCGGCTTATATTCAATATCAAATTCTATGACCAACAAATATCGTATTGGGAATAACGATATAAATATATCTTTCAAATTTCCATAATAATATATGTATAATCACAAAATCCCACATCGAAATATTCCGAAGACAATTTCGATTCAAATCCATTTCCAATCTATATATTGGAAATCCTGGTTATTTTCAGAACCATTTCTAATCCGCTTTATTTATTTTAAAAATAAATAGAATTATAACTCTAGTTCAAAACTAGTTCATTTCGATAAAAATCAATTTTTATCTTTTCAAATTTGGAGTTTTTCATCCCAATTCTTCACATATCATTTCTTATGATTTTACACAAATTATTACTATTTTTAATAATTTTATCAAGGCCCGTACAGTCGATTTCCATCAACGACCATCGAACTGCACTTACAGCGACCTTTTCTAAATTCGATTTGGACACAATTCCAAATCCAACCATTAGATTTCTAATTTTTAATATTCGTTAGAAAGCTCTTTTCGATACAAACCCAACGGTTCCGGTTTTAAGAGGATCCGATGGTCGGATCTCCCGTAATATCCATTCGAAGTCAGTGGTTGAAATTCACGAACTGCCGCAGCGCGGCGCGTTCTATTCAAGCCATTATATTATATATATAATATATATAATATATATTTCATCGATTTCAATTCAAAACGTGTTTTATAAGTCGTTTTAAATTCAGTTTCAAAATGGTTTCAACTTCATATTCAATTTCAAATCAAAATTGAATATTCCAATATAAATTCGTTTTAAATTCATTTCAAATCGATTTCAATTCAATTTCAATTTAATTCAAATTTCAATTCATTCCAGTTTAATTTGAATTTCAATTCATTTCAAAATATCAGATTTTGAAATCACTTTCGATACTCATTGTAAAATGAATAAAATAGCCAGAATTCCCGTTCGTGTTAAAATGGCGTTTAACTACTTAACACGGCTTCACATTTCATTATTCACTAAATATTATTTTAAAATATTTATTACTTCTGAACTGGAATCGGACACTGTCAATTACCATATAATGTGATTATATGGATTTCACACAACAAATGTGTATAACAACAATGAAAACAACAATCCATCATCCAAAGTGCATTCTACACGGTATAAGCATTGAATATAAGTATTCAACGCTTACACAGCCTGTCAATCAATCGATCGACATACAACTAATTATTGGGATTAGTGTATGTTATATTTCGTCCCAATACCCGTGTGGGGTTTCAAACAATCAAACACAGTTTTTATTTGTGCAGTTGGGCGATGTGTAAAATTTATCGTCCCAATCTATATCAGTCAAATGTGTGTGTATAAACAAATCGTTCGATTTGTTTATATTTATTTCATTTTAAATACACGTTAAAAATTCTATTTTCAACTATAAAATATTTTTAACTATATAAATATTTTATTTCATCCCACAACACACATTCAATTTTCACATCAAAATCAAACAAACAAGCATACAAGCCGTCCACGGTCTGTGGATGACGGGTGTCGGGTGCTACTAAACACCATCTGCATCCTCGTATATATTATTAACTAGAAATTAAATTAAAGGTGAGAAGTTCTCACAGAGGGTTCCACTCCGCCGTGCTTTGCTTTTGAACTGCTGAACTGACCGGATCTGTTTGAAATTCCAATGCAGTTCCGTCTCATTTCTTTTCACGTTGTTCAAATAAAAATTATATTTTTATTACTTCATTTCAATAAATAAAAATTCTATTTTTATTTCTACTTCATATATTTTTACAACACTACTTTCTATATAAAAATTATATTTTTATATTTCTACTTCATATATAAAGATCGAATTTTCATTTCATCGATAAAAAATCACATTTTTATTTCAATATATATATATAATAAAAATCAAATTTTTATTTCGCTACATAATTAAAGAGCAAATTTTTATTATCTAAATAATATAAAAATCATATTTTTATACTTTCTATACTATAAAAATCATATCCTTGACCTTCTACCAATATAAAAATTATATTTTAACCTTTCTATATTATAGAAATTATATTTTTATCCTTTCTATATTATAAAAATTATATTTTTATCCTTTCTATATTATAAAAATTATATTATTATTCTTTCTATATTATAAATTGAACCTTTCTAATGAATAAAAATTAAACCTTTCTCTGTAAAAGTTGAAACTTTATCATCAATAAATGTGACGATCCCAAAATCCGAGGGGCGGTATTAAGGATAATCATTGGGAAATAACACATTAATCATCATAGCAGAGTACAGATAATAGCAGAAACAATAAATAAAATATTTTTACATGGATATGACAGCGGAATCACAACATGTAGGAAAATCAGAATAGTATAACGTGGGATATACTTAGTAAATAAAAAGGAAAGTGACCAGTCATCATCGCCAGAGGCGGAATACATACATGTAGTGAGACATAATAAGGATATCAGTCTACATCGCCGAAGGCGGAATACATATACATATAATAAGAAATACGGAAAGTAAATCAGTCTGCATCGCCAGTGGCGGAATCATAATGTAAGTATAGTAATGGCGGAAAATGTCAAAGTAGTCTCTGTGAAGTCAGCCTCGCCATGAGCCAAAAATGCACTCTATGCAGCAGTGTAGAACCAAAACCACCTGTCACCTGTGTACTTGGCTGCCCGTGTGAAAATAAGGGCACCCGCGTTTGCAAAGTGAAACAAACAACGAGTCAGTCATGGGGACTAGTATGAGGAATCTATTTAACAGTTAAACAACAATAAATAGAAAATCATAGGACCACGCCACTTTCGCGGAACGGGTTTACTCCAGTGATTGCTAGTGCATTTAAAACAAAGTAAATTCTTTTTAAAACAACGCAATGCTTTTAGAAAGAATGAAGCCAGTATAAGACTCAGGTCCCATCATACAATGCAACGCAAGCCGGAGGATAGAGTTTTACCTTATAAGGGCCAAATATGCTTGATACGTATAAAGCAAAATCATTTGATATTATTACTAGTGCATATATGTTTCAAAACGAATAGCATCATAAATATCAATCATAGGCGGCATAGCTACCATCTACTGTGTCGCCATACTAGTTCTACAATCAAGACCGTTATTTCGTATTGGAAATTGGATTTCCGTCATGAGTCGAGGCAAGGGGCAAGCTCCTCTCCGCTTCGAGACACTCTAGCAAATGCCTCGGGACTACACACTCTGGGTAACCCCTGAATGCTTCAGGGCCAGTCCTCACTTACGTTAGAGGATTGGCAATTCCTGAACACACGTTTCCCTGTCCTTACAGACCTATAGTCGAGGCGCCTCGCATTCCAACAACCACAAAGGTGAAAAGTAGATATATATGTCAGGGCTGGTAAGTCACTGACACCACCATAGCTAGAAAGAAACGTCGTGCTCTCCCTGCAGTCCGTATCCCGTTTTTAACTCATACCGGGGTGTGAGGCTCGCGAATCTACGAAATACACAAAGCTAGGCCACGTAGACCTTGCTTTGATCATCATCCACAAGACTTTGCTTTGCAACAGAAGCCTTGATCACAGCATCTTGGTATGCCACATAGGCAGTCCACTCCATACGATTGATTTATATCGATATATAACCCCTGAGCTCGTACGTCTCAGAGAAGGGCGTTAAGCAAAAGAATAAATTCTCCGTCGCCAAACAGATATATATTTAACAGAGATCAATCAGTACAGAACAAAATCCAATGTCAGACACACAGTCCATTTACAAGTCCGTCCTGGGTCTGAACGAAACCGGAGGCGTCAAATTCCTCGTATATCCGTCCAATCAACACATACGTTCAGACGGCTACTACTTCCGTCCCTTTCCGGTAGCTACTCCGGTTAGGAACCTCAGCAGCGCCCATCCAACCGATACGAAGATCGTCGGTCTTGAATCGTCTTTGCATTTTCCAATTCGAATCGCTCGATAAATTATTTGAAATGAGGGTTAGCTCGGCCTTTTCAAATAATTCACGTCATTAGAATTTAAATCGATTCATTTTATGGCTATGTTATTCGACATCCATCTTTCAGTTATTTAGTGTTATTTTCATGTCATACACATACAACCAACAAATATCAAACAATTCAAGCCCAATTGGTTTATTTTCAACCTATGTTGCTTATAATATTTTATAATGATTTTTTGCCATTTTTATTTATTTAAAAATGGCCATATTTAATTAAACGACGTTTCAGGTCGTGTCGTGGCACTGGCGTTGTTTTTCCCTTAATTTGTTTTACATATATCGGAAAATCTAACCGTTGGATTTCTACAAAGTCTATATCAGTGGGAAGATATTCCCAAAGCGAACCCAAAGGTTCCAGTTTCGTGAGAATCCGACGGTCGTATCTTCCACACTAGTCGTTTGAAGTTACGGTTTCAAAATTCAAACTGCAGCGTCGTTATTTGATTAAATTTAATTTTATTTATATTTATATATAAATATAAACGATTCTGGCGCTGTTTTTCTTCATATTTGAATTAAACGTTCCGGACAATCCAACCGTTGGATTTTTACAAGGTTGGTGCCGTTGGAAAGATATTTCCAAAGCGAACCCAGCGGTTGCGGTTTCGGGAAAATCCGATGGTCGGATTTCTCATACTAATCGTTTCAAATTACGATTCCGAAACGCGAACTGCACGGCCTCTATTCCTTTTAATTTTATTTATATTTATATATATAAATATAGTTCATTCCACTATTTCAACTATAATTCATTTTATAATTTCAACTTCGTTTTCACTTCAAATATTTCACTAACGCCTTAATATTTCGAAAAATTTCGCCATAACCTCCTTTGTACGGGGAGGGGTTTGGAAATTTATTGGGCCGTATTAGGTACCCAATAAATCCTAAAAAGCATTCACATATTTATAGTGATATATTTTGGTGTTTACGGGGGAGCATGTACTGATAATCACTCCAGAGAATAAATTCTCGTCACCCCGTTTCCGTGTGGAAATAAATAGTCCATGTGCCGTATCTAATAACTAGAGCGACGTGATTTTTGTCAACTCCAAACCCGTGTGGGGTTTTTATTAATCTGGCAATTTATCGTTATAATTTATATAGTCCATATCAGTCATCAGTTCAACCTGTAGTACATAGTCATCGCCATACAAGCCTCTTGCTTATATGGTAAATCTTCCACCTCGTCACACAAGCTCCAATTGCTTATGTGGAATATGATGAAGTATGCCTATCATCAAGAAGTATGCCATGTAGTGTAGTTCAAAATTAATTGTTACTATCCTATGGCGTTATTTATTATTTCACACAGAAAAACCAGCACTCCGCATCCAATGGCATTCACAGGAGTTGATATATAAATAAAATTGCGCAGCCAACTCATCAAGGTTTACCTATTTGTCGAGCACGCAAATAATTTCTTTACTCTACAGCTAATCCATTTTTCCTGTTCAACACATGTATATATATGCAGAACAAAGCTAATAATAATATCTCTAACAAACTATTATTTATTTCAACACGTGTGTATTTTTAACAAAGCGTACACATGATAAAAGGAATATTTTTATCATCAAAAAAAATATTTATTCGACACGTGTGTATTTTTAACTAGGCGTATACTTGATAAAAGGAATATTTTTATCATCAAAAATATTTATTCGTCACATGTGTATTTTTAACTAGGCGTATACTTGATAAAAGGAATATTTTTATCATCAAAAATATTTATTCGTCACATGTGTATTTTTAACACTTCATATTCATGATAAAAGGAATATTTTTATCATCAAAAATATTTGTTCGACACGTGTGTATTTTTAACACTTCATATTCATGATAAAAGGAATATTTTTATCATCAAAAATATTTATTCGACACGTGTGTATTTTTAACACTTCATATTTACTATAAAAATATAGTTTTCAATGTCGATTCATTTTATTTTTATAAGATGATAACATTCAACACATGAACTTTAATTCAACGAATGAATTGCCACTCAACACATGAATATTTGATATAGTTTGTATATATATAAAAATGTGATTTTTATTGCTAAAGCCATTTGTTTAAATTTGAATAATATTCAACACATGAATTTCAACTCAACGAATGAATTGCAACTCAACACATGAATATTCGATATAGTTTGTATATATATAAAAATGTGATTTTTATTGCTAAAGCCATTTGTTTAAATTCGAATAATATTCAACACATGAATTTCAACCCAACGAATGAATTGCAACTCAACACATGAATATTCGATATAGCAGATGTAAATAATTTCAATGAATGAAAATTATTCTAACACATAATTATTTCAGAAAATTTCGGCAGCATAACGGCAGGGTAGTTAAAACCGGGACCGTCCCTAGTACGGCTCCTCGCTCTACCTTAAAACCTCGCGGTTTTTGACAATGGGGATCATGCATCTAGTTCGCACGCAGGCGGCATGTTTTATTTTCAATTCCACAATCCTATTCTAATTTGTTTCAACCACAAGAGGGTATTTTTCAACCACAAAGGTATTTTTCAACCATAATATCAACCACAAACAATTATTTCCAACCATTCGTCAAACCATATAATATCACGTCCATCACAAGCAATAAATATCGTCCATGGTCTGTGGACGAGGGGAGTATATATATATATAATATAATAATTCACTTGCATTTCATCACAATTCAAAGCATATATGTTTCAAACAACGCTTGTATAATTTATACATCGCTAATATAACTTATACAACACATGTACATGAGGTATACAATGCGTATATAATTTACACTTCGCTTATATAATTTATACAATGCAATTTCATTCACACAAATAGTTTAGATTCCTCACATTGGTTATTGCAGTGCTAAAATTCGTAGGAAGGTCAGAAAAATCCGCGGCTTCTTCTAGAATGTAGAGAGCCTCCTTGCGGTCACGGTGTCTCCTGTTTCATCAAATTTCGTTAACATAGCAAAAAGATACGATTTTTACAAGTTTGCAACGCTTTAAAGTGTAAAAATCAGTGGAAAATAGTTTCAGCCGTATACCCTTTTCGAATTCGAAAGCTAGGGTTGAACTTTTCGGCAAAACCATGAAGCTTTAGGACGAACGGCCAGCGCCACGTCGAAGAGGAAGGAGAGAGCTTTCCAAAGCTACCTGAGATGGTCAGATCGACGCCTCCTAGAGGGCACGGCGGCGGCGCGAAGTTCGGGGTTTCCCGACGCTATAACTCCCTCGATACTCAACGATAATTCGTGAAATTACTATGGATTTGAAGATCTCTGAACGCTCTTCAAAATGGATCTGAGTTTGCTTGATTTCGTTGAGTGGTTGTGGAGAAATTGAAGAGAGAAGATTCAGAGTTATTTCCGCGTCGCGACAGGGGTTTCGAGGAAGAAGATGAATTCTGATTGGTTGATGCCCTTTTTATTTTAATTTTTAATTTATTTAATTCCAAAAATACCCCCTTCCTCAAACGACCTCGAAATCAAACCCAACGACTGTCGCCCCCAGCTAAATACCCCCATTCCGAACACAATGGGATATGTTTCGTTGGCCATTTCGACTGTTACAGTCAGTTATTTTTCAAATTAAAATATAAAACATTCGATATTTAATTTAAACGTACATTTCAATTTGCCAGGGCCACAAACTGAATCGAAAAATTCCAGAAAAATAAATCTAGCTTTGTTTTGACGATACGGTCCTAACAAAACCAGTTTCGTCGAATTCTGAGCTCGTTTGCAAAACGGCCATTTTTAGGTCGACCCATTTTCACAGAATTTGACCAAACACGTTATCTTTCTCCCCGCTCACATACTAGCTTCCAAAAATTACAAAATTTGAAACTTAGCAATAATTTGACATTCCGGACCCAACAAAAGTGGTTTCGTCGAATTCCGAGGTCGTATGCAAAATCTCAATTTTCAAGGGCTATATATACTATATAGCGACCTTTCTGAAAATTCATTTGGCCATAACTTTTGATTTCCGTTATGAAACTTCGATTTTTCAGATTCGTTAGAAAGGTATTGATAAACAGATTTAAATATTTTCAGTTTCGTGAAAATCCGTTATATTTTGCACCCGGTATAGTCCGACAAAGTTTGTATTCAAAATTTCAACCTGCCATATTATACCAAATTCTATATTTTATTGAAATATGCTATTTCAATTATTCAAATTTCTTGGTAATAACCTAATTTAAAAATTTTAAACTGGTTCACATTTTCCGGGTTATTACAATAAAAATCTGATTTCATATTAATAATGAACAAAACTTATTTATACTGTATGCTATTTTTATAAATTAAAATCAAAGCTATTTCATAAATTAAAAATCGTATTTTAAATTTAAAACTACTTATATAAAAACCATATTTATTTATTGTATAAACTAAGAAATACTAAACATAGGAGGGTTAAAACTTATAGCTTTCTGTCAAGAGGGGGGGGGGAATCGTCGATTTCGTCGTAGGTGGTGGAGGAAAGAGGGAGGAGGTTCGGAGGCAAGGAGGTCACAGGTGGGCGCGGCGCGTTATGGGGTGGGTGGTGGTGGGGGGGGGGGGGTTCAGAGGTGGCTAGGGTTTAGGGGGAAAGGGGGGGCGCGCTCAACGCGAGGAGGAAGAAGGAGGTGAGCAACGAGAGGGGTGGGGGGGCGCCCCACCTTGAGGCAGCGACGGGTAGATGATCGGGGGGGGGGGGGGGCTGCGAGTCGCGATCCCCCCTTTTGTTTTTTTATTTTCTTTGTTTGATTGAATTGGTCAACCGGGGGGGGGGGGTGACTGAGTAAAAGGAGAAAGGGAGAGTTTTTTTATTTTTATTTTATTTTAATTATTTAATTTCGAAAAGTTACTTTTTATTTTGACCTCGAAACGAGGGCCACCACCTATCGTCCATAGCTTATTACCCCCATTCCGAACACAATGGGATATGTATCGTAGGCTGATTCAATCGTTTCAATCAGTTTTCGTCAAAATCAACATATAACTATATATATTGAATTTGAACGCGCATTTCAATTTACCGGGATCACATACTAACCCGAAAAATTCCAGAAAAATATTTTCTAGCTTCGTATTGACAATAGGGTCCTAACAAAACTAGTTTCGTCGAATTCTGAGAACGTTTGAAAAATGGTCATTTTCCAGTCGATTAAAATCAACTTAAACTGGACAAACGCGTTTTCCTTTGCCACGCTCACATATTTATTCGAAAAATTATGAAAATTGGAATCTAGCAATAACTTGACATCCCAGATCCAACAAAATTGGTTTCATCGAAAACCGAGGTCGTTTGCAAAATTTTCATTTTTAAGGACCAGAATTCCATAGCGACTATTCTGAATTTTCATTTGGGCATATCTTTTGATCCCCACTATGAAATTTCAATTTTTCGGATTTATTGGAAAGATATTCTCAAATAGATCCTAATATTTTTGGTTTCGCTAAAATCCGTTTTATTTTGAATCCTGTACATTCATTTGATGTTTGAAATCGAATTTTCGAACTATCGCGCTATTTTCAATTCCTTTATAATTTAAATATTCAAAATTCACTAAAATTGCCAAAATAAAAATTTTAAATTGGCTTGGATTTCCGGGTTATTACAATCTCCTCCACTTAAAACTTTTCGTCCCCGAAAAGGAACGAAGCCGGAAGTTGTTTTATTAATCAACTCAACTTCCAGTATTTTCACTACGGCCTAAGTTCTTCAACCTTTCAGTTTCTAAGAACTTTTCAAATTTTTCAAAAATTTGGCTAACACCCTAAATTTTTGAAAAATTTCGCCATAACCTCCCCTGCACCGGGGACTTCGGGATATTTCATATAGCCTCCCATGGCCTTCTTCAATCCAAAAGAAAAAGAAAAAGCCAAGCGGCTAGCCAATCGGCTCACAAAATCACCGAAAACTCAAGAAATATAATAAACATGTACCTATTTGTCGGGCAAAAAATTTTATTCCTCTTCTCTAGCCTCCTTGCTATGACCTGTTCAATGGGTATACATGTATATGCATGCAATTTCGACTAATTTTCAATACAACTCACTATTTGGCTTAATTTGACATAATGGTTCAAAATTCTAATTAATCAAAACAATAATCAAACAACACAACTATCAATCAATTTGTTGATTATCATTTCAGACTCATAACTTTGATATATATAGTCAAAAATCATGTTTTTGGTGCCAAATCACAACAATAATGTATCATATCTAGTTTTGGTTCTCACACCAGTCTAATGGAAATATATAGAAATCTTACTTTCGTTATTCGAAAATAAATACTGGCGATGGTGCCCCTTCACCAGAATTATCCCCGGGCAACTAGAGTATGATTCTATAACTATCCAGTATATTAAAACTTTGAATACACGTTTGTAGGACGTATATGCAAAATCTTTATATATCGGACTGTCCAAATTCAATATAAAAATAATATTCAAATACGAATAATTGATTTAAATTTTCAAAACAATATTGGTTTTCATTTTAAAAATATACTCTTCACACTCGTTCTAGGATACCACTGATCCTATCTCTAACGAGTCATTCTCATTGGATATTACTAATCCAATTTCTGATGAATTCTTTCGTATGGTTCTAATGTGTCTTGTTCTCGAGCTCTGTAAACCAGAGCTCTGATACCACGATGAGACGACCCGAAATCCCCCTTACGGGAAAACACGGATAGAATTGAGGACAACACACATCAGAACACACAAAAAAGAACATTTCATTGTTAATTACAACAATTCCATCAGAATACAAAATATACAGAGTATGAATGTATAAAATACATTCAATAAATATCAGAGATTACAATACATTGCATAGCAGCGGAAAATAACTCAAAATACAACTGAAGGAGATATACGGACACAAAGCTTTCTGGATATCTTTCCAGCTGTAAACCAGGATCCTGTGGATATAAATCTGCAAAACCAAAACTACTAGCTGCCTGTGTCGAAAATAAGGGCACCCAGAGTTTAGGTTAAAACAATAAACTCCAGGTCAGTCATGTGACTGGTGTGAGAACTAAAACCGTTATTAATCTTTATTTTAAAGTTAGGTAAATCAAGGGACCACATCGTATAACACGGAATGATTTTCCTCCCAAGAATACCAGTGCACAAAACAACAACGCAATGCTAAATAAAGAACAATGAAGCTATTATAAGACCCAGGTCCCATAACACAATGCAATGCAAGCCGGAGGATAGGGTTTTTATCTTATAATAGCCAAAGAATGTTTGATATATTTAAAACAGATTATTTTGATAGTACTATAAGTGTATAGTGTCAAAAACAATTTCAATCATAAGTATCAATCATAGGTGGCATAAGTGCCCCATACCGCTATGTCACCATACTAGGCTCTACAATCAAAACCGCAAATGTCTCGTATTGGAAGTTGGATTATCATCTATGATATGAACCGAGGCTAGGGATCGTCCTCACCGATTCGAGACTGTCTAGTCCGAGTCTCAGGCAAGCGCAGGCAAGCCTTGGATCGTCAGGGCCGGTCCACCGATGTGGATTATTATTCATGAACACTGCGTTTCCCCGCCCTGTGGAGCATAAGCGAGCCAACGAATGGCTCCATCGGACCCGGATCGTCCGATCTAACCGAGGCGCCTCAAATTCCATCATCCACATAAGCAATGTCAGTCAGTTCAAGCACTGACACCACTTCTAACTAGAAGGAAACGCATGTCCTCCCTGATATCCTTCTCCTGTTTCTGGTTCACACCGGGGTGTGAGGCTCGCGAATTAACGCTACACAAAGCTACGCCACAAAGGCCGTGCTTTGATCATCAACCACAAGACTCTGCTTTTCAACAGAAGCCTTAATCATTTGCATCTTAGCATGCCACACAGGCAAACCACTCTATGCAACCGATATCAGTCACACAGAATGAAATCCAATGTCAGACACACAGTCCATTTACAAGTCCGTTCTGGGTCTGAACGAAACCGGAGGCACCTTGTACCTCGCGTATCCATCGATCTCCAAGTATGTCTGGACGATCACCAACTGATTCCCTCCTCTTGGGTGTACAACCCAATCAAGATCGTCAGTAATTATCCAAACGATGTGAAGTCCTCCTGTCTTCGACCACCGTCTTCATCTTCGACTTATCATCGTATCAGTTATTCAGAATGGGATAAACCCGGTCTTTCTGAATAACTCGCGTATGTAATAAACCAGTGTTACACAAACACAACATACGCCTCATTCCAATTCATCTGCCACTAACCGTAAATTAGTAAGTGAACAATTCCCTAAATATTAACCCCGAAGGCCGAAACCAACATCAGATCAATACCCAGGAAACCATCCATCTTAACTAATCTTCAGTTAGTTGCTAAATTTCATATTCTTAGGGAAAGGTTCCCATTAATTTTATCAAAGATAAATTATTTAAATTTATTCTTTAATCTTCTTTTGAATATCAATTCAAACCAAATTATGGTTTATCCAAACTAGTCGGGATTAACGAGCCTTACCGAAGTAATCAATTGTTAAATTTCCCATCCCCAACCTATTCATCCCATGAAGTAAAACTGGTCATACTTCATATCTAACACCACGGTGTTATCAGTAAATTCAATTACCATTTCACGTTCAAATCTAATTATAGATTTAACTATCGCCTGGATCAAAACTGGTGATACTCCATTCTCGATCATTTCTTGGATTTGATAATTTTAATTATCAAATTCACTTTTCAATCTAATTAAAGATTCATTAAAACTCCACTTAGTTTTAATCTTTAACTGGGTTAAAGAACCAATGTCATTTAAAACACGGTTCACGATAAACCCAAAATCACATTTCATTTCCACCAGCCTTTAAGATTAAATTAGCAAGTGAACAATTCCCTAAGCAATAACTCCGAAGGCTGAAACCAACATCAGATCAATACCCAAGAAACCATTCAACTTAACTAATCTTTAGTTAATTTCTGATTTTCTTAACTCCATTGGGTTTAAGAACCGTATTATTAAAGATACCGTTCATGACAACCCAAAATCACATTCCATTAATTGTCGGGTTAAAGAACAAATGTTATTTAAAACACCGTTCACGATAAACCCAAAAATCGATTCTAATTCAATTCCAATTAAATATTATTCAATTGGTACACTTCATTAAATCTAAATAAAAAGATTTAATCTTTTTCTCAACTGGGTTTGAGAACAGTGTTAATGAAGACACCATTCACGACAAACCCAAATCCCATTCGATATTAAATACAAGGCTCTGAATAGAAAATATATCGGCTTATATTCAATATCAAATTCTACGACCAACAAATATCGTATTGGGAATAACGATATAAATATATCTTTCAAATTTCCATAAAAATATCTGTATAATCACAAAATCCCACATCGAAATATTCCGAAGACAATTTCGATTCAAATCCATTTCCAATCTATATATTGGAAATCCTGGTTATTTTCAAAACCATTTCAAATCCACTTTATTTATTTTAAAAATAAATAGAATTATAACTCTTGTTCAAAACTAGTTCATTTCGATAAAAATAAATTTTTGTCTTTTCAAATTTGGAGTTTTTCATCCCAATTCATCACATATCATTTCTTATGATTTTACACAAATTATTACTATTTTTAATAATTTTATCAAGGCCCGTACAGTCGATTTCCATCAACGGCCATCGAACTGCGCTTACAACGACCTTTTCCAAATTTGATTTGGACACAATTCCAAATCCAACCGTTAAATTTCTAATTTCTAATATTCGTTAGAAAGCTCTTTTCGAAACGAACCCAACGGTTCCGGTTTTAGGAGGATCCGACGTTCGGATCTCCCGTAATATCCATTCGAAGTCAATGGTCAAAATTCACGAACTGCCGCAGCGCGATGCGTTCTATTCAAGCCATTATATTATATATATATATAATATATATTTCGTCGATTTCAATTCAAAACGTGTTTTATAAATCATTTTAAATTCAGTTTCAGAACGGTTTCAACTTCATATTCAATTTCAAATCAAAATTGAATATTCCAATACAAATTCGTTTTAAATTCATTTCAAATCGATTTCAATTCAGTTTCAATTTAATTCGAATTTCATTTCATTTCAATTTAATTCGAATTTCAATTTATTTCAGTTTAGTTCGAATTTCAATTCATTTCAAAATATCAAATTTTGAAATCACTTTCGATATTCATTGTAAAATGAATAAAATCGCCAGAATTCCCGTTCGTGTTAAAATGGCGTTTAACTACTTAACACGGCTTCACATTTCATTATTCACTAAATATTATTTTAAAATATTTATTACTTCTGAACTGGAATCGGACATAGTCAATTACCATATAATGCGATTATATGGATTTCACACAACAAATGTGTATAACAACAATGAAAACAGCAATCCATCATCCAAAGTGCATTCTACACTGTATAAGCATTGAATATAAATATTCAACGCTTACACAGCCTGTCAATCAATCGATCGACATACAACTAATTATTGGGAGTAGTGTATGTTATATTTCATCCTAATAACCGTGTGGGGTTTCAAACAATCAAACACAGTTTTTATTTGTGCAGTTGGGCGATGTGTAAAATTTATCGTCCCAATCTATATCAGTCAAATGTGTGTGTATAAACAAATCGTCCGATTTGTTTATATTTATTTCATTTTAAATACACGTTAAAAATTCTATTTTCAACTATAAAATATTTTCAACTATATAAATATTTTATTTCATTCCACAACACACATTCAATTTTCACATCAAAATCAAACAAACAAGCATACATGTCGTCCATGGTCTGTGGACGACGGGTGTCGGGTGCTACTAAACATCGTCTGCATCCTAGTATATTTTATTAACTAAAAATTAAATTAAAGGTGAGAAGTTCTCACAGAGGGTTCCACTCCGTCGTGCTTTGCTTTTGAACTGCTGAACCGACTGGATCTGTTTGAAATTCCAATGCAGTTCCGTCTCATTTCTTTTCACACTGTTCAAATAAAAATTATATTTTTATTACTTCATTTCAATAAATAAAAATTCTATTTTTATTTCTACTTCATATATTTTTACAATGCTACTTTCTATATAGAAATTATATTTTTATATTTCTACTTCATATATAAAGATCGAATTTTCATTTCATCGATAAAAAATCACATTTTTTTAAATATATATAATAAAAATCAGATTTTTATTTCGCTACATAATTAAAGATCAAATTTTTATTATCTAAATAATCTAAAAATCATATTTTTATACTTTCTATACTATAAAATCATATCCTCGACCTTCTACCAATATAAAAATTATATTTTTAACCTTTCTATATTATAAAAATTATATTTTTATCCTTTCTATATTATAAAAATTATATTATTATTCTTTCTATATTATAAATCGAACCTTTCTAATGAATAAAAATTAAACCTTTCTCTATAAAAGTTGAAACTTTTTCATCAATAAAAATTTGATTTCATATTAATAATGAACAAAACTGATTTATACTATATGTTATTTCTATAAATTAAAAACAAAGCTATTTCATAAATTAAAAATCGTATTTTAAATTTAAAACTACTTATATAAAAACCATATTTATTTATTGTATAAACTAAGAAATACTAAACAAAGGAGGGTTAAAACTTATAGCTTTCTGTCAAGAGGGGGAGATCGTCGATTTCATCGCAGGTGGTGGAGGAGAGTGGGAGGAGGTTCGGAGGCGAGGGGGAGGGGGTCACAGGTGGGAGCGGCGCGTTATGGGGGGGGGGGGGGGTTTCGGAGGTGGCTAGGGTTTAGGGGGAAAGGGGGGCTCAACGCGAGGAGGAAGAAGGAGGTGAGCAATGAGGGGGGGACGTTCGGAGGTGGCGCTCCACCTTGAGGCGGCGGCGGGCGGATGATCGGGGGGGGGGGGGGGTTGCGAGTCGCGATCCCCCCTTTTCTTTTTTTTATTTTCTTTGTTTGATTGAATTGGTCAATGGGGGGGGAGGGTGACTGAGTAAAAGGAGAAAGGGAGAGTTTTTTGTTTTTATTTTAATTATTTAATTTCAAAAAGTTACTTTTTATTTCGACCTCGAAACGAGGGCCACCGCCAGTCGTCCATAGCTAATTACCCCCATTCTGAACACAATGGGATATGTATCGTAGGCTGATTCAATCGTTTCGATCAGTTTTCGTCAAAATCAACATATAACTCTATATATTGAATTTGAACGCGCATTTCAATTTACCGGGGTCACATACTAACCTGAAAAATTCCAGAAAAATATTTTCTAGCTTCGTATTGACGATACGGTCCTACCAAAACTAGTTTCGTCGAATTCTGAGACCGTTCGAAAAATGACCATTTTCTAGTCGACTAAAATCAACTGAAACTGGACAAATGCGTTTTCCTTTGCCACGCTCACATATTTATTCGAAAAATTATGAAAACTGGAATCTAGCAATAACTTGAATCCTGGATCCTACAATAGTGGTTTCGTCGAAAACCGAGGTCATTTGCAAAATTTCCATTTTTAAGGGCCAGAATTCCATAGCGACCATTCTGAATTTTCATTTGGGCATATCTTTTGATTACCGCTATGAAATTTCAATTTTTCGGATTTTTTGGAAAGATATTCTCAAATAGATCCTAATATTTTTGGTTTTGCTAAAATCCGGTTTATTTTGAATATTGTACATTCATTTGAAGTTTGAAATCGAATTTTCGAACTACCACGCTATTTTCAATTCCTTTTATAATTTAAATATTCAAAATTCACTAAAATTGCCAAAATAAAAATTTTAAATTGGCTCGGATTTCGGGTTATTACAGTTAACATAACATGTTCTACTTAATTTATAATTATGTGCATCCTAACTCACATATACATTGGTAAGAGAATAATTTCTTAAGTATCAACCCCGTAGACCGAAATCAACATTAGATTGACACTCAGAGAACTACTAAACTCAACCAATCTCTTGTTATGTCATTCATATAACTTGTGTTATCTTCATTTGTAGATTTATTCTCGTCTTTGCAAATTACTTAATTTACACTTAAGTACATCTTACCTTATTACATAAGTTATTTCATTTTCCCCTATCCTTATAACTTATCTTATTTCATAAGTTATAATTCCCATTTGTCCCTAGGACAAGCCTACCTACTATCTTTCTTATTCAAGTTCATTCATAATAGGTTATTATCATCATTCCCCATTTTGGCATTAATTAAGATTAACTTAACCCTTCCCATTTCTTTAGTAAATTCACTTAACCCCTACTCAACTCAACTGGTTCGTAACACTACTACAGACTTAATTAGGTTAAGTATTCCAATTTAACAAATTATCCATGCTACCATGTTACCCACTTAACCCCTTTCATTATATCCATGTTAACCTTACACGTGTCGTCTTGGTTAAGTGTTTATTATTATTTATTATGTCTGTAAACGAGCAAGACCTCTCACATTATATTGTCGTTTGCGGTTGCTGGATATGCCGGGCGGTTCCGGGCATACTTTTACCGCATCTGAATCTAGCCTTGTGTCTTGACACCATTACAGATCCAATTTCCACCCAAGACCTCTCACATTAGATTACCGTTTGCGATTGTTGGATAAGCCAGACGGTTCCGGGCTGACTTATACCGCGAACCAAATCTAACCTCGTGTCTTAGGTGTTCATTATCTTTTTCTTAATTCATGCCCAATTTCAAATCTTGGATTATAATATATTCCAATTACCCATAATTTCTAATTCAAATATTATGCTTACAATTCTAATCCAAGTTATGCCTATATTTCCATGTATACAAGTTATACCAAATTATGCCCAAACCAACTTCATAATTATCATCAATCTTATGCCAATTACTTTTATTTACATATTTCTTAAACCTTTCCAATTGCTCATATTTATTGCAACTATGCCCCAAATTACAGTTTTATATTCTTAATTAAGCGATATTCCCGTATTCCCTTTTTCAATTTCTTTCCCAAAAATTTCCAATTATCTCAATTTCATTCATGCGCATTTTTTGGCGAGATTGCCTAGGATCGAAGGTAGCCTAGTCTTAAAATAAATAAGGAAATAGAGGGAGAAGAACATGATGGACATAAAATTAAGACTGGAATTAAAGCATGTTATCAAATTAATCTTTACATAAATGGGGAACGTCGAACGATAGGTATACTATTATTCAAAATTATAATTTAAACCCACTCACCTTTTATTTTCTTTCCCAATTTTGAATAATCTTGAACCTAATCCATATCTACTCTTCCATGTCTTGATTTGGAACCTCGTACACAGCATAAATCTAGGCGCTTTTATCGCAAAATCTGAATTCTTTTCTCTAATTTTGAAGAAGAAGAAGCCTAGATTTAATCTTTATTTTGTTTTTAGAATATGTTTTGGAGGAAGAAGAGAAAAGAGCAGAGCTTTCTCTAGTTGAAGTAGAAGAGGAAGAAGAATAAATTTGGAGGCAAGAGTTTTGGCGTTGCCTAAAAAATTGTGAGGATGAAGTAACCCTAACCACCTTATTTATAGGCATGCTAAACTAATCTAGTCCTTTAGATTTAATTTAAAACCCCATCCAAGCTAAACACGTCATCCGACCAATAGGAAATAGCCATGTTGCAAAAAAAAAACATTAACCAATAAAAACGCGCCATGTGTGCAACATGATGCGCAACAGCGGGGGGGGGGGGGGGGGGTGTCGATAACCCTGCTTGGGAGTCGACCCCCACACGTCATATATATATATATCCTTTTTTTTCTTTTTTTTCTTTTATTTATTTATTTATTTGAAATTTGATTTATCAATAATCAAATTTCAAATATCCTCTTTTGTTTGCGCGCAACTCTTATTCTGAATTATGTTTATCTGCATTCAACCCTTGCGCATATGCTAATCTTTTATATGCAAACAATTTCAAATTTCAAACCAATTAATATATATTTTTCCTCTTTTGAAACATTCTCTTAATTAAACCCCCTTTTAACCCTTTTTATACTAAGCCACTTTTTAACCGCTTTCGCACTATGCCGCTTTTTAGCCATTCCCTTAACAAAAAACATATGGCGCTGGTGGGAATATAACTCTCAACCTCTTGTATGCAAGTCACATGTTCTAACCAACTGAACTACTAAGTCCTTTGTTAACAATACTTATGACAATGCTAGATATTATCCTTTTTCTAATTCCTTTTTAAATGTTCGCGTGCAATTTCAATTGCATTACATTGCATTTCTTCGCATTTCATGTATTGCATGTAATTTATTTTATTAATCTTTTTTCTTCACTTTACTGCATGAACTTATTACATGCAATTTAATTGTCATTATTTCATTTTTCTCTTAAATATATCTGTGCATATAATATATATACATATTTCCGCATTTTTAATTTCATTAAAATTGCGGGGTGTTACAACTAATTTGTTCTTTCCTTAAACAAATGATTTTATTTTTCAGATGATCCTTGAAATCATTACCATATTTAAATCAGTGTTATTTAAAGCTATATTTGTGGAACAAGTAGATGTACATACCTTATATAGTCATTGTATAGTGTTCAAGTATATGTATAATTTACTAGTTCCTAAATATCACCCATAAAGTAAATATGCGATGTATAATTTTCTGAATGACTGATGTATTAATTTACTTCCCAATATTCTCCTTAAATAAATATGAAAAGTATAATTTTCGAATGACCGACATATTAATTTACATCCCAGTATTCGCTGATGAAAAGAAATGGTCCTTTGGAATTTAAATGAAAGTTATATTTAGAAATAGGAAAAATGTTTGGCTAAATTAAAGGCATGAATTAAGTAGAGATTTGCAATAAATGAACAATTAAAAATTTGAAAATATAGAATGTATAAGCGAAGAAATTATATTAATAAATGGACGTTGAATTCTATAAAGGTAAACATTGATGGCAAATAAAAGGAAAAACATAAATAATAAATTCAAAGGAACCAGCGGATTTTGGAAATATATAATTAACATACAATTTTGCAAATCAAATAAGTAATAGACGATATCAAAGGAAAATAAATCAGACAAATAAAATTGGAAATGTTTGCATCAACAACAATCAGTGCGCATGGCAGATCTAAAAGAGAGATAATTCAAAATCAAATCAAACATATAATTTCATAAATATTGAGAACAGATTGTATACTTATACGAGTTTTATATATTTAATTAAAATTCAATAATGAGTTCACATTCAAATAAATAACTTGATTAAAATTTACCACAAATAAGATTCTAAAATATTTAATATTGATTTGTATTATAAATTATTCCCGTATAAAAAAAATCATTTGCTATATGAAATCCAAATAATTTAGTTACAAATAATAATTCAAAATACTTTTTCTCAAAAAAAAAATCAAACAAATATAACAAAATTTAACTTAAATCATTAAATAAAATACACTTAAAATGGGGGTTGTTACAAATCCTTTCCACACAAACCTTATCATTAACCATAGACAGTTAAGAAACCCTTCAGCAAGCCGTTTAGCTTTCTAACTTGTAACGAGCTTACGAAACCCTTATCCCAAGGTAACTGTTGGTCCTTAAGTCTTGTAAGTGTGATACTCACCCCTTGAGGGAAGCGTAACTAATCTTTGGGGTTGAGACCTTGATATCTAGGAAATAGTGAAACTAACTCAAGCTTATAGGAACTAAATAATCTCGTTTTTTCCTTAGGTCCACTTCCTTAGACCTATCTCCAGTTTTGACGAAAAACATCGTTAACATTTTGGCGCTAGAAGGAGGGCCTGAACCTCCGTCCTCTTTTCCTACCTTTAAACCTTTGGATAACCTTGACATGTTTCTAACTGTGATGTTCCATCCAGTGTTGGACTAAGCTTTGAAGAAGCAATATTATAGGTAATGAGTCTCGGAAAGTAGCTTCTGAATACTAAGTTACTACTTCAAACATCATTAATCTAAGCTAGTTGAAAAATAGGATAACCTTGAACCTTACATCCTTATTATGAACCCTCCGTTATTATCTTAAACCTTCCAACCATATTTCTAATTCCATCATAACATGATATTTTGAAAATCAATTAAAGGATGGTTCAATTAGGGAAAAGTGGTAAAGAAGGATCCAAGACGTCATCCATTCCAGAAAACAACATCAACTCTGCAAAACTAGAAACCGGAGGATCTTCAACCTTAACGAAAAGAAAAAGTAATGAATTGGAAATGCTACACTTGGCTATGAAGATCGATGCAAGTAAAGAATCCATTGAAGAAGACTTAGTTCGAAGGTCCTTTGAAGTGGAACCTTGTGAAGCATAATCAAGAATTATAGCTCCTCGAGAGCTTTATAACCAAACCGAGCCTTCATCAAATCTAAGAGAAATCTGATTTCATGGAGAAAAAACAAAGCATTAAGAGATGTGGTCAGTTTAGAAGAAAGAAAAAGACTAAGGTTTCTAGAAGATAGGAAGTTACCTGGAATACTCTTCTCAAAAGTGATGATGATGGTTGAAATTCCACCTAGTACAGAAGTACCGCAACTCATGTATGATAGGACTACAGATCTCGAAGAACATCTCACTATCATTGTAAGTCACATGGATGTTTATAAAGCTTATGAAGCCCTTCGATGCAAGGTCTTCCTTACAACTCTTTGTGGAAAAGCTCTTAATTGGCCCAAGCTTTATTATGGCCACAATCGGGAAACAACTATGTACCGCGTTTAACATGCAATCCCATCTATGGAAAGACACAACAATCAGCATCTATGATCTACCCAGATTTAGGCAGATGCCAGAGGAATCACTTAACCATTATCTGAAGATATTTCATACCGAGTCGCTCAAAGTAAAAAGGGCAACAGATAGAGAAAAACTAATAGCTGCACAATCGGGATTATTGGCACCATCCCCCTTTCTGAAAGAGCTTACCTTATGAGAATGTGAAAGCTTGGGTGATCTTTATTCTAGAGCCGACAAATTCAACTGTATGGAAGAGACGATTAACACAAAGAAAACCTTGAAACAGGTTCGGAAGGAAGGAAGGCCTGATTCAAATCCCCTTGCAGAAGGCTCTTCAAAATCAAGCAAAGGGAAAGAATATTGTTCTTACCACAAGATAAAAGGACATGAGACTAGTCAGTGTCATGGGTAGTTGAAAAAGAAACTAAGAAGGACTAATTGAGAAGCTTGGAGTATAATAATTACAAGGGCATTCTGAGACACTGCAACGTGGGATTAGAATTTTAACATTAAGCTTCCTATCTCAAATGATTACTTTTTTAGTCGTTTAACTTTGTCTTTTTACTTATGATCACACAAATATTAATGTATGTTCGAGTGCCATCACAAGTAAAAATAAAACTCTGTTCATATTTACGCATACAATAACAGCTCAGAGGGAACACCTAAAACGCGCCCATCCACACCTATGACTCATCCCACGGAAGGGAACGAAAGCTCAAAAGGGAGCACATAAGGAACACAATGCATAAATAAATGCACAACAAAGTTATCAATCAATGACAAGCTTCGGTAGAAGTTTTTTAGATAAATATGCAATAAAGGAATGACTAAGCACCCATCATAGCTCGGCTTAAATAAGACTCTTCTAAATCTTATCTCCATTGTTTCAGAATTTCATAAACTTTGTCAAATGTGCTATATTGACATGCTTAAATGCTTCTATGAAAGGTGCAGAACGTATCCTTGATGAAAGATACCCAACAAAGCCTTCAGAAAGAAAGTCAAATCGATAACGCCTTTGGAAAGAAAGGAAAATCAATAAAACCTTCAGAAGGAAGGGCGAATCAATAAAGCCTCTAGAAAAGGTGCAACAAACAAAGCTTTCGAGGAGAGAAGCAACATCAAACAAAGCTTCTAGAAAGAGAAGTAATAAAAAACAAAGTGCCCAAGAAGAGAGGCTACAAAACTCACAAGTTCCTATAATGGAGCTGCCCCAGGAGTAGGGCTACAACACTGATAAGTTCCTACAATGGAGCTTTCCTAGGAGTACGGGAACAACACTCTCGAGTACCTATAATGAAGCTGGCTTAGGAGTAGGGCAACAACAATCTCAAGTTCCTACAATGGAATTGCCCCAGGAGTAGGGAAACAACACTCTTAAGTTCCTACGATGGAGTTGCCCGAGGAGTAGGGCTACAACACACTCAAGTTCCTACGATGGAGCTGCCCCGACATGGAGCTAGTTATAACACATGCATCTTCCCATAATGGGCACTTGTCACTATCTTAGAAAGCATTCATTCATCTACATATCCTATGGGTTAGGAATAAGACTAGACGTTAGATACCCAATGGCTAGAAAGTTGAGAGGAACTTCCGCTAAACGATTAATCAACTCAGGATAGGGTAAATTTATTTCAAAAAGTGGTTCCCTACATATGCGACCGAGAAGTCATCCCTTAGTCTATTTATGAATCTTTCAATCGTGTGGTTCCTATTATTTAACTTCCGAGGAATCCAAGATAACTTATTGTTGCTTGATCACTTTCAGTAATGTTTGGATAGGTTGACACCGTGCACATATGTAATCATTGGATGATTTGTGATGCTTTCATTAGATGGCCTTTATGTGAACTTTCAATGGTTTCTTTATTCTCTT
Source organism: Allium sativum (assembly GCA_030737875.1). Taxonomy (NCBI): domain Eukaryota; kingdom Viridiplantae; phylum Streptophyta; class Magnoliopsida; order Asparagales; family Amaryllidaceae; genus Allium; species Allium sativum. The sequence goes on from CM060920.1 coordinate 63,288,951, forward strand.
ATTAAGACATTACACTTACGACATTTTCCAGTAACTACCAATTATTCATGATTTCTATATGATTTCTAATTTCTATTTTACCCGAGTGTGAGTCTCGGGGTTTCTAAGAGATTTCTGGTTTCTATTTTACCGAGTGTGAGTCTTGGGGTTTCTAAGAGATCTTTGGTTTTTATTTTACCCAAGTGTGAGTCTTGGGGTTTATAAGAGATTTGTGGTTACTATTTTACCCAAGTGTGAGTCTCGGGGTTTCTGTGAGATTTCTGATTTTAATTTTACCCGAGTGTGAGTCTCGGGGCTGCTATACGAATTTCAATTTACGCAAGTATGAGTCTTGGGATTTCAATTATTTCCATATATGATATCTGACTTTCATTTACCCAAGTATGAGTCTTGGGGTTTCCATATGATTTTTGATTTATACTTACGCAGTTGTGAGTTTTGGGGTTTCCATATGATTTCTAATTTATACTTACCCGAGTGTGAGTCTCGAGGTTTTTATATGATTATGATTTCTAACTTACCCGAGTATGAGTCTCGGGGTTTCTATATGATTTATGACTTCCAACTTACCTGAGTGTGAGTCTCGGGGATTTTATATGATTTCTAATTTTCATTTACTCAAGCATGAGTCTCGAAATTCCTATTTCCAACTTACCCGAGTGTGAGTCTCAGGGTTTCCATATGATTTCTGGTTTCCATTTACCCGAATGTTAGTCTTGTGGTTTCTACATGATTTCTATTCTCTAATTGCCCAAGTGTAAGTCTCATAATTTTCTATGAAATTTAGGATCTCTATTTTACCAAGTATGAATCTTGGATGCTTACTACTTTAAGATAAAATTTTTAACCTTTCTGTCTTAACCAAGTGTAAATCTTGGGACTCCTATTATGGCTTCCAAATTTTCGTTGCATAAGTTCAAATCTTTACCCTGAAGCCATTTTTTCCCTTTTCTAATAAATGTTGTAGTCTTATCCTACCTTCAGGAAAGAAACCTTTAAGTTTTTGCTTGTTTTAACAACCAAGTTTAGTTGAGAATTTCTTATGTCTGCTTCCAAAATGAATAAATAAATTTTCTTTTGTCACATTCGTATTTGAAGTGCGTACTTACCACATCTTTCCCAAAGTATATTTTCCTACATTAGAGCACAAGCAGACACTATGGACCTCCCGTCTGAAGCCTTCCAACAAGGATTATGATCACTCAACACTTCGTACAAGAAGTTTTCCAAACTCATAACATATTTACCCCTAATGTTTACCACTATGTTTTATGATCAGAATTATGTTACACACATCATAAATAAAATAATAGACACTGTGTAAGTCATATCACCTCTACTGACACATTACGTTTGTCAATAAGGAATTTCTAATTTTCTATTTAGAGATATCCAAATATAAGCTTTAGATTTGTTATCTTACATTTCCCAGAATAAGTTCTTGATGACTAAGTGCCTGAGTAAGAAAACTGGGCTTCCCATTTAATGTTGGTAGGAGGATGTTAAGTTGTGAAACTATAGAATTCCACATAGAAGTATGTTTGAGTCAACACACTATCCGTAATTAGAGTCACAAAGATTCATAACTTGAAGGTTATGTTCAAGTTCTATCCATTAATGAAACTTTATGTTTCCCTTTGCATCACAATTTTGAAATTACACGAGACAAATGTTAAGACCTTTCTAATGTGTCTTAAGTTATAGAAGAAACTGTCCAAGAACCGCAGGATTCATCCTAAAGAACAAAAGCTTCTTTATATTAGGAGGGGGAGCTAACTCTTAACACCAAAATTTGTACCAGCCAAATACAAAGAAGCAGAAGATCCGAAACAATAATAGAAAAGGGTTTCAGGAGATGAAATCTAAACCTGAAGCATGGTGAAAGGGACCTTGAAGGATGCTAAGGCGCTAGAGAGGACAATGTTTGAAAGACAAAACTAACAGCAAAAAGGGTCAAATTGTGGTCAATCATCAACATCGAGTATTGCTGGAAAAGAGATGAAAGGCTCACATTCGCAACGAAAGGGAAGGGTCGAGAATCATAAATCCGGAACCCAAGCACAAGGGTGTCAATCCGACATAGACAACTGAAGAATAGGGAAAGAAACAACAGTAAGTCAAAGCAAAGGAATGGTGCAAATATGAAAGGGGAATACCGGCGGGGTAATACAGTTACCTATGGAAATTAGCGAGGATACAATTCCAAAAGCATAACACTTAAAATCGTAAGCAAACAGAAGTGGGCAACCAAAGGCATATAAACCGGAATCCTAAAGCCACCGAAGGGAAGCGCTGTATGTAACAAGAGAGGGAAGAGAGCTGTCAGCTTTACTTAGTTTAGTACTGACACCAACTTTAGAGGAGAGTTTATAAATCATACGAAAGAGGTCTCGAATGAGGTTATTGTGAGATCAAGACTGAAACCATGGGTTGTTGGAAGAAGAAAGGAGATATTCACTCTAATATGCTTAGATCTGACACCTTTACCGACAAGTGAAGGCTACAGAGCTGAAGGCCAAGCTAAGAGGAAGCAAAGGGCTATCAAAACTATCACCGGGAAATAAATTTGAAGTCACTGAGAGTCATGCGAAGTCATGCTATCACAAAGAAAAGCTCTCAGACACTGAAACCAAAAGGTATGGATGCAGACCAAGACCAGGCGTCCTGAAACAGAGAGCCTGTCATTAGAAGGCATATCGGAAGCATATGTGCAACACAATGAGAATTTGCAACCAAGACGAAAAGCATATCGGAGAAGCTCCAAGAGGCATGTCAGCGGAACCACTCCCGAAAGCTCGAGATTGACATTCTGAAGGCAAGAAAACATCAATGAAGACATTTGATTAGAAGATAGGCAGCTGAGACCTTTCTGTTGGAAACTAAAGTTGCATAAGCAGCCGAAACCTTATTTCATCATCCGAAAGAGGCTTCGACTGGGTTCACAACAGAAGGGGCCCAATTTTCCTATAAATAAGACCCTAGGGTTCTCATTTTGAGGACTTTTCTCATTCTACGATCTTGCTCTCATTCCCTAAAGAGAAAACCCAAATTCGTAAATCGATTTGGGGTTTTCCTATGTAACCTCCTCTATGAATAAAATCATCAAACCCCTTAAAGTGGACATAGGTTCAATCCGAGCCGAACCACTATAAATCATGTGTTCTTTACTATTTTGCATTATTTTATTATGTTCTACTATGCTTTACAATCTAGCCTTCTCAGTGGGTGTGTTTATCTACCTTATGCTTTCCCCTCAACAAAATCATTTCCACACAAACCTTATCCTTAACCTTAAATAGTTAAGAAACCCTTCCATATGCTGTTTAGCTTCCTAACTTGTAACGAGCTTATGAAACCCTTGTCCCAAGGTAACTGCTGGTACTTAAGTCTTGTAAGCGTGATACTCACCCCTTGAGGGAAGAGTAACTAATCTTCGGGCTTGAGACCTTAATATCTAGGAAATGGTGAATTGACTCAAGCTTGTAGGAACTAAATAATATTGTTTTTTCCTTAGGTTTACTTCTTTAGACCTATCTCCGGTGGTGTCAAAAATATCATTAACAGGAAGTACACCCAAGACGAGGTTATAAGTGGCAGTCGTCTAGATGTACTTGTTGATTGGTCGGATTTGCAACGGCTCTCCTTTATTGAATGAGGAATAAGGTGCCTTTGGTTTCCTTCATAACCTAGAATGGACTTGTAAGTGGATGTGTGTCTGACGTTGTGTTTTATGGCACAACCAAATGGTTTCTATTGATGATATATCAGTTGGTGGCAGAGAATTTATTCTCTTAGCTTAAAAACCTCCTCTGGGACATATGAGCTCATAGGTTTATATATATTAATAGACATCGTTTATACGTTGTGAATTGACAATGTGGCGTGCTAAGTGCTGAGTCGATCAAAGTTTTTTGTTGAACAGCAGAGCTTTGTGGATGATGATTAAAGCATGACTGATATAGCGTAGCTTTGTGTTGAAACATGACTTTCGAGCCTCACAACCCGTGAATGGACGAAAACAAGATGTTGGGCCGTAGAGGTAAGGACATGTGTTTCCTTCTAGTTAAAAAGTGATGCTATGGTATGGAGCCCTGGCAAGTTTACTTATGTGGATGATGGAATCAAACACCTCGAAACGGTTAAAAAGACCGGGTGATATTATGTTTAGGTAAGATTCCAACCAGTCTGTTAGTGTTGGCTGGCTCTGCCACTCCGAAGGATCACTTGTTGAGTCCTAAGACATCCCGCTATAGGTGTTCCGAATGGTTAAGGAAGATCCTTTGCGTTGGTCACGTTGGAATCCAACTTCCAATGCGAGCATTGAGCTTTCAAACGTAACCTAATAGAAAACATAATTGAATGGGGAATTATGTGAGGTAATATTTATACATTTACTTTCGAAAATGATTTCCACACTATGCACTAGTAATAATAGAAGAGACTTTCGCATATCAAGCTTGTTTGGTTATTATATGGAAAAACTCTCTCCTCCGGTATGAGTTGCATTCTATGATGGGACTTGAGCCATAAAATAGCTGCATTTTCAAAAATAATTGCAAGTAGTTTATGATTGGTACTCGTGTAGAGAAAACCCATTTCATGTTATAGGGCGTGGTCCTGTAATTTACCCAACTTTAAAATAATGCAATTAACTGTTTTAGTCTCACACCGGTCCCATGACTGATCCAGAGTTTATTGTTGCCTGCCTAAACTCTGGGTCCCTATATTTTCCATATGGGAAATTTAGTAGTTTTGGTTTGTGGATATTTTATATTAGGTGTTGGATTGAAGCTAGAGCTTTATCTAGAGCATTTTATTTCTTTCGCTGAGAGTTTATGTTTTTTAGCTGTGTATATGTTATACTCTATATAGTTATTTCCGTCGTGCATGTATTTATTTTTGTACTCTGATATTTTTTGAACTTTTATGGAAAATTTATTGTAATGATAATGAAAAAGTTGTTTTGTTAAGTTTTTATTAGTTGTAACCCCAAGTGATATGTCTTATTGATTGGTTTAAGTCGGTTTAACCATCGGTTTGAATCGGGCACCAGGACGGGTCGTCACAACAATCGTTAACGATCATTAACAGTCATTAACTTCCAATTGTTACATAATTGCATCATTAACATAAGCGTTTAGGTCATTAACCCTTAATTACTATTTCAAATCACTTTAACTAAATTATTAACCATCGTTAATAATTTGTTGCTATAACTAACAAATCCAATCGTGTCCAATTAGTATTGACACACATCATAAGAAGTTGTCAATCAATGTTACATCAAAATTTATCGATGTTACTATTCATCCATAACATAACAATCATGTTATCATCCGAATTAACCAATCATTTATTTCTGGTTTAACTTCATAATCATTATGGTGTTCAAATTTACTACCAAACCGTCGAACAATTAACTTACTAACTTCTATTGACCCATTAAAGCCAAAGTTTCTTAACAACATAGCAATTACTATTCATAACATAATTACTTCAAACGTGAACTAAGTATGTTCACTAACTAAACTAATTAACCAAACATGAACCAGATTTTCTCACCATGGCTTATCCACTCCGCCAAACTTTAAAGTAGAACTCTCTAATATCTTCGCAACGTCAGTCTTCACTTTGCAACCAAGATCGCATCTTTTCTACTTCAAATACTCCAGAAACCAAAACTATACTTGTATGTATATGTTAACTGTGTTTAAGAGGAAAGGTAGGATTTTTAAAGGTTTAAGGGGCTTTAGGAGGGGTGGGGCCCACGACCAATGTAGGAGGTGCAATGTGGGACTATATGTGTGTGGGTGGGCAAGGGAGAGAGGTGGTGGTGGTTGTAGAGGATCTAGCGATGTTAGAAAGTGGTTAAATGGTTAAAGGTGATGTTTTTAAGTGGTTAAGGTGGAAAGGAGGAGCTTTGGGTCAAGTGGGGGGTGGGGCTGCCGATGTGGACATGGTGGAGCTGGGAGAATGTAGGCCAACGATGGAGGGGGTAGGAGGAGCTTGAGAGCTTGGGTGAAGAAGAGAGAACATAAGAAGTGAAAGTGAAATGGACAAGAAAATGGATTGTATAAAGGGAAGTGAACATTACTTCCTTTTCTAAAGAGTAGGTAACTAAAGAGAGAGTGATAAGTAAAAATAGGGAGAAGGGGAAGGTGATTTAGTAAGATCTACATTGGTTAATGTTGATTTGTTTAATTCAATGTTTAATTAAACAACCTTTTTACACTTTCAACTCGCACGACCAAACTGTAAGTTCGATCGATATGAAATTTGAAATCCGCTTATATTTAACTGATACAGATCCAATAAAACTGGTCTTGCTGAATTCGAAGACCATTTCCAAAATGGCATTTTTCTATGTTATTATTTAATTTCAACTAATTTTTCGATATACATTTGTATTATGCACGCTCCATACTAACTCTGATTAATATGAAATTTGATATCTTACAATATTTTAAGGTTCCAGATCCGATGGAAATAGTTTCGTCAAAATCCGAGATCGTTTGAAAATTGCCTAATTTTATGCTTTATATTTAGGACTTTTAACCCATTTAGAACTGTTTGTAAAGTATATAACGTAAATAGCCTTGTTTGAAAAGTAATTACAGGAATAAACGTGCTTCGAATAACAAAGGCACGTTTTCAAAACTCGCACGAAGGCGAGTTTTCATAGTTCGCATGTACATTTTGTGGTATTATATTCGATAGCGACTCTCTTGAAATTTGATTTGGACATAACTCAATATCTATAATATGTAATCTCCATTTTTCAGTTCCAATATTGAAATATAGTTCTATAGATTCGAACGTTTTGTGTTTCAATAAAATCCAACATATAACGATTCGTATATATTTGAATGAAGTTCTAAACGTTAAACTACGAACTACCATGACATTTAAATAGTATATATAGCTTAACCAAACAACATAAAACAAATACCAAATTCTAATATTCGAATATAAGAGAGATACATAGTCCGGTTAAGGACAGATAAGTTCAAAATATAAGAAATACGAATACACGAAATGCAACACACTGACATCGCATCAACACACATACATCTCCATTTTAAGCTACTAAAGTACACCACTTTCTGTTATGGTCCTGCGACCCATATTTGCTGCACCTGTTTTTTTTGGGTGTTTGATGCTCGTTCATAACATTTTTGAATCTTGTTGATTTTGGTCGTCCGGCTTGTCTTCTTACAGGCGGAGCCAATATCTCGTTGATTTTTAACTCAATTTTTAAAGTTTAATAACCTTATTTTAACTTCAGTAAGATATAAAACAAAGTTAGAATTCATTTTCCATAGTTTTTCAAGTCTAGATTCAGTATTAAAAAAAAAATTCAACTAGACTTATCCATTTAGAAATCCTTTTTAATTATTTTTAAATCCATATTTTAAAATGACTAAAAATACGTGTCATTACAAGTGTTTTAATATTAATATTGAGGATAAACAATGTTATGTTTGTGTGAGTGCTTTGATTGAAATCTCCCTAGACAAGCCATCCCTCCTCAAATCAAAGTTAGTATTGATGGTCACAACTGTTATATTCACGTCAAATACAGTTGTAAGATTGCAATTGACGTTCCCATCCCAGAAAAGCTTCCACTATCTCAATCTCCATTGATGGTTTGGTTCCCTAAACGGATATCTCCCTCTTTTAATGAGGCCACTGTTCCAGATTTCCCTATATTCGAGCCACCTACTTCAGATATTCCATTTCTTAAGCACACTATTCTGCTGGAGATTGTAATGTCCCCTCTTCCTCCCCAGGGGGCTATCATTTGGTGCATTGAGGATTTTTTGGATTAACAGTATGTTTGGTATGAGATATGACCCTATTAGTGATACTTTTTATAAGTACATCATTGACATTAAAGACATTAATAGGTTCCTTTTGTATTAGATCGAAGGTGATTGCATTGAGCTCATTGCTAGTGGTGAAATTGGAGAGATAAAAAAGTTTGAATTTTATAAAATCACTTAGGATAAATTTAATCTTCTTCTACCCTAATCCATGTTATGTGCCGAAACTAGCTCTCGCTTTCTCTAGATTCACGCGAATTGTCGGCCTGCCTGGTGAGACTATGTAGATCTACGTCTTCTGAGTGAGGATAAGTTTTATTACTTACTGGTATAGGCGTGTTGCCTCTTCTCCTATGTTGCTTTGTTTTCTTTACATTTTTTATAGTAGTGTAAGAACCATGCTTGTACAGTGTTCGGGAACTTCAAACCAAACTTGTTGTCTCTATGCTTGTGCATAACAACTGCTACTCTTTCCCCTTTCTAATAAACAATGGCAAGGACCACTATAAAAACCGACTTGCCTTGCAAAAATTAATATATACAAACATATACGAATTTATATACATTCAAAAATCAAATTTCAAAATGCATATTCTGTTGAATTTATAAAATATAAGATATGAAATATTTAAGACACTTTACCATATACATTAATATATTCCTATTCATAAACTTTCTGTAACAACCCAGAATTTTGGCAATATAAATTAATTATTAGAATTACAGGAATAGGAATTTTTGTAAATAATGGAATTTGGCTACGAGACTTTAACCGTTTAATTCGTCTCGGAATCCTGGTCATCTTTCATGTTTGGAGATTCCCGAAAGGAGTCTGTATGAAAAAGTTACGGACGAAATACAAAAACGGACGGAAAACAGTTAAATAGAATAATTAATTAATATTGTAACATTTATGAATAGCCGATCTGGGCATCTGATTGCCCAGGCGGTCAACCTACTTAGCGATCAGATGCCCAGTGGCGGCTGGTTCATATAGGGTTTTGTTTATAATATTATTATAGCGGATGGACGGATATAACTTAAAACAAATCCGACTGTTCTAGGCCTTTTCCACCCCTATAAATAAAGGGATAGAGCCTCGCTCTTTTTCCATTCAAATCTATGGAGGCAGCGGAGCTCTGCCATTTTTCCTCCTCTTCTAACCTAAATTCTAAATAAACTATATTCATACATGTACCAAATTAAATCAAATTCATATGGAATTAGGAAGAGAAATAGATTCAATGGAAGAGGGTGTTCAACGATAGATTTCTTCAATCTTCTCCCTTTTTCTTACATTTCTACAGATAGAATTTTCCCTTTTCTAGATAAACTGTAGAATTGTAAGAATTTGGGGATTGTAAGCCCAAAGAGGTTCACAATTCAGAAACTGGAAGCTATAAGGTGAGTGGGAAATGAACTAATATAGATATAATGATTTATCTATTTAGTTTGAATCCAATCTTTGTTTTATGCCTATTAGATCTGTTATTTAAATAATTGTAAATTGTGATAACCATCATATTTGATTATGAATATGTTTGAAATTGGTAAATGATAAATTTGTGATTATGTATAGACAAGAATTGTAGGATTTATATATATAAATATTCCCGCATATTCCTATAAGTTATGCCATGAATCATGAAATATGTTGTATATGCCGCATTACACTGTGGACCTGGATGTCAGTCCCATTTAACATAAATTTGTTGTAGTTATGTTCCAGATCTTTAGTTCAGTGCTGAAATATGAAACATGTAAATTTGGGTGAATAGATGAATTTGTGTATTATGTGATTATAAGAATAAAATAAATATTCCTTGTTTACATTTAATTTTGTTGGGTTTTTGGCTTAAGCATTGTAAATTATGTCGTTTTCCTCATTTTTAAATAAAGAGGCATTACTTTAGAATCACAAGAAAAATGACAAAAAGAATTAAAATAGGAAAAGTCGTGCAAAGGTACATATAAAAATAAATATATGTTTTGTATGTAATTTGCATCGACTATTCCAAAATAAAGATATATTACAAATATTTCTTGTGATTTGGAACTATGTCAATATTATAAAATAGGCATGATTTACAATGATTTTTGGTTAACGGTCCTCGTGAGACTTGAAACCTTTTTGGCAAGACTGAATGTAAAAAGGGAATGTTTGGTTAATTGTTTGACCAAATCATTAATTTAAAAATAATAAATAAATATTAATAACTACGTTGTCTACGCGAAAACATTAAAATAATTGTATACATATTATCCATCCAAATCAGCATAAAACGGTGAAATACAAACTGTATGGAGTGCCTGAAATTTTTGGATAAGGTTCAAATATGGAATTATGTATAAATATAATTCATTTTGAATTAATATACTTATGGTGAACATTGGTAGCAATAAATGTAATTAGCTGCTATAAATGAGATCGCAAATAAAGAAATAACCATTGTAACCAACATAGATTTGGGGAAAATAAATGTGAATAGGAAAACAGTTTTAATTCCTAAAATAAATTAGGATAATTGTTGTAGACCCCAATTAGGAAATTTAAATAAAACCGCATTTAGACATGAGGTTAAACTCAACTTTTGGTAGAAGCCTGCCCGGAACCGACCGACAAATCCAGCAACCATAGGTAGTCAGTTTAGTGGGCATTGATTGATGTTTAATACTAAGTCCATATTAGGGAAGAAATTAAATAAATATCCTAGAGAAAAGGTAATATAATCTTCCTTATTTATATCAATAAAATTTGTAATTAAAAATATCGTTGGACTTAGTAGGTTAATAATATAAAACATTATTAACCATATAAACTCGTGATACAAATAAATGGTGTACGTATAGTATTTCCGTATTAAGGAATTAAACGGGAATGACTTAATAACGTAGCCTACTTTATCCCAAAAAGGGAAAGGTGTTAAAGGCAAATGGGGGACAAACGAATAACCTTTACATGTAGTCCGCTTCCTGGGTCCTCAAAGGCTAAGTGACTCGGGTTAGAGAGTCCATCTGGGCACATGTTTTCAGTATATGGGTCTTAAATGGAAGGTGTGTGTTGGCCTACCCATACCTGGAAATTAAAAAGGTCAGATATGGTCGCCTATCCTACGAGAAGTAGTAAGTGACTTAGGAGGTTATGTGATAAGGTCGGCTAGAAGGTATAACGAACGATAAAATACCGTCTCTCACCTTATGCGGGGTAAGGGTTTATGCATGAATGACAGAAGCCTTAACTAGTAGGGCCCATTGCTAGTGCCCTCTAGTTTTATGTTAACATTTAATATATTATCGAGGGTTAATAAGTGACCAACAGGTCCGCCTAGGGTCTTAAGTCATCAGGGAGAATCCACCCTATCTATCATTGATAGTGAGGCGTTAAATAATAAAGAATCGAGAATGAGTATATAGATAGAAACCCCGAAATTAGGGGACCACTCTCGATATAATTAATCAATTAAACTCTGGTATAAAGGCTTCACAAAAATGTATGTAAATGTCTTGTCTCGGTAAAATAATTTAGGAATACTACTTTGGGATGAATAGTAAATTCGTGCGTAAACATTTACTAGGTTGGGCTAGAATCGCTAATCTGGTTAGGCATATAGCTTGGGTTGGACCAAACAGAATATATTTGGGTTGTAGACTGTGTTGTACATTTCTTAGTCACCAGAACTTGTTGTTCCGACCCCCCTCCTCATTACAACCTCGAAGTTTCATAGAGAAGGTCGGGTTCTCACGGTTGATTTAGTTTGGCTTTCGGTTCTCATTCTCTCTCATGCTCGGTATTGGCAAAGTGACTTACTTTGAAAAAGCTAGTTACTTGAGTTAATACTAATTTATCCTATCTTGATTTCGCTATGAGTTAATTTTATCGTACTCTGATTATGCTCATGCTCATTTATTGTAGGTACCAGATATACGCTCTATGCTTAGATGTGTTCAAGTTTTGATTTTTATCAAAATTTGGGTGCAGAAAAGTGTGGGGTGTTACATTGCTATCAGAGCTTAGGTTAAACAATCATAGGAATTAGTTGAAATAGGAATCGTGAGAAAACATAATTCGATTTTCTTTTTTGTTTTTTTCGTCTTTCTTACTTGGCATTAATTTATTTCGACTATAGAAATTAGTCGTGGGCCTAATTATATATAATGGGCTTTGAGCGACTAAGTGTTGAAATATGTTAAGTTCGAGTTTTTAGCCAATTCTGTCTTAACCCATAGTATGTTGGCAATCTCGTCGTGAAGAGCATGAGACGACATATGGTGGATTCCGTTGATTCAAGATTGGGAAACTGGAAATATACAAATATATATATATTAATATAAAAAGCTGGCTACAACAGAGATAGTCGTAGATTCTTGGTATGATTTCGTTAGTAGTTCCAGTTAAGACCATTACTCGATCCAAAATGGGGAAGAAGCCCACGTTAATATGTCATATCCATTTTGGAATTATAATTACGAGATTTATCCATTTTTTACTTCGTTAAAATTCCGAATCTACCTTTGTTGAAATATTCAATTGAGTTCTTAGCCATGTATTCGAGGAAATTTATTTTTAAAACTATTTGAAAAATAAAAATGGATTTCAATGGTTTTGAAATACGGTTTCTGAAAATAGTTTATGAAGATAAGGTTTTAAATTTTTTAATATATTCGTGTTTCAAAATTTTAGAGCTATTGTGTAATTTTAATAAATATTGTCGGCTTGGTAGGAAAGACGGAATTAGGAAAGACAAGGAAAATGCCACTAAACATGAAAACCATAAATATCCATTCCTTATGATTTTCGGTACCCATTTTCCTATATATATTGGATAATTTATTGAAATTATCAGAATTACCCTTAAGATTCTAAAGCTCTGAATCTTTGAACATGAAAAGGTTTTTCCAGTTTGAAATATAAATCTGGAATATAATAGTAATAATAAAATGGATTTATAAATATGAAATCGTTAGTATATAAATAAATTCCATTTTTGAGAAGTTTTAAATTTTTCTTCGAAAAGGCTTCGTGAATCATTTGTTTGTTGTCAGCTAGGTAAGGGCCAAATCCGTTTTAATTTATACTACGGATTTCTAGCTGAATTTTTGGAATTCGTTAGTTCGTTGCTTAGTCGAAGCACCGTTATTGAGACTATAAATCCTTGGAGTTTGTTCGGAGTTTAACCACGATCTTTAAATACCGTGGTGATGAGGATAATTATTTCGGATCGCGTCAAATCTTAAAAGATAACGCGGGATGATTAGTATTTTAATCCATCCTAATAAGGTCAAGTTCCATCCTCTGTCCATAGCCTATTTGGTAGTTGATTGTTTAGTGCTATACTAGGACGGTCAATTAGTTAATGAGTTTTGGTACAACTTGGACCTAGGACTCAACCATAAATGCTGCATCCAAATCGCCCCTTAACTTCCTTCTTTCGTCCTTCCTTCCTCATCTAGTCGAACAACATTCTATCCTTCTTCTCTTTCTTTATCATCGCCTCGCCTCCTCATTTTTTTCGTGCTTGTTTGAGAAATAGATCTTACCTCATTAATACTCCAAGATCTAATTTCTTCTCTCTGACCGTTTCATGTCATATAACACCTAGTTGCACTATTTGATCTTACTTACACCATTCTAGTCTCATCCTTGGGTAGAGATCACTTGGTTGGATCAGAATGAGCAAAAGGGTCTTACCACTTTAGGGCTAAGAAAATTGGGCAAGGCAGTTGGGCTTGCACCGGCTCATTGCTCGAGATATTAGAATATGATTTGTGTTTATGCTGCATCCACCTTTGCTATACCTTGTTCAAATAGGTTATTTTGAAGGCGATCGTCGTTTCGGAGATGAAGATTAAGCAATCTTTTGATGGTTTTTTTGAGGAGAATCTCGATGAGATTTTAGAGGAATTCGTATTGAACGCGGATTTATATGGTCTTTTGTTTGATCGGCTTCGGAGATTTTGCAGCAAATCTCTTTTTCTTGATGTCCGTTTTTTGTTTGGGAATCTATGTTCAAACTGCGCATGCAGACGTGTGATCCATTTAGCACATCGTTCTATAAATGGGAAGTTATGACTAGATTTGTCTCATGATGTGGAAATAAATCCTTTGCTTGATCGATGGCGTAACCATCATTTAGTGCCGCATCATATTCGACTCAGTTTGTTGTTCATGCGTTTCGTCTCATGTAGTTACTTTCTGTAAATTCACCTATCCATTTTTTATTTAGACAATATTAGGTGGATTTCTATGAGAAGCAGCTTTGTGGTAGGTTTCTTTTCTCATCATTATTTCTCTTTGAGAAGAGATGATGATGTGGGAACCTCCAACAACACTAGCAGTGTTTGTAACACGAGATTGAGCATTTAGCTGCCATAATATGGTTAATCAAAGATCATAGAAATTGGTATGAGCTCTAGCCGCGGAGCGAGATGTCTCATTGTTCATAGCCATTGTTTCGGGAGTTTTGGTGTTGTTTTGTTGTTATCCCCTTCTAGCATCGGGTTCTTGGCTTTGCGGTGATTCATGCTTGTAACTGTTAGTGTTATTTAAATCGCACGAGTTAGGTTAATGAGATTTCTATGTTTGGAGATGTTTATGTCATTCACGCATGCCTGTTCGAATGAAATCTCATTTTTCTTATCTAAACTAACAGTTGTCCTAGAACTGGAAAGAATAGAATTCTGTGTTAGATAAATTTTAGCAAAGGACCGGTTTTGCATCGTTTTCGTCACTGGTATATAAATAAATAAACCACCGTTCCTTGTTAAAGCTAAAATTTATTTTTTGTCTTTTTATGTGTAATCTCAGTTTTCGCATTTTTGGCGTAACTGACTTCTTTTTTTGCCAACATGTGACCTGAATCGTTTAAGTTTCCGCAAAATATTTTTTTGAATTTTTTTGGAAAATGTTGTTTGAAAAAAAAACATTTTTATCATTTTATTATTCTATGAAGCGGTTTTGGAAGGAAATTTTGAAAATAAATTTTTAAGCGGAAATTTATTTTTATGAAAAATTTCAATTTTTGGTCAAATGAACGGTGTAAGGAAAATTTTGGATGCTTTGTGTGCGTGTTTTAGCGGTGCAATAGGACCGACAATACGATAAAATTTTTAATGGTAACAAGAAAAATGCTATTTTAGCCTTGGAAACACTATTTCCATACCTTATCAACGATGCACGAGAGCGATTAAATAACTCGTTTTGCATTTTAGAGCTCTTTTAAAGCCTCCTTTACAATCTACAGTTGGAAATTTTCGATGTATTTCGGCTAACTGAAGTGAAAATTTAATTGTAAAGTGGGAAATGGGATATTTGTGAGCGGAGGAAAATGTTAAAATTCTTTGCCATAATTTTAATTTTTCCGGTTTAGGGGAAACTAAATAAGGAACGATTAGATTGCGTACGTTTTGGATGGTAGGGTTTTGATGGAAAATTGGTTGCACATTTATTTTAAATGGTGTGAAGGTTATGGATGAAAAAGAATTTTCAAAATTTGCATTCATATAGAACTGCCAGTATACTTAGGATGTTATGCATCATGTTTTCAAAAATATTTCAAAAACTTTTATGCAAGTGTATAGGAGGATCCGATTAGAATCATCTTGCATGTATGTTTTTGGTTGAAATTGCATTATGTACACCATGCAAAAGTACACATCGTTGCAAAGTGTATGTACACAAATTGGTTGTGTTATGATGAAATTCCTTTTAAGCAGAGAAGAATATAACAACCCGGAATTTTTGAAAATTTAAATTAATTATTAGAATTACAAAAAATAGGAATTTCTACAAACAATGGAATTTGGCCGTGAGACTTTAACCGTTGTGTTAGTCTCAAAATTCTGGTCAACTTTCATGTTTGGAATTTCACGAACGGAGTCCGTATGAAAAAGTTACGGATGAAATACGAAAACTGACGGAAAATAACTAAACAAAATAATTAATTAATATTATACCATATATGAACAGCTGACCTGGGCATCTGATTTCCCAAGCGGTCGACCATAACGGTCGATCGACGGTTGACCATAGTGGCCGACCTACTAGGCGATCAGATGCCCAGTGGCGGCTGGTTCATATAGGGTTTTGTTTATAATATTATTATAGCGGATAGCTGAATATAACTTAAAACTAATCCGATGGTTCTAGGCCTTTTCCATCCATATAAATAAAGGGGTAAAGCCTCACTCTTTTTCTGTTCAAATCTATGAAGGCAGCGGAGCTCTGCCATTTTTCCTCCTCTTCTAACCTAAATTCTAAATAAAATATATTCATACATATACTAAATCAAATTAAATTCAAATGTAATTGAGAAGAGAAATTGATTCAATGGAAGAGGGTGCTTAACGATAGATTTCTTCGCTCTCTTCTCCCTTTTTCTTACATTTGTACTAATCTAGAATTTTCTCCTTTCTAGATAAACTTTAGTTTTGTAAGAATTTGGGGATTGTAAGCCTAAAAAGGTTCATAATTCATAAATTGGAAGCTATAAGGTGAGTGAGAAATTTACTAATACAGATATAATGATTTATCTATTTCGTTTGAATCTGATCTTTGTTTTATGCCTATCAAATCTGTTATTCAAATAATTGTAAATTGTGATAACCATCAGATTTGATTATGAATATGTTTGAAATTGGTAAATGATAAAGTTGTGATTATGTGTAAACATGAATTGTAGGATATACATATATATATATATATATATATATTCCGACATATGCCTATAAGTAATGTCATAAATTATGAAATATGTTGTATATGCCGCATAGCACTGTGGATCTGGACGTCAGTACCATTAAACATAAATTTGTTGTGGTTACGCTCCAGATCTTTAGATCAGTGCTGAAATATGAAACATGAAAATTTGGGTGAAAATATGAATTTGTGTATTATGTGATTATAATAATAAAAGAAATATTCCTTGTTTACATTTAATTTTGTCGGGTTTTTGGCTTAAGCATTGTAAATTATGTCGTTTTCCCCATTCTTAAATAAAGAGGCATTACTTTAGAATCATAAGAAAAATGACAAAAAGAATTTAAAGAGGAAAAGTGGTGCAAAGGTACATATAAAAATGAATATATGTTTTGTACGTAATTTACATCGACTATTCCAAAAATAAAAATATATTACGTATACTTATTATGATTTGGAAATATGTTAATATTACAAAATAGGCATGATTTACAATGATTTTTGGCTAACGGTTCTCGCAAGACTAGAAACTTTTTTGGCAAGATTGAATGTAAAAAGGGAATGTTTGGTTAATTGATTTGACCAAATCATTAATTTAAAAATAATAAATAAATATTACTAAATACGTTGACCGGACAAAAACATAAAAATAAATGTATAATATTATCCGTCAATATCAGTGTAAAACGGTGAAATACAACTTGTATGGAATGTTTGAAATGTTTGGATAAGGTACAAATATGTAATTATGTGTAAATATAATCCATTTTGAACTAGTATATTTGTGGTGATCATTTGTTGCAATAAATGTAATTAACTTTTATAAATGAAACCGCAAATAAAGAAATAACCATTGTAACCAATATTGATTTGGGAAAAATAAACATGAATAGGAAAATGGTTACAATTCCGAAAATAAATTAGGATAATTGTTGTGGACCCCAATTAGGAAATTTAAATAAAATCGCCTTTAGACACGAGGTTAAACTCAACTTGTGGTAGAAGCCTGCCTGGAACCGACCGACAAATCCAGCAACCGCAGCTAGTCAGTTTAATGTGAGTGGTCTAATGCATAAATTTTATCATACTAAGGCACGAGATTAAGTTCACTTGTGGTAGAAGTCTGCTCGGAACCGACCGGCATATCCAACATCCATAGGTAGCCAACTTAATGTGAGAGGCCAGGTATGTGAATATATATATATATATATACATACACACACAACAATCAGTAAATAAGTAAATAAGGATAGTAATTGTCCGTTGGGTTACAACAAATAGATAACTTGGGACTGATATAATAGTTTTCAGAGGGAAATATGATCGTTATAGCCGTATAGGGCAATAAGTAAGAAAAAAAAAAGAAATGGGCGTCAAAAAGGGGAATAATGGGTATTGATTGTCGTCTAATACTAAGTCCAAATTAGGGAAGAAATTAAATAAATATCCTATAGAAAAGGGATTATAATCTTCCTTATTTATGTCAATAAAACTTATAATTAAAAATATAGTTGGACATAGTAGGTTAATAATATAAAACATTATTAACCATATAAACCCGTGATACAAATAAATGGTGTACGTATAGTATCTCCGCATAAAGGAATTAAACGGGAATGACTTAATAACGTACCCTACTTTGTCCCAAAAATGGAAACATGTTAAAGTCAAATAGGGGACGAATGATTAACCTTCGTGTGTTATCCGCTTCTTGGGTCCTATAAGGCTAAGTAGCTAGGTTTAAAGAGTCCACCTGGGCATAGGTTTTTCACTGTAAGGGTCGTAAATGGAAGGTGTTTGTTAGCCTACCCAACCTGGAAATTAAAAGGGTCAGATATGTCCGCCTATCCTACGAGAAGTAGTAAGTGACTAAGGAGGTTATGTGATAAGGTCAGCTAGAAGGTATAACGAACGATAAAATACCTACTCTCACCTCATGCGGGGTAAGCGTTTATGCGTGAATGACGAAAGCCTTAACTAGTTGGGCCCATAACTAGTGACCTCTAGTTTTATGATAACGTTTAATATTTTATCGAGGGTTAATAAGTGATCAATAGGTCCGCCTAGGGTCTTTAGTGATCAGGGAGAATCCACCCCGTCTATCATGGATAGTGAGGCGTTAAATAATAAAGAGTAGAAAATGAGGATATAGATAGAAATCCTGAAATTAGGAGCCCACGTTCGATATAATTAACCAATTAAACTCTGGTATAAAGGCTTCACAAAAATGTGTGTAAATGTCCTATCTCGGTAATATAATTTGGGAATACTGCTTTGGGATGAATAGTGAAGTTGTCCGTAAACATTTACTAGGTTGGGCTAAAATCACTAACATGGTTAGGCATACAGCTTGGGTTGAACCAAACGGAATATATCTATGTTATAAACTGTGTTGTACATTTCTTAGCCACCAAAACTGGTTGTTCTGACCCCCATTTCATTACAACCTCTAGGTTTCATAGAGAAGGCCAGGTTCTCATGGATTATTAAGTTTAGCTTTCGGTTCTCGTTCTCTCTCATGCTCGGTATTGGCAAAGTGACTTACTTTGAAAAAGCTAGTTACTTGAGTTAATACTAATTTGTCCTATCTTTTTTCCTATGTGAGTTATTTTTATCATACTCTGATTATGCTTATGCTCATTTATTGCAGGTACCAGATATACGCTCTATGCTTGGATGTGTTCAAGTTTTGATTTTTGTCAAAATTTGGGTGCAGAAAAGTGTCGGGTGTTACAATTTCCTTTCATTGAAATATAATGTATATCTAATTCTAAATTCATAATTTACCCATTTATATACATATTTATTTATGAAATAAATAAAATTAAGTTTTCTATTGTAAATTTTAATAAGAGTATCATGACATAAAAACCGTTATTTAAATGGTATAATAAATTACTGTTTTAAATTCATATTTAAATGGCATTTTAATGATTAAAAACACATATCGAATATTCAAATAAATTAAATATCTACCAATTAAGTTGATGAAATTCTGAGTAATTACAACCAGCGACTGTTATAACGAATCTCATATTATTCGAAAATTTAGGGAGTTTTTAACTCAATTACGCTTTCATGTTTCTCAACATCCTTACTTAAACGTATATGTACATTTCAAAAAACATTTAATCATATATGTCTCGATAGTTCAAAATAATAAACTTAAACTTGTTAATTTCTCTTAACTATAAATCATCTTAATATTGTTTAGCATAACAGTATATTTTGAGATAAAATTAATTTACTTTATTATCCTAGAATAACAATTGTTTTCAAATTGATAATATGCTTCAAAAATCCTTTGTTTTTATCTCAAATATCATTATTTATTTTAAATTGTTTTTGTCAGATTTATTTCAAAATAATATTATTATATATTATGACCTTTTTTATGAAACAACATTATTATTATACAATAAAAAATAACAACATTTTGCATTGCGTCCCAAAAACTTTTTTATTGTTTATTTAATATAAAAAATAGTTCAAAAAACCTTTTGTTTATTTCTTGAATAAATCAATAAATTTGTCTCAAAAGCAAAAAAAAGTTGTGTTATATTTGCTTAAAATTTAGACAATCTTCCAGAAATCATATTATTTATTGAAATTCAACATTCAGTAAATTATAAATTATAAATACATATTTCCTAAGTGGACTCGAATTTCTTCCTAAAATTCATAAATAATACTCTCATTAATTTAAAATGCGAACCATAAAACCGTGAATCCGTAAGGCCCATTACTAGAAAGTCCTTAGCACATTAAGATATTGACATTCCAAGCTTGTTCAAAATAATTAACTCAAAATTTTGTAGACTATTTAATTCATTTTTAGCTCCAATAAAATTTCATTCCAAAATATTAATAAGTTTTTGGTTAAGTTTTTATAAATCACAATCATTGATCATTGATCTTAAATCATATTCTTGACAAAATGGCACGATTTGAAAACCATAAAGTTTTTTTGGAAATTTACTAATGTTAAATTTAAATCACCGTGTATTTTTTTCCAAAATAAATTCTTAAAGTTTAGTTTAACTTTAGCCGATACATACTAAATCGTCTTATTTGAAACTGTCATGCAAGTTTATTTCAACTTAATTATTTAACGTATTTTCGTATGTCCTTAAATAAAAAATTATTATACTTCCATTTTCAATGCTAAATTTTGTTCAACAATTATTAAAAAAATTCTTTGTCTAAGAAAGATTTAAGGTCCAGAAATCGATTCTTCGTATTTTCAAAAATTAAGTATTAATTACTTAAAAAACAAATTGCTCACGAGCTAGGGCTCGTTGCTGCTCCTCATTCCTTACGCGGGTTGATGATCGGAGACCCCCAATCGAAGCGCCTTCATGAGAGCTTCCAACGCCGCCCACCTTGGATGAACTCGAGGCCCCATGCTGACCGGAAAAACTGCTCCGACGGCGGAGCTTCAAGGCAGAAAACTGAACAAAATACTTCATGAATTCCAATTTCGTCCGTATGTTGTGGAAGATTTTAGTTAGAACCTTGATTTTTCTTTTGATTTTATCATTTAATTCGAATCATGTGTGGAGCGATTTAGGGATTGGATTCAGAGCATTTGGGCGCTCGAAATGGTAGAGAGCGGCGGCTGTAACATTTGGCCACGGGATGTAGGTTTTGACAAGGGTTTGACTCTAGTGGCGGTATATATAATATAATTATATTTTATTATTTATAAATTCTAAAAAAACAACTTTTTATTTCGAACTCGAAATTGAACCCACCGATTGTCGCTCCTAGCTAATTACCCCTATTCCGAACACAATGGGATATGTATCGTAAGCTGATTCGATCATTTCAATGAGTTTCCGTCAAAATCAACATATAACTCTATATATTGAATTTGAACGCACATTTCAATTTACCGGGGCCACATATGAACTCTAAAAATTCCCAAAAAATATTTTCTAGCTTCGTATTACTGACACAGTCCTAACAAAACTTATTTCATCAAATTCTGAGACCGTTTGAAAAATGGCCATTTTCTAGTTGATTAAAATCAACTAAAACTGGTCAAACGCGTTTTCCTTTGCCACGCTCACATATTGATTTGAAAAATTACAAATTTTGGAATCTAGCAATAACTTGACATCCCGGATCCAACAAAAGTGGTTTCGTCCAAAACCAAGGTCGTTTGCAAAATTTCCTTTTTTAAGGGCCAAAATTCCATAGCGACTATTCTAAATTTTCAACTGGACATATCTTTTGGTTCCCGCAATGAAATTTCAATTTTTCGGATTCGTTGGAAAGATATTCTCAAATAGATTCTAATATTTTTGTTTTCGCTAAAAACCGGTTTATTTTTAATCCTGTACATTCATTTGAACTTTGAAATCGAATTATCGAACTACCGCGCCATTTTCAATTCCTTTTATAATTATAAATAATTATACATATTCTAACGACGCTCTATATAAATATATACATTCTAATTCTATTCAAAATAAATTTCTCGTTGATATTATTTAAAATAATTCATTTTAAATATTCAAAATTCTTTAAAATTACCCAAAAAAAAATTAAATTGGCTCAGAATTTCTGGGTTGTTACAATCTCCCCCACTTAAAACTTTTCATCCCCGAAAAGGAACGAAGTTGAAAGTTGTGTAACTAATCAAATTAACTTCAAATATTTTCATTATGGCTTAAGTTCTTCAACTTTTCAGTTTCTAAGAACTTTTCAAATTTTTCAAAAATTTGGCTAACACCCTAAATTTTAGAAAAATTTCGCCATAACCTCCCCTGCACCGCGGACTTCGGGATATTTCATATAGCCTCCCATGGTCTTCTTCAATCCAAAATAAAAAGAAAAACCAAGCGGCTAGCAAATCGGCTCTTAAAATCATCCAAAACCCAAGAAATACAATAAACATGTACCTATTTGTTGGGCAAACAATTTTATTCCTATGCTCTAGCCTCCTTGCTATGACCTGTTCAATGGATATACATGTATATGCATGCAATTTCAACCAATCTTCAGTTCAGTTCAATTATTTGATTCTATTTGGCTTTATTTATCATTCAATTCTCTTATGGGTTTTACTTTTCCAATATTTTAATTAGTCAAACAAATAATCAAACAACACAACCAGCCATAAATTGGTTAATTAACTTTTCAATCATATAATTTTATATAATCAAAAATCAAATTTTTTAAGACCGGATTATGTATATAATCACAAATACATTATATATAATCATATTACTCCCAACTCAATATAGGGCATTTCTATCCCCATCTCTAACGAGTCACTCATTCTAGAATGCTACTGATTCTATCTCTAATGAGGATTCTTCTATAGGATATTACAAATCCTACCTCTGATGAGTCTTTTATTCTATTCTAAATAGTTGCACCCCAAAGATTTGAGTTAACCAAAGCTCCGATACCATCTGTAACGACACGGATTTCGCTCGGACCTAATCGATCGCTAAAACGACCAAGACCGTTCGAATCCCGCATACGCTAACTCTGGGCATACAACACATCAAACCAAATAACAGAAGACTTTTATAAACATCATAATAATGTTACATCAGAGTACAAAATATCAGAGTATATCGAAATATAACCAATACAATGGAAGATGATTTTACAATAAATGTAATACAATGCACAGCGGAAATATAAAATAACACAGCGGAAGACGATAAATGTACTGGACACAACTTTAAGCTTCAATCCAGAATCCTACTCAAAATATCTGCAAAATAAAACTACTCGATTGCCCGTGTAGAAAATAGGGGCACCCGAGTTTGCAAGGGAAAAGCAAACTACAGGTCAGTCATGGGACTGGTGTGAGAAACTCTACAGTTAAAATTTACTTATATAAATGATAAGGCAAATCACAGGACCACGCCGCTAACGCGAAACGGGTCTACCCCCATGAATGCCAGTGTATAAACAACAACCAATATAGATATATGGATCTAATATGCATCAATCAACATGCAATATCCCAATCTACCCATTTTGATTAATCACCACACTTAGATTTTCCAAATCAATTCAATTTACAGAAATTATTCCTTTGAATTTTATTCCCGATTTCTTATTTCAAATACTTTGAAATACATATCTAACTTTCTATATCAAAGTAGATTTCACTTCGGGATCTTAAATCAAATTGTTTGGAAATATGAATTCCAAAACATAACAATGCATACAAACAAGTATGCAACCAAATATCGTGCTCCCCATCGACAAGGCAAAGGGTATGCACCTAGCAACTCGATATATATAAATGTGCACCTACCCCACATAGGAGCAGGCTACACCGACGATGCACCTCCCACACATGGAGAGCATACACCGCCCTCTCACCCATACTTTTAGGCTCAGGGTTACCCGAATCTTTAGCCACACGCTAAACCATTTCATATCCCAAAGTAGGGAAAATCATTTCACAACATAATAATCACAAGTATAATCAAATCTATAGTACTTCACATCAGCAATTCACACATATGACCAGTCACTATTAATTACATAACCTTTGAGCTCGTACGTCTCAAAGAAGGGTGTCAAGCGAGAGAATAAATTCTCTGCCAACAAACGGATACATCATTAATAGCAACTAATCGAATATGTGATGAACTACAATGTAAAACCATAATATATTTCCAAATCATTTCGAAATCATTGGGTTTTAGCCCTCGAAATCCTTTCTGTTTTATAAAACATTCCCTGTCCAAAATCGGGAATACATTTCTTTTCACTTAAGAAAAATATATCATTTCACAATCATTCATTAAATTTGAAATGAACACAACATCGCTAAACACCTTATCGTCAAATGGTGAAGTGTTTCACAAGGTGTTAGCACACAGATATTTTTACCCAACCCAATGCTAAATGTAAAGGCATACTCTGCTCATAAACTGGTCGAGCACCATCCAAACAATCAATCAACCACAATCAATATCAACAACTAAGTAAATTTGGTTTAATCACATCACGTGTTTTGGTAAATTTAATCACCATTCATTCATCCAAATCTAATTAAAGATTTATTCAAACCCCAATTGGTTTCATCTATAAAATCATTTCATATTTATTGTTCTACTTTTTGGAAATTAATCCTGCTTTTACGCGGGTTAAAGAACTAATGTTATTTAAACACAGTTCACGACAAACCCCAAATCCAATTTGATATTAAACGCAAGGCTCTGAATAGAAAATAGTATCGGCTTATATTCAACATCAAATTCTGAAACCAACAAATATCGTATTGGAAATAACGATATTAATATATCTTTCAAATTTCCACAACCATATCTATATAATCACGAAATCCAACATTGAAATATTCCGAAGATAATTTCGATTCAAATCCATTCCAATTCATATATTGGAAATTCTGGTTATTTTTAAAACCACTTCAAATCCAATTTATTTATTTAAAAATAAATAAATTATTATTCTAGTTAATAACTAGTTCATTTCGATAAAAATCTATTTTTATCTTTTCAAATCTAGGATTTTTCAGCCCAATTTTTTCAAATCATTTCTTTTGATTTTACACAAATTATTAATATTTTAAATAATTTTATCAAGGCCCGTACAGTCGATTTCCATAAACGGCCATCGAACTGCACTTACAGCGACCTTTTCAGAAATTGATTTGGACATATCTCCAAATCCAACCGTTAGATTTCTAATTTCTCATATTCGTTGGAAAGCTCTTTTCGATATGAACCCAACAGTTCCGGTTTTAGGAGAATCCGACGGTCAGATCTGCCGTAATGTCCATTCGAAGTCAATGGTCGAAATTCGCGAACTGCCGCAGCGCAGCGCGTTCTATTCAGGCCATTATATATATATATAATATATATATAATATATATTTCGTCGATTTCCATTTAAAACGAGTTTTATAAATCGTTTTAAATTTGTGTCAAATTGATTTCAATTCGATTTCAATTCGTTTCAATTCAAGTTCAACTCAATTTCAATTCGATTTCAATTCACATCATATATATATTTCAATTTCAATATATATATTATTCTCGTCTCATATATATTTTTATCTCATATATATGTTATTCAAATTATATATATATATATTATTTTCATTTCAAATAAATATCATTTCCATTTCATATATATTCATTTTTCACATTTCATATGTGTATCATTTTCATTTCAAATATTTATTATTTCGATTTCATATATATTCATTTTCATTTCAACTCAAATATATTCATTTCAACTCATATATATTTTCATTTCAACTCCTATATATTTTTATTTCAACTTATATTAATATTTTTTCATTTTCAATATATACGATATTTTCACATTTCAATATATACGATATTTTCACATTCAATATATTCGATATTTTCAACTTTCAATATATACGATATTTTCACTTTCAATATATACGATATTTTCACTTTCAATATATATATATATATATATTCACATTCAATATATACGATATTTTCACATTCAGTATATACGATATTTTCACATTCAATATATACAATATTTTCACATTCAATATATACGATATTTTTACATTCAATATATACGATATTTTCACATTCAATATATACGTTATTTTCAACTTTCAATATATACGATATTTTCACTTTCAATATATATATACATATATATTTACATTTCTCATCACAATCACAACACAATACAATCAAACAAGTGGTCCACGGTCTGTGGACGACGGGGAATAGTTCATGAATGCAGTTATAAAATAAATAACAGTACAGAAAATTATAGTGAGAGAATTTCTCACATTGGGGATCCACTCCTCCTGTTTTATTTCTGAATGGTCGGTTTCATCGCAGTCTGTTTCAAACAATTTTTATATTAAACATCCCATTTTTATCTCAACGCTAAACGGATAAAAATCTCATTTTTATGTTGTTCAATTATAAACAAAAATCACATTTTTATACTGTTCAGATATAAATAAAAATCACATTTTTATACTGTTCAGATATAAAGAAAAATCACATTTCTAAAGTTGCTACACATATAAAAATCATACAATCATTATAATGCTAGTCGTATAAAAAATCATATTTCTAAACCGTTCTATATATTTTAAAAGTCATATTTTTACTTCGAAGTTTATATTTTTAAAATCAAAGTTATGTATATTTATTTTTAAAACCCACGTTCATATATTTTTAAACAACGATGTTCATATATTTTTAAAATTAATCAGAGTAGTTGCACAAAAAAAAGAGAAGGAAATATGCTCACTGTTAACTCATCGTTCCCTCTAGAACGACGTCGACCAGGGTTCATGAGATAGGGCTCATTGCTGCTCCTTGTTCCTTACGCGGGTTGATGATCGGAGACCCCAAATCGAGGCGCCTTCATGAGAGCTTCCAGCGCCGTCCACCTTGGATGAACTCGAGGCCCCATGCTGACCGGAAAAGCTGCTCCGATGGCGGAGCTTCAAGGCAGAAAACTAAACAAAATACTTCATGAATTCCAATTTCGTCCGTATATTATGGAAGATTTTAGTTAGGACCTTGATTTTTCTTTTGATTTTATCATTTAATTCGAATCATTTGTGGAGCGATTAATGGATTGGATTCAGAGCATCTGGGCGCTCGAAATTGTAGAGAGCGACGGCTGAAACATTTGGCCACGGGATGTAAGTTTTGACTAGGGTTTGACTCTAGTGGGGGTATATATAATATAATTATATTTTATTATTTATAAATTCGAAAAAAACAACTTTTTATTTCGAACTCGAAATTGAACCCACCGATTGTCGCTCATAGCTAATTACCCCCATTCCGAACACAATGGGATATGTGTCGTAAGCAGATTCGATCATTTCGATCAGTTTCCGTCAAAATAAACATATAAGTCTATATATTGAATTTGAACGCACATTTCAATTTACCAAGGCCACGTATGAACTCTAAAAATTCCTGAAAAATATTTTCTAGCTTCGTATTAGCGACACGGTCCTAACAAAACTTATTTCGCCAAATTCTGAGACCATTTGTAAAATGGCCATTTTCCAGTTAATTAAAATCAACTAAAACTAGTCAAACGCGTTTTCCTTTGCCACGCTCACATATTGATTCGAAAAATTACGAATTTTGGAAATTAGCAATAACTTGACATCTTAGATCCAACAAAAGTGGTTTCATCGAAAACCGAGGTCGTTTGCAAAATTTCCATTTTTAAGGGCCAGAATTCCATAGCAACTATTCTGAATTTTCAACTGGACATATCTTTTGATTCCCGCTATGAAATTTCAATTTTTCGGATTCGTTGGAAAGATATTCTCAAATAGATTCTAATATTTTTGGTTTCGCTAAAATCCGGTTTATTTTGAATCCTATACATTCATTTGAACTTTGAAATCGAATTATCGAACTACCGCGCCATTTTCAATTCCCTTTATATTTATAAATAATTATTTGTATTCTAACGACGCTCTATATAAATATATACGTTCTAATTATATTCAAAATAAATTTCTCGTCGATATTATTTAAAATAATTCGTTTCAAATATTCAAAATTCATTAAAATTGCCAAATTTTTTTTTTAAATTGGCTTAGAATTTCCGTGTTGTTACAATCTCCCCCACTTAAAACTTTTCGTCCCCGAAAAGGAACGAAGTTGAAAGTTGTTTAACTAATCAACTCAACTTCCAATATTTTCATTACGTCTTAAGTTCTTCAACTTTTCAGTGTCTAAGAACTTTTCAAATTTTTCAAAAATTTAGGGTGTCCAAAAATTTGGCTGACACCCTAAATTTTTCAAAAATTTCGCCATAACCTCCCCTGCACCAGGGACTTCGGGATATTTCATATAGCCTCCCATAGCCTTCTTCAATCCAAAAGAAAAAGAAAAAGCCAAACGGCTAGCCAATCGGCTCATAAAATCATCCAAACCCAAGAAATACAATAAACATGTACCTATTTGTCGGGCAAACAATTTTATTCCTCTGCTCTAGCCACCTTGCTATGACCTGTTCAATGGATATACATGTATATACATGCAATTTCAACCAATCTTCAGTTCAGTTAAATTATTTGATTCTATTTGGCTTTATTTATCATTCAATTCTCTTATGGGTTTTACTTTTCCAATATTCTAATTAGTCAAACAAATAATCAAACAACACAACCAGCCATAAATTGGTTAATTAACTTTTCAATATTATAATTTTATATAATCAAAAATCAAATTTTCTAAGACCGGATTATATATATAATCACAAATACGTTACATATAATCATATTACTCCCAACTCATTCTAGGGCATTTCAAACCCCATCTCTAACGAGTCACTCATTCTAGAATGTTACTGATTCTATCTCCAATGAGGATTCTTCTATAGGATATTACTAATCCTACCTCTGATGAGTCTTTTATTCTGTTCTAACTAGTTGCACCCCAAAGATTTGAGTTAACCAAAGCTCCGATACCATTTGTAACGACATGGATTTCGCTCGGACCTAATCGATCGCTAAATCGACCAAGACTGTTCGAATCCCGCATACGCTAACTTTGGGCATACAACACATCAAAAAAAATAACAGAAGACTTTTATAAACATCATAATAATGTTACATCAGAGTACAAAATATCAGAGTATATCGAAATATAATCAATACAGTGGAAGATGATTGTACAATATATGTAATACAATGCACAGCGGAAATATAAAATAACACAGTGGAAGACGATAAATGTACTGGACACAGCTTTAAGCTTCAATCCAGAATCCTGCTCAAAATATCTACAAAATAAAACTACTCGATTGCCCGTGTGGAAAATAGGGGCACCCGAGTTTGCAAGGGAAAAGCAAACTACAGGTCAGTCATGGGACTGGTGCGAGAAACTCTACAATTAAAATTTACTTATATAAATGATAAGGCAAATCACAGGACCACGCCGCTAACGCGAAACAGGTCTACCCCCATGAATTCCAGTGTATAAACAACAATCAATATAGATAGATGGATCTAATATGCATCAATCAACATGCAATATCACAATCTACCAATTTTGATTAATCACCACACTTAGATTTTCCAAATCAATTCAATTTACAGAAATTATTCCATTGGATTTTATTCCCGATTTCTTATTTCAAGTCATTTGAAATACATATATAACTTTCTATATCAAAGTAGATTTCACTTCGGGATCTCAAATCAAATCGTTTGGAAATATGAATTCCAAAACATAACAATGCATACAAACAAGTATGCAACCAAATATCGTGCTCCCCATCGACAAGGCAAAGGGTATGCACCTAGCAACTCGATATATATAAATGTGCACCTACCCCACATAGAAGCAGGCTACACTGACGATGCACCTCCCACACATGGAGAGCATACACCGCCCTCTCACCCATACTTTTAGTCTCAGGGTTACCCGAATCTTTAGCCACACGCTAAACCATTTCATATCCCAAAGTAGGGAAAATCATTTCACAACATAATAATCACAAGTATAATCAAATCTATAGTACTTCACATCAGCAATTCACACATATGATCAGTCACTATTAATCACATAACCTTTGTGCTCGTACGTCTCAAAGAAGGGTGTCAAGCGAGAGAATAAATTCTCTGCCAACAAATGGATACATCATTAATAGCAACTAATCGAATATGTGATGAACTATAATGTAAAACCATAATATATTTCCAAATCATTTCGAAATCATTGGGTTTTAGCCCTCGAAATCCTTTCTGTTTTATAAAACATTCCCTGTCCAAAATCGGGAATACATTTCTTTTCACTTAAGAAAAATATATCATTTCACAATCATTCATTAAATTTGAAATGAACACAACATCGCTAAACACCTTATCGTCAAATGGTGAAGTGTTTCACAAGGTGTTAGCACATAGATATTTTTACCCAACCCAATGCTAAATGTAAAGGCATACTCTGCTCATAAACTGGTCGAGCACCATCCAAACAATCAATCAACCACAATCAATATCAACAACTAAGTAAATTTGGTTTAATCACATCACGTGTTTTGGTAAATTTAATCACCATTCATTCATCCAAATCTAATTAAAGATTTATTCAAACCCCAATTGGTTTCATCTATAAAATCATTTCATATTTATTGTTCTACTTTTTGGAAATTAATCCTGCTTTTACGCGGGTTAAAGAACTAATGTCATTTAAACACAGTTCACAACAAACCCCAAATCCAATTTGATATTAAACGCAAGGCTCTGAATAGAAAATAGTATCGGCTTATATTCAACATCAAATTCTGAAACCAACAAATATCGTATTGGAAATAACGATATTAATATATCTTTCAAATTTCCACAACCATATCTATATAATCACGAAATCCAACATCGAAATATTCCGAAGATAATTTTGATTCAAATCCATTCCAATTCATATATTGGAAATTCTGGTTATTTTTTAAAACCATTTCAAATCTATTTAAAAATAAATAAATTATTATTCTAGTTAATAACTAGTTCATTTCGATAAAAATCTATTTTTATCTTTTCAAATATGGGATTTTTCAGCCCAATTCTTTTCAAATCATTTCTTTTGATTTTACACAAATTATTAATATTTTTAATAATTTTATCAAGGCCCGTACAGTCGATTTCCATAATCGGCCATCGAACTGCACTTACAGCGACCTTTTCTAAAATTGATTTGGACATATCTCCAAATCCAACTGTTAGATTTCTAATTTCTCATATTCGTTGGAAAGCTCTTTTCGATACGAACCCAACGATTCCGGTTTTAGGAGAATCCGATGGTCGGATCTCCCGTAATGTCCGTTCGAAGTCAATGGTCGAAATTCGCGAACTACCGCAGCACGGCGTGTTCTATTCAGGCCATTATATTATATATATAATATATATAATATATATTTCGTCGATTTCCATTTAAAACGAATTTTATAAATCGTTTTAAATTCGTTTCAAATTGATTTCAATTCGTTTCAATTCAATTTCAATTCAATTTCAATTCGGTTTGAATTCATTTTCAATTCGATTTCAATTCACATTGTGTATATCTTTCAATTTCAATATATATATTATTCTCGTCTCATATATATTTTTATCTCATATGTATGTTATTCAAATTATATATATTATTTTCATTTCAAATAAATATCATTTCCATTTCATATATATTCATTTTTTCACATTTCATATGTGTATCATTTTCATTTCAAATATATATTATTTCGATTTCATATATATTCATTTTCATTTCAACTCATATATATTTTCATTTCAACTCATATATATTTTTATTTCAACTCATATATATATATTTTCATTTTCAATATATACGATATTTTCATATTTCAATATATACGATATTTTCACATTCAATATATACGATATTTTCAACTTTCAATATATATACGATATTTTCACTTTTAATTTATACGATATTTTTACTTTCAATATATATATATTCACATTCAATATATACGATATTTCCACATTCAATATATACGATATTTTCACATTCAATATATACGATATTTTCACATTCAATATATACGATATTTTCAACTTTCAATATATACGATATTTTCACTTTCAATATATATATATATATATATATATATTTACATTTCTCATCACAATCACAACACAATACAATCAAACAAGTCGTCCATGGACTGTGGACGACGGGGAACAGTTCATGAATGCAGTTATAAAATAAATAACTATACAAAAAATTATAGTGAGAGAATTTCTCACCTTTGGGATCCACTCCTCCTGTTTTATTTCTGAACAGTCGGTTTAATCGTAGTCTGTTTCAAACAATTTTTATATTAAACATCACATTTTTATTTCAATGCTAAACGGATAAAAATCACATTTTTATGCTGTTCAGTAATAAACAAAAATCACATTTTTATACTGTTCAGATACAAATAAAAATCACATTTTTATACTGTTCAGATATAAATAAAAATCACATTTCTAAAGTTGCTACACATATAAGAATCGTACTTTCATTATAATGCTAGTCGTATAAAAAATCATATTTCTAAACCGTTCTATATATTTTAAAAATCATATTTTTTCTTCGAAGTTTATATTTTTAAAAACAAAGTTATGTATATTTATTTTTAAAACCCACGTTCATATATTTTTGAACAACGATGTTCATATATTTTTAAAATTAATCAAAGTAGTTGCACAGAAAAAAGAGAAGGAAATATGCTCACTGTTAACCCATCGTTCCCTCTAGAACGACGTCGACCAGGGTTCACGAGCTAGGGCTCATTGCTGCTCCTCGTTCCTTACACGGGTTGATGATCGGAGACCCCCAATCGAGGCGCCTTCATGAGAGCTTCTAGCGCCGCCTACCTTGGATGAAGTCGAGGCCCCATGCTGACCGGAAAAGCTGCTCCGATGGCGGAGCTTCAAGGAAGAAAACTTGTAAGAACCCGTTACTTCCCCGTTAAGGAAAGCCCGAATACTTTGAGAACAACACACAAATGAACGCAGACAGAAGAACATTTCATTGTTAATTACAACAATTCCATCAGAATACAAGAATATACAGAGTATGAATGAATAAATTACATTCGATAAATATCAGAGATTACAATAAATTACATAGCAGCGGAAAATAATACAAAGCACAACTGAAGGTGATATACGGATACAGAGCTTTCCGGATATCATTCCAGCTGTAAACCAGGATCCTGTGAATATAAATCTGCAAAATCAAAACTACTAGCTGCCCGTGTCAAAAATAGGGGCACCCAGAGTTTAGGTTAAAACAATAAACTCCAGGTCAGTCATGTGACTGGTGTGAGAACTAAAACAGTTATTTAAAACTTTACTTTAAAAGAGAGTAATTCAAGGGACCACGCCGTATAACACGGAACGGGTTTCCTCCCAAGAATACCAGTGCATATAATAAACAGCACAATGCTTTTTCGAAAAATGAAGCTATTATAAGACCCAGGTCCCATCACACAATGCAACGCAAGCCGGAGGATAGGGTTTTCCCTTATAATAGCCAAACATGCTTGGTACGTTTAAAACAAATCATTTGATACTATAATAAGTGTATAGTATCAAAACAATTTCAATCATAAATATCAATCATAGACGGCATGGGTACCATATATCATGTCGCCATACTAGGCTCTACAAATAAAACCGCAATATCACGTATTGGAAATTGGATTTCCGTCATGAGGCGAGGCAAGGGTCAAGCTCCTCTCCGCTTCGAGACACTCTAGCAAATGCCTCGGGACTACACACTCTGGGTAACCCCTGGATCTTCAGGGCCGGTCCTCTCTTACGTTTGAGGATTAGTTATTCCTGAACACACGTTTCCCGGTCCTTACAGACCTAAAATCGAGGCGCCTCATCCAACAACCACATAGGTGAAAAGTATATAAATGTCAGGGCTGGTAAGTCACTGACACCACTAAAGCTAGAAAGAAACGTTGTGCTCTCCCTGCAGTCCTTATCCCGTTTTTAACTCATACCGAGGTGTGAGGCTAGCGAATTTACGTTATACACAAAGCTACGCCACAAAGGCCGTGCTTTGATCATCAACCACAAGACTTTGCTTTTCAATAGAAGTCTTGATCCATGCAACTCAGCATGCCACACAGGCAATTCATGCCATGCGATTGATATCTATCGATATATAACCTCTAAGCTCGTACTTCTCAGAGAAGGGCATTAAGCAAGAGAATAAATTCTCCGTCGCCAAGAAGATATATATTTAATAGAAATCAATAAAAACAGAATAAAATCCAATGTCAGACACACAATCCATTTACAAGTTCGTTCTGGGTCTGAACGAAACCGGAGGCACTTTCCTCGCATATCCATCGATCTCCAAGTACGTCTGGACGACCACCAACTATTTCCATCCTATTGGGTGTACAGCCCAATCAGGATCGTCAGTAATTATCCAAACGATGTGAAGACTTCCGGTCTTCGACCACCGTCTTCGTCTTCGACATATCGTCGAATCGGTTATTCAGAATGGGTATAAACCCGGCCTTTCCGAACAACCCGCGTATATAAAAAATACAAATGTTACACAAACACAACATACGCCTCATTTAACTTCATTTTCAATTCTTAGGGAAAGGTTCCCATTAATTTTATCCAAGATAAATTCTTTAGAATATATCCTTTAATCTTCCTTTGGATGTCATTTCAAACCAAATTATGGTTTTCCAAACTAGTCGAGATTAGCGAACCACACCGAAGTAATTATTTATTTTATTTCCCAATCCCAACCTATTCATCCCGTGAAGCAAAACTGGTAATACTCCATATCTAACACCACGCTGTTATCGGTAAAATTAATTACCATTTCACGTTCAAATCTAATTAAAGATTTAACTATCGCTTTGGAGCAAAACTGGTGATACTCCATTCTCGCTCATTTTCTAAATTTGATAATTTAGATTATCAATTCACATTTCAATCTAATTGCAGATTCATTAAAACTCCTTTTACTGGGTTAAAGAACTAATGTCATTTAAAACAAAGTTCACGATAAACCCAAATCACATTCTATTTATTATCGGGTCAAAGAACAAGTGTTATTTAAAACACTGTTCACGATAAACCCACAAATCAATTCTATTTAAAATCCATTTCAAATCCAATTTATTTATTTGAAAATAAATGGGTTTTAATTTTAGTTCAAAACTAGTTCATTTTGATAAAAATCTATTTTTATATTTACAAATGTGGGATTTTTCACCCCAGTTCTTCACAACTCATTTCTTATGATTTTACACAAATTATTACTATTTTAGATAATTTTATCAAGGCCCGTACAGTCGATTTCCATCAATGGCCATCGAACTGCACTTACAGCGACCTTTTCCAAATTTGATTTGGACGTATCTCCAAATCCAACCGTTAGATTTCAAATTTCTAATATTCTTAGAAAGCTCTTTTCGATACGAAGCCAACGGTTCCAGTTTTAGGAGAATCCGACGGTCGGATCTCCTGTAATTTCCGTTTGAAATAAATGGTCGAAATTCACGAACTGCCGCGGCGCGGCGCATTCTATTCAGGCCATTATATTATATATATAATATATATAATATATATTTCGTCGATTTCTATTTAAAACAAACTTTATAAATAGTTTAAATTCGTTTCAAAAACAATTTCTACTTCCATTTCAAATTCAAATCAAAATTGGATTTTTTCCTTATAAATTCGTTTTAAATTCATTTCAATTCAACTCAAATTCGTTTTCTATTCAATTCAGTTCGAATTAGTTTTCTATTCAATTCAGTTCGAATTCGTTTTCTATTCAATTCAATTCGAATTCGTTTTCTATTTAATTCAGTTCGAATTCATTTTCTATTCAATTCAATTCGAATTCGTTTTCTATTTAATTCAGGTCAAATTCGTTTTCTATTCAATTTAGTTCGAATTCGTTTTCTATTCAATTCAAATTCGTATTCTATTCAATTCAATTCGAATTCATTTTCTATTCAATTCAAATCAATTTCGTTATATATTCAATTCAAATCAAATTCGTTATATATTCAATTAAAATCAAATTCGTTATATATTCAATTCAAATCAAATTCGTTATATATTCAATTCAAATCAAAAACGAATATAAACGATATAAATATCGTTTGCGTCAAAATAGCGCATCTCTAATCAACATGGCTTTATTTCTTTCAATTATCCTGTTATTCTATTCAACAAATGAATATTTATTATATTCAATATGTGAATCTATATTTTTGTCAACACACGACTAATCTCAACGAATGAGTACTGTCCATGTGTGACTCTTTTTGTTATTTAATATATTTTATAAAAATTATGGTATCTATCGTTTGATTTAAATCAGACTCCAACCGTAAATTAGTAAGAGAATGATTCCCTGAATATTAACCCCGAAGGCCGAAACCAACATCAGATCAATATCCAGGAGACCACTCATCTCATCTATTTTCCAGTTAATTTCTAATTTAATATATGATAAAGATGTAAATTTTATTGTTAAAATACTTCGTTCAACACATGACTAATCTCAACGGATGAGTACGGTCAACACATGAACCTTTATTTTATATTGATAAAGATGTGAATTTTATTGTTAAAATATTTCGTTCAACACATGACTAATCTCAACGGATGAGTACGGTCAACACATGAACCTTTATTTTATATTGATAAAGATGTGAATTTTATTGTTAAAATATTTCGTTCAACACATGACTAATCTCAACGGATGAGTACGGTGAACACATGAACCTTTATTTTATAATATTCTTTATCTTCCCGATTGGAATGAGGCCCAATCAATTACCATATAAAGTTAATTATATGGATTCCATAAAACACATGTATATAATAGCAACGATACATAATCAACCATCATCCAAAGTGCACTACACTGTATAAGCATCAAATATAGATATCTAACGCTTATAACAGCCTGTCAATCAACCGATCGACATACAACTAATTATTGGGATTAGTGTATGCCGTATTTTATCCCAATACCCGTGTGGGGTTTTCAAATCAACAAACACAGATTTTATTTGTGCAGTTGGGCGATGTGTAAAATTTATCGACCCAATCAATATCAGTCAAATCAGTGTATATAAACAAATCGGCCGATTTGTTTATAAATATTTATTTATTCACTTTCCTGTTAAAAATTATATTTTTAACAGTAATTAATTTATTTCCACCATTTACCATTTATTATCGATTTCACATCAACATCACAAACAACTTTCACAACATATTAATCAAACAAGCCATCCATGGTCTGTGGATGACGGGTGTCGGGTGCTACTAAGCACCGTCTGCATCCTAGTATATATATATATATATATAACTAGAAAAAAAGAAATTGAAGAGTGAGAAGTTCTCACTGATAGCAATTCCAACTCCACGACACTTCATATGTAGAAGTCATCGCTGTTCTCGCCTTATGTCGCTTTCATTGCCGTAGCCACTATATATATAAAAATCACATTTTTACTTCGCTATTCAATATATAAAAATCATATTTTTATTTCGCTATTCAATATATAAAAATCATATTGTTACTTCGCTATTCAATATATAAAAATCGAATTTTTACTTCGCTATTCAATATATAAAAATCGAATTTTTACTTCGCTATTCAATATATAAAAATCAAATTTTTACTTCGCTATTCAATATATAAAAATCGAATTTTTACTTCGCTATTCAACATATAAAAATCGAATTTTTATAATCACTCCATATGGATAAAATTCTATTTTTACCTCGCTACTATATAGATAAAAATTCTATTTTTACATCGCTGCTATATAGATAAAAATTCTATTTTTACATCGCTACTATATAGATAAAAATTATATTTTTACAACGGTGTTCATATAACAAAGATTATATTTTTATCACGCTATTCTCTATATAAAGATTTCGCCTTTACAAAAATAAATATTTAATTTTTATTTCATCACTATAAAAATCACAATTTTATTTTGCTACACATATAAAGATGATATTTTTACTATCTTACCTATATAAAAATTATATTTTTATATTTCTACAATATAAAAGATTATATTTTTATTATCTATATAATATGAAAATTACATTTTCTACCTTTACATACGATAAAAATTATATTTTTATACTTCACATATGCTAAAAATCATATTTTTAACTTTCCTATATTATATAAAAAAAATCATATTTTTCTTCTTCCTTTCTATAACTAAAAATCTTAACTTCTCTATTTTCAAAATATAAACTTCATAAAATTAAAAATCACGTCTAAATTTAGTTTTAAATCAAAGAAAAATCAATTTTTATCAACTAAAAATTCGGTATTTTTATATAAATTAAAAATTATAAAACTCACCGTGTGTCGAAGGGGGAGGGGACCGAGGTGGCTGCTGTTGGTGATTGGCGGAGGAGCTGGAAGCGGAGCTCGCGGTGGTGGCAAGGAGGAGGGGGTCGCGGGTCCTGGTGGTGGTTCGGACTCGCGAACGTCGGAGGAGGGGGGAAAGCAGGAGGTTGGGCGGCGCGTTCAATTAGAGGGGGAGAGGGCGGAGGTGGCGAGGGTGGTGGGCACGGTGCGGCATCGACAGCCGTCGAGGGTGGGGATGGAGCAATTTTTTTTACTTCTTCGTTCTGGAATGAATTTCAACGGGGGGGGGGGGGGGGGGGGGGGAGAGAAAAAGGTAGAGAGAAAGGAGGGATTAATTTTATATTATTTTAATTCAAAACGTTGACTTTTTATTTCGACCTCGAAACGAGGACCACCGCCTGTCGTCCCTAGCATTTTACCCCCATTCCGAACACAATGAGATATGTATCGCAAGCTGATTCGATCATTTCGATCAGTTTTTGTCAGAATCAAAACAAAACTCTATATATTGAATTTGAACGCACATTTCAATTTACCGGGGTCACATACGAACCCTAAAAATTCCATAAAAATATTTTCTAGCTTCGTATTGACGATACAGTCCTAACAAAACTAGTTTCGTCGAATTCTGAGACCGTTGGAAAAATGGCCATTTTCCAGTCGATTAAAATCAACTAAAACTGGTCAAACACGTTTTCCTTTGCCACGCTCACATATTGATTCGAAAAATTATGAAATTTGGAATCTAGCGATAATTTGACATCACGGATCCAACAAAAGTGGTTTCGTCGAAATCCGAAGTCGTTTGCAAAATGGCTATTTTTATGGGCCTGAATTCCATAGCGACTATTCAGAATTTTCAACTGGACATATCTTTTGATTCCCGCTATGAAATCTCGATTTTTCGGATTCGTTGGAAAGATATTCCCAAATAGATCCTATTATTTTTTGTTTCGCTAAAATCCGGTTTATTTTGCACCCGGTACATTCAATTGAAGTTTGAAATCGAATTATCGAACTACCGCGCCATTATCAATTCTATTTATAATTATAAATAAAATTATATATTCTAACGACGATCTATATAAATATATGCTCGAATTATATTCAAAATAAATTTCTCATCGATATTATTTAAAATAATTCATTTTAAATATTCAAAATTCGTTAAAATTGCCAAAATAAAAATTTTAAACTGGCTCGCATTTTCGGGTTATTACAAAACTAAACAAAATACTTCATGAATTCCCATTTCGTCCGTATGTTGTGGAAGATTTTAATTAAGACCATGATTTTTCATTTGATTTCATCATTTAATTCGAATCATGTATGGAGCAATTTAGGGATTGGATTCAGAGCATTTGGGCGCTCGAAATGGTAGAGAGCGGCGGCTGAAACATTTGGCCTTGGGATGTAAGTTTTGACTAGGGTTTGACTCTAGTGGGGTATATATAATATAATTATATTTTATTATTTTTAAATGCTAAAAAACAACTTTTTATTTCGAACTTGAAATTGAACCCACCGACTGTCGCCCCTAGCTAATTACCCCCATTCCGAACACAATGGGATATGTATCAAAAGCTGATTCGATCAGTTTCCGTCAAAATCAATATATAACTCTATATATTGAATTTGAACGCACATTTTAATTTACTGGGGCCACGTATGAACTCTAAAAATTCCCGAAAAATATTTTCTAGCTTCGTATTAGTGACACGGTCCTAACAAAACTAATTTCGTCAAATTCTGAGACCATTTGAAAAATGGCCATTTTCCAATCGACTAAAATCAACTAAAACTGGTCAAACGCGTTTTCCTTTGCCACGCTCACATAGTGATTCGAAAAATTACGAATTTTGGAATCTAGCAATAACTTGACATCCCGAATCCAACAAAAGTGGTTTCGTCGAAAACCGAGGTCGTTTGCAAAATTTCCATCTTTAAGGGCCAGAATTCCATAGCGACTATTCTGAATTTTCAACTGGACATATCTTTTGATTCCCGCAATGAAATTTCAATTTTTTGGATTCGTTGGAAAGATATTCTCATATAGATTCTAATATTTTAGGTTTTGCTAAAATCCGATTTATTTTGAATCCTGTACATTCATTTGAACTTTGAAATCAAATTATCGAACTGCCGCGCCATTTTCAATTCCTTTTATAATTATAAATAATTATTTATATTCTAACGACGCTCTATATAAATATATACGTTCTAATTCTATTCAAAATAAATTTCTCGTCGATATTATTTAAAATAATTCATTTTAAATATTCAAAATTCATTAAAAGTGCCAAAATGAAGTTTTATATTGGCTCAGAATTTCCGGGTTGTTACAATTAGAATAATTTAAATCTTTTTCGCTTCATTCTGAACTCAATTAAAAATGGTTAAATTTAACTTTGAAAGATAGGTATATGAAACATATCCTTTCAATTTTTATTTTTATGTTCAAGACATGTTCACTGTATTGTAAAGGAAATGCACTATTTTAAAAATCAAAATGCAATGGAAATATTGGCAAAGTGGGATCTCCTTGAAAATGTGTTTTACTTACTTTTAAAATGTGTGTATAAGTGTCCAATTTCTTATCTCCTAGCCAAATTCCTTCTGTCAAATCCTTCCTTTAAATTTATTGGATCATAATCCTTTGTTTTTTCAATGGGGAGTTGTTGATGCCACTACTAAGAGTATATCCTCGTTTAAATTTTTTAATTTTTGTATTTACCATGCAGGTTTTTCTAATGTTTTAATGCGGGTGCTATCAGCACAGTTCAAAAATAATCCATTGTTATCACTTTGAACAAGATGTAGGTTCTAATGTTTCATCTTAGATCTTGGGCATCGTGTAATTTTGGAAGGGGCTTTTTGCAATCTTCTTTGGTTAGAGCTAAACTTGTTAAGGTTCAAGAGGCTATCAATAGAGATCCTTCTAATACTAATCTGATTAGGATGGAGTATGATCTAAAGAAGAATTTGGAAAAATCTTTGGAATTGGAAATACAATCTTTAAGGCGTCATGCTTATTTTAGAAGACAAGTAGAGGCAGATAGAAATACAAAGTTTTTTCACAATTCACTAAAGATTAAGAGGGCTAGAGATTCTATATTCATGATAAAAGAAATGAATGGTGATATCTAAGATACTGAAGGTGGAATTATGAGGCATTGGTTCAATACTTTTCCTCTATTTTAGCCTCTCCAAATGCTTTTAAACCTGATGTGCTTCCCCTTTTTCATAATAACATCCCATCACTCTCGAAACAACAATCTGATAATCTTATACGCCTTACCTCCAAAGAGGAAATCAAGAGTGTTGTTTTCAGTCTGGATGCACCAAGTTGTGGAGGACCAGATGGTTTTAATGCCTTTTTCCTTCAGAAATTTTGGTCCGTTATAGGTGATGATATTTTGAATGGTGTACAATACTTTTTTATGCACAATGTTTTGCCATCTGGTCTTTCTGCGACAGCCATAGCTTTGATTCTAAAGTTGATAATCCATCATCAGTTTATGAGTATAGACCCATTTCATGTTGCAATATTGTTTACAAAGTTATATATAAAAATTTGGTAAGAAGGCTGCAAGAGGTTCTACCATTCATTATTTTGAGTAACCAAGCTACATATATAAGTGGTAGATCGATTAGTGACAATATTTTAATCACTCAGGTGCTGTTGTATGGCTATAATAGGAAAATTATCTCTCCAGGATGTATGTTTAAATTAGACATCAGGAAAGCTTTTGATTCAGCTTCATGGAGTCCGATAATAGCAATAATGTTGAGGATGAACTTTCCAAAGCC
The DNA here is from genome assembly GCA_030737875.1 of Allium sativum. Classification (NCBI taxonomy): domain Eukaryota; kingdom Viridiplantae; phylum Streptophyta; class Magnoliopsida; order Asparagales; family Amaryllidaceae; genus Allium; species Allium sativum. The sequence continues at coordinate 63,331,177 of CM060920.1, forward strand.
ATTTTTAGCACGGATTTATTCGTATATCTCTTCACCATTTTATTTTATATTAAGGAATGGCTGTCTGCATGGATATTTTAAAGGCACTCAAGGTGTAAGACAGGGTTATCCAATTTCAGCATATATTTCTTCATTGTTATGGATCTTTTAAATAAACTTTTGGTGGATCAAGTTGTAAAGAAAAAGCTGGAGCTACATCCTAAGTGTAAACATCCTCTGATAACTCGTCTTCTTTTTGCTGATGATCTAGTTACCTTTGCCAAGCCCACATTGCCTAATATTCAATGTATTTTATCCACCTTGAATGATTTTTATAATCTAACCAGGCTTCATATTAATGTGAGTTGGTCATCTATTTTAATTGTTGGTTTACAAGATGATAGAAAATAGGAGATCATCAAGTTTTCTGCTGTTATCGAGTTATCTAGAAATGCAACATATTTGGTTCTTCCTCTTATATGTTCAAGAATTTGAAAAGAGAAGTGTACTTCATTTCTTAAAAAAATAATAGGAAAATTGCAGTAGTGGCCTAGCTGCAAGCTGTCTCAAGCAGGCAGACTTATGATTGTTCAATCTGTTGTAACTGCTATGACTACTTATTCGTCAAGACACTTTATAATGCCTACTAAACTCATCAAGATGATAACTAGTGCTTTTAATTAATTCTTATGGCATGGTGATCCATTTTCTAGGAAGTTGATTCTTATTTCTTTTAATAAGCTGTATGATCATAAAAATCGTGGAGGGTTGGGCATAACAAATCTTTTTCTTTGGAATCAAGCTGCTATTTTGGTTTATTTTAATAAGCGTCTCAACCATGATGGTAGTTTATGGACATAATGGGTGAAGCATAATTTGATAGGTAAAAGGAACTTCTGGACAATGCAGATATCACGGAACTCTAGATGTAGTTGGAGGTGCATTTTGAAGCTCAGGGGTACGTTTCTGACTTATATCCATCATACTTTTAATAAAATTAATGAGGCATCATTCTGGAACTCTCCATGATCAAGCCAAGGATTGATATTAGGTAATGTGGTGGATTATAATGTTAGTATGAATTCTGGAGTTCCAGATTCAGCATTAGTTTTGTGATTTTGTTAATGATGGTGAGTAGTTGTTGCCATATTCTAGTTCATCATCATCAAGGTAGCTATGGAGGGAAGTGTCTGTTGCTGCTATGTCTTCTTGTGATACTGCACTATTATGGAATGGAAGAACACATAATATCAGACAGGTTTACAGGTTTTTGCAGCAAGATAAAGAGGTATTTGCTTGGTCCTCTAGAGTTTGGAATTTGGGTAGCTCTACAAAGGATTTTTTTTGCTATGGAAGGTTATGGAAAATTCCTTGAATCTAAAATAGAAAGTTCACCCATTTGGTTTGATTTCTGATGATAAATGTGTCTTCTACAATGTTGAGGCTGAAAGTAATGTGCACTTGTTTTTTAAATGTGCATTTGTTTTTCCAATTTGGATGAGAGTTTTGGGAAATGGAAGGTTTTATAGACCATCTAATGCTAGTGTTAACGAGTGGTTTAATATCTTTAAAGCAACAGGATAAAAGAAATGCAAAAACTAAGCTCCTTTTGAAGATCTTGAAAAAGTTCATCGATGCAGTTTGGTCAGAGAGGAATAGAAGAATCTTTGGTCTTTGTGTGATGAATGGAAGTAAATTATTCTCCCTGATTCATAGAAGTATACTCAAAGTTCTTCAAGCCCTACGAAGTGTTGTACATACTTTGTTGTTTTCAGTCTTTATTGTTTTTGTTATATACATGCAGGTTTAATGTAAATATACAAAGGTTGGTTGTATTTGAGTGTTTATGTAGAGAGTTATTTTGTAGTGAGGTTTTGGTTCTTTTTTGTTGCTTTGTTGTGTGTTTTTAGTTGCTGTTTCGAGCATGTAAATATTTTGGAGTGTTAATAAAAAAATTATTGTTGCCTTTCAAAAAAAAAGTGTACATTAAATTGTATGTGCTAATTAATTGTCTTAATAAATAGGCTTAGACTTGTTAATTACTTTTTGAAGGTTATTTAAACGTTAATTAATTGATTTAATAATGAGGTTTGGATTTAAATGAATCAATTTACTAAATGTTTTCAAGTTAAGTAGTCCGTTATAGTTAACTAATTTATTAACTAATGTGGATCAAGTTAATTCAATTAACTTAAGATCAAGATTTAAATTTAATATTGGATTTTGGAAATAGGTTTTAAAACAATGAGTTGATTTTGTCATTGAAATTACTTAATACAGGGATTATGTATAAGGTGTTAAATTTGTACAAAAGGATTTAAAGGCTTAAGGTAGATGGATTTAAAGAAAATAAATCATCATGACAAAGGAATTTACTTAATGACATAAATTAAGTAAAATGTGGTTATGAATTTAAAAGAAAATTTGAAGGAATTATGAATTTGTGAAACTTACTTTGGAATGAATATCATATGAATATCATATGAAACCTAGTAAAACTTTTATTGGATGATTAGAACTTGAGATAGTGAACTTCTATATTTCGAAGTGAGGATGTTTTCGAGTCAAGATCTAAAAGATAAATATAATTCTCGGAATTGAATGAATTTTCTTTTAACCGAATGATAGTATTCGTTTGAGATCAAGAACTGATATTGTAAATTAAATCATTATTTTTAAATGATTTGTTGCTTAAATGGAAAAGTCTTATAAGTTAAATGATGTAATTTTGGTTTTAAAAACCCATTAAAGTTCGATTAGAAATGAGAACTCATCTTATTGGTGTAACACCCTTTACCCTAATTAGACATAGAAAACTGAAATAATAATAATAATCGAATATAAATAACAATTATTTAAAATATGGATATTTAATATATAGGAATTTTGCCATGAAAATATTATCATTGTGTTTATGGCGAGATTCTGACCCGTTTTCATTTTTTATTTATCGAAAACGGAGTCCTTATGAAAAAGTTATGAACAGGACAACTTTTGAATTTAAATTAATAAATGTACAAATTAGAATTCAAACTTAATTTGGATAAGCATGGAATATATATAAATGAAATTGGCATAAAAGAGTATTCTACAAATTTGATATTTTGTGTGTGTGTGTGTGTATATATAAGAAGGGATACGTTACAAAATATTAATAACGAATTAATTAAGATTTATTAACATTAAAAAGAAGACATGGTAAATAAATTCACCATGCCTCATAATAGGTGGTCGGTCGACCGTCCCTCCTCTATATGGGTCGACCGACCGATGAGGAGAGAATGATCGCTACGCGAACTGAAGCGGATGGCGGCTAAGGTATTTAGGTAAACTTTTATATATTATGAAGCTGTGGATGACTAGAATTTCATATTTTATAATCTGATGGTTCCTATACATGTTTGCATCTATAAATCACCAGACTCACACTCTCAACTCATGTTTTCCAACTGATCTACCTTCATTATTCTATTTTTTCGTCTCTAATAGGATCCAAATTGCATAAGATGTGTTACTTCTTCCTTCTTTCTTCCTCCTTCTTGTTTATTTTAATTTATAAATACTGGATCTTACATCTACATGTGTATATGATTCTCTTATGACTCTTACACATGTATAATCTTAAAAAGAGTAAGGATTGGAAACGTTTGCGTGGCAGCTATCCAAAAACTAGGAATCAACACATTTTCCCCTTTATAGGTCTGTGAGTGAGATCATTAAGTTTACTTTGTTTCTATATCTTATTTAGTATGATATTTGGATTGGTTATGCCTAATAGGTATAAGGTTCGCGAAAACTAACACAAAAATCCCCCTAAATGTCCAATTTAACGAGAGTGTCAATCTATGTTTATTATTGGGGTTTATATCGCAGATGTAAATGAAAAGAGTTTTTTTTCATTCAAAAGCAAAATGATAGTACGTTTTATTTTCATTTTCCTTCTACTATAAATCCTAAACTTACATGAAACTAGTGGATTTGAATACATTAAATTATGTACAGTCAAATCTCTATTTTATTCAAAAAATAATAGGTTTGGGTACTGTAAACCACACGGAACTAAAATCCCCATTTTTGTTTAATATTTAGCTAAAACAGAAAGAAAGTAAAATTGTGTGTGTATATATATATATATATATATATATATATATATATATCTGTGTGTGTGTGTGTGTGTGTATATACATATATGCACTTATCTTGCCCTTTTTTATTTATTGATATATTCTAAGAACCTTGGATTATAAGTTAATCTTTGGTTATGTTGTTGTTATTTCCCTATTAAATCTGTGAACCTGAGATGAGGTATATGTCTTAATGTGGATTATAGGGAATGACTTGTAAATCTTTTGTCTTGACTACAGGTTGACATTTCGTCGATTAGTATTTTCTTTTTCAAGTGCGCTATTTATTGCATATGTAATCATTTATAAATATTATATAATGTAATCTACGTATCTTAAATATGTGTTTATCGAATTTAATTAGCAGTTTAGATTTAAATGTTCCCACAGAGAAAATTGTGTGTTTGTAACGACCCGCTATACACCACCGGTGCTTATAACAAAATATTTGCGTTGTACAAGCACCCAATTGATGTAGAGCTATTTTATAGAGATGTAAATAATAGAAGAGAAGGGAAACCATAAATAAAAGAAGAAAAGAGGAAAAAAGAGAACATAAACACAATCACAGAATATGTCATATATCTCACAGCGCATTAGGTAACATATAATAGTAGCCACCATAGATATAAAATAAGCGAGACAGTAATAATTACATAAACCACAGAATCAGAGTACATAGGCTAATACAGTTATACAAGACAGTAATAAAGTTTATACAAGTGATAAATAAACTCACTCAGGTAGACTGTCTCTACCAAGAATACATAACACAATTAAGGCTCCATAGTGCTATACAGCGGAATAAACAATAAGGATACAAGAATCATTAGTAAAATGTAACCTCCTTCGAATTTACCTGTCCAACTCCAGAAAATACTCGTACCTGTCACTTGGTCTGCTCATCGGCATCGTCAATGATCACCCAAGGTAATAAAAGGAAAATAAAACCTTGCATCCATAGAGTATCAAAGTATAGTATATATTTATCTTATAAATATCAAAGTATAGTATATATGGCACATAGGGTATCGAGAATCATACAAGTCCCGCTCTTGCATCCATAGAGTTAACACATATAAAATATATACCACTCTATGATAATGATAATGGGTGCATCCCACATCAGAGTACTATAGGTTTCCGGATGTCAGAATCAATGATACTTACACCACATGACATTCCCAAAGTGAAAAATGATTAAGCAAACATAACATCCATCATCAATCCTCACGTTCATTCACTCAGAGCATTGAGTATATGATACACAACACTTTTGTCACCAAATCCATCGAAGCATTTCCAGTCCCCTACTACAACAAGCTCTACAAAACTTTTGCTAAGTCCTGCTGTACTGGACTATAGCAGATAACGCTACCCAGTTCATACTGCAACCCCTAGGGTCCGGGTCAATCTGTCCATATTGTAACTGGCATTGATCTATCTTTGTGCCTCTCCCTCAAAAGTGTACCAAAATCATGAATACTGATAACTACTTTGCATATGTTCTCCACAGTAGAATCCATCTTAAGACTGTGCATAAAATTCTCCATTGATGTCGATCGACAAGCGGGCTTTCCACAATGAACTACAATGCCATGAGACATCATCGACTTCCTTCTAAGTCATAAAAATTGGGTGTCATCCCATCCTTGTATGACAGTCAAATCAATACGACTTAATATCATCTTTTCTATCTCTCGGAGAAAATTATCCATCATAGCAGCCTTTCTCATTCTCGAAACACCGTCATCGAATGACGAATCAATAGAAGCATTGCATCCTCATGCCAATCTAGAGCCACTAATCGAAGAACCATCGTGTCCAAATCGCTATCGAATGAACCGTCATGTCCTGCTCTTCAAAATCGCACCATCGTCGATGTTAAATTGGCTAGAGTGGCCATAGAAATCGATATCGACCACATCATAGTAATCGATAACGACTACTTGGATCACCTATTTGACCAAAACTAGTTAAGTACACATCCAAGGAAAAAATTCGGCATTCATCTCGAAGTCTAGCTGGTTGCCTAGTCCATCCTTTGTCATTAGATTAGGCACCATGCTCTTGTCTCGCTCCATCTTTATATCCCATCGAGCTCCAATGCTGCTCCGTAGTCGAATTTGTCCATGCACTCTGAGGCTCCTTCGAGAATTTATCTCGTTCGTTCGAGTCTACCATCCTTGTGCATTCAATCAATATACATCAACATGTGCATTTGATCGATAAGCACCTAAAACTCCAACAACTAAAATATTTCCTAATACTAGATTGCCTATGAAAGAAGTTTTAACCTTAAATAAGCAAACAATTAAAGCATGTAAACAAATGTCATACAAAATCCTTAACTAGCACACAAACATCTATAATTGCGGTAATAAATAAAATGGAATCTATTTATAGCAATCTAGGTGACATAAGTGTCCAAATAACCTATATCTAACAGTGTAGTCAAAATAGCGTGTCGTAGCGCGTAAATGGGTAAACATCGTGTGATAACGCATAATCAGGTAAAAAATTTAAAATTAGGCTAAAACAACTTAAACCACTTCTTAATCTTTTTATTTATCATTAACTAGGTCCAGTTATCCTAAATATTACGTTTTATAATTAGAAATTAGTTTAAAACATAAAATTTATACTTTACGAACAAACACAATTCAGTGAGAGACAATACCACTCACATTAGGCAAATCAGTCCAAATAAACTTTAAAGCGTAGAGCTCATCCATATCAGTCTAATGAAAGAAACGACGCCCAATTCCGACCTCGTACGTAGAAGTTACAAATGATATACGTTATACGATTTAAATCAATAAGAAACAAAACCATTAATTTATTTAATTACAAAATTACCCCTACTTCTTCTTCACTAATGCTCAAATCCCCTATAGCCATGTACATGCATAAGCAGTTCATGGCCATGCCAAAAATCCTTTGATATAGAGCTAGAAATTATGGAATTCCATTCCATCAGTGTCGTTGAACTCCTCTTTGAAATCCCATACGCTCAAATCCAAAAGTCCCTACTCGATCATGTTTAGAAAAATTCGTTTGAAAGCATGCTACAGGAAATGTTTGTTCCCTAGATATGTCGCACTCAACTAGAGGCTGCCGCACTTCCTAAAACTCCGGTGAACGGTGCATATTTCCAAGCTAAGACCAAATCCGATCATCCTCTACATTATCACCGACCAAATCTAAGCAAAACCAAAACCCTATTTTAGGACCTGCGTCAGAGACCATCACTAAATGCCATGAAATTGGTATGTGATCAAAGCACTCTTCGATTCATGAATTTACAGACTAGTTTCATGATTTTTCATTGAATACATCAACGGGAATGAATTTTTGAAGAACAGGAATAAAATAGCCATAGAAATAAATGCAACAGTGTTTCTTGCGTGAGAGAGAAAGAGTGGGATGGGTCCAATGAGTCTCTGTAGCATGTGGGTTGAGTTCATCTTAATATTATATTCATTTATTCACAAATGAGGCCAAAATCCCGCAAACTCTAATCAACACATGCTGCCTATCGTCGTTTATGTTAACATGCCTACTAAAATCAACGTGACGGATCTCGAAACTTAATCGATCGTATGTGAAAGTTACTCTTTAAAACTTGAATTTACATTGTGGGTTTCTTACATAAATTGACATACATTTTATTTACGCATGGTCGAACGGTACGTCCAATCTCTAGGAAACTTGACGGTTGCAATAACTCACTACTACGATTTCATTTTTTTTTTCAATCTGACATTGTGCCTCTAGAGCGATGATTTACATGTATTTCAAGATCATTTTGACCAACAATTTGTGCGAACTCGAAATATAGTGATCCATACTTATTTTCATGTAACGAACAATCTAAGCTCAACGGGACTGTCCGGAGTACAAATTCGATCATTGTGAATAATCTCATTTTGAATCGTCAATTGAATAAGTAGGATCAATATTTAAATATCCAATCGTTAAAATACGAGTCTTTACATTATTCCATCCTTAAAGGATTTGTCCTCGAAATCCTCAGTTAGAAATCAACATAACCCAACACCCTCGATTAAGTGATAATACGGATGAAATTATCACTTATAGGTCTCAGCAACAACAATTGAGGTGATTATAAAAGAGGAAATAAACTCAGAATTTGGCATGGAGCCAACATTTCCATTCCTAGTGTAACGACCCAGAATTCCTGATATTTTGAAAATTCAAGTTTTTAAGAATTTAGAATAACAGCACACGGTTCTGGATACGTACACTCCTTTTTTAATACGATTTCAAAAAGTATAGCGATCAAATAAGTTATTTATATTGGTTTTATCAACTTACCGGTTCAAACAATTTATCGTATCATCAAAAATGAATTTTTGACAATATTCACCAATATTGAGTCTAGACTTGAAAATCCATGGAAAATGAATTTTAACTTTGATTTATCTTACTAAAGTTAAAATAAGGTTAGTGAACTTTTAAAATTGATTTAAAAGTAAATATATTAAATTTTTATAATTTAATATTGGGAAAATAGCCATTTTGCGAATGATCTTGGATTTTGACGAACCACCTTCATCGGATCTGGAACGTTTAAGTATGGTAAGGTTTCAAATTTCATATAAATATGAGTTAGTATTTGAGCATACGCAATATAAGCACATATCGAAAAATCTATATAAATTTAATAAAAGCTTAGAAAAAGACTATTTTTCAAACGGTCTTCGAATTCGACGAGACCAATTTTATTAGATCCGTATCGATGAAATATAGTAAGATTTCAAATTTTATATCGATCGTACTTTCAGTTTGATCCTACGAGTTGGAAATGTAAAAGGTTATTTAATAAAATGCAATCTTAAATTAATCAAAAACATGTTTCCTTAAATTACTCCCTCCTTGACACCTCACTAGCATGTGACGACAACCCATAACTCCTTCACTTAACAAGAGGAATAATGCGCTGAAAGATGTGTCAGGCAGCTGTGAATGACCATCATGGTAGAATAACAAAAGCGGAACCTGTCGTATATCACACAGCGTAGGGATAAAATATTATAGAACATATACAACATGCATTAATAGTGAAGCATCATAACAGAATCTCATTTCATCATGTAAAATCCATACATCAAACTGGATACAACATCAATTTCTGTACAAGAAGCCTCACTACAAGTTGACTCAAAGTAGCATACATCAAACATAAGTGGAAATAACAAGATATGTATAGTAGAAAATAATACGTAAGCCTCCTGCTTTTCGTCACTCTGCAGTATCGTCCTCATCAAGATCTACAACCTGTCACCTGCTACCTAGTTTGACCATCCACAAAAGAAATGGATGAATAGCCCAAGGTAATAAGAGAGAACATAAAATCTTGGGTCAGACAATAGTCTTAATGAGCAATAAAACAACTATCTAACATCATTGATAAAGTGTATGAGAAATAGGTAGATCAATCATCTAATCTACCAACACCAACAAAGAAGAAACCCAAACTCGTCCCCTCCACATCCGACGGTGATAGCCTTTATAGACAACCGAAGGAAAAAATAGTAATAGACCTGGAAACTAATTATCCAGCGTAGACCATGCTAATCGAGATCAACGTCCCCCAAGCACAAGCCCTGAAGGCCTAAACCAATATCAAACAACAAGCACCCAAGAGATGTCTCCTTCGACGTTGAACAATCTACGCAACACGATACAAAAAAAACAATCAACATCCATGACTATGGCTATCACCGCCTATCGTGCCTTGGAACCATCATTAATTTATGACTGGCTCAACATCACACCATCTGTCAAGGGCTAATGGTAACCTCGGTTCTAGCAAAACTCCAACCGCCATTCATCGATACGTATCTAGGCCGTTACGATACCTAAGGTACTCGACTAATCATCTAGTCTTTTAGGCGTTCCTATTATACCCTCGCTTTGAGTCCGCTAGAACCGACAACAACGTTAATCCCTCGGCCTTCAATATCTCTAGTCATCGGTGACCATTCATAAGCTCAAATCCTCTTGAACAACCATTATCTACAAGCTCAAATCATCCTTGAGTCGTCTTCACAACTTCATTGCATTTCATCGATCAACGAGCATCTCATCATGCTTTAAACATTCCATTAGAATTCACCTTGAAGCTATGACGATCTTCCAACAAAATTAAATTTCGCTTGAACCATCATTGGATCGGTTGCTGATCCATCACTGAATCGGTAACTGATCCTCGCCGGATCGGTCGTCGACCCATCACAGGATCGTTCTCAGACCCATCACCGGATCGGTCGTCGATTTATCACTAGTCTGGTCGCCGATCCATCACTAGTCCGGTCATCCATCATTCTCTATTTCGGTAGCCGATCCATCACCGTTCCATCGTCGATCCGTCACTGATCCATATAATCAATGCTTGATGACGAACATGAAATTCATCCAAACCATCCAATTTCAACAATTCAATCATCAACACTCATTAGCACATCAATAATCATCACTCAATCATATGAAATTAACCAAATCATGATAAAACCATGAATAATGAAACAAATGGATCTATACTTGCATAAACACAAGAATTAACATAAGGATTTACCAATTTAAGTTGTTAGATTAGATTCTATGGTGACTCAAATGAAAATATAATTACCATGATGTAAATATATGTGAAAATGAATAGAATGATGAAAATAAGATTAAACAACCCATATACTCGACTGAATCTGTCCGAGAGATGCTTATCACTCACCAAATCTTCAAAATACTTCAAATCAACTAATATCTAATCCGGACAGTGAAGAACGATCTTTTAATCAACCAATTTGATGCGATCTACTCTTCCTTGATGCTGATCTTCAATCTCCTAATATATATCTAAGAATTTAATGGAGTGGAGGTGTATTTGATTGAGCAAGGAGGATCACGAGCTCAACTAAATGAGAGAAATGAAGAAATTAAATAATTCCCTTTGCCTCTGCCCCTCTATTTATAGCCAACAACCCCTACCCTTAATGGACCTCGCTAATCAGCTCACTAATGACTAATTAGTCTACCCAGAATTTGTGTAGCACTAAAATAATGATTCCTCCCAAACTGTTGAACCAAAACTTTAATGTGACCACTCTACGGAACAAGAAACGTCATTTCCTTTCCAATGAAATTGATCCCAATACCTGATTCGATCTAGTCAAAAGTTAGGCCCTATACAAAACTGATAGGGGGAAATGGTCACAAATAAAATTGGTAAGATATATGGACATGTCTCACATCTCCATAAACAATATATCAAAATATGAGAATGATCCGACCCTCGGGAAATTAAATAAAAATCTTTTATGATCCTCTAATACGTAAAATGTGGGTCGTTACATTCTCCCCCTCCCATTTAGGAATTTTGCCCCTGAAATCCCAAGCAAAAACAAGAAACCACAAACAATTCCATATGCCTATCATCCATGAGCAGCCAATCTATCATCCAAACTACCAGCCATCAAGCCATGCATCCATAGCCTTATCCTAGCACACGGAATTCTAATAATAGCACAAGTTACAATGGTATAAGGTGACACAACACTAATGGGTCATACCAACGAAGAGTTTTAGATGGATCGCCTTCATACTCTCTTTCATTTTCCACGTACAATCGTCATCATCCTCACTCCATTGCACCTTGACTAGTTTAACCGTCTTCCTCCTAAGTTGTTTCGTGTCATTCTCCGTAACGCGAGTCGGCTTACATGGTCTTGTAACAATGGATTCGACTTCTAGTTCTTCGTACTGTTCCAGAGATACCACTACATTTGAATTGTGCACACATTTCCATAGAAAGGACACACAAAAAATATTGTTCACACTTGACATCTTCTCGGGTAAATTCAATCTATACGCGAGCTTTCCAATCCGCCAGAATATAGTAAACGGTCCAAAGAACCCTGGAACTAACTTTCCTTTACTTCCGAACCAAACAACATCCTTCAAACGCGAAATCTTCATGAAAACCATGTCATCAATGTCGAACTCCAAACCTATTCGATGTTTATCGACATAACTTTTCTGACGATCTTGGGCTACCTTCATTCGTTGCCGAAAGGTTTTGATACAATCCGATATTTTCTTATCATTTCTGGTCCTAGCATCAACTTATCTCCAATCTCTAACCAACATGTCGGAGAATTACACGGTCTACCATACAATGCATCGTATGGTGCCATCCCAATGCTCGACTGGTAGCTGTTGTTATACGCAAACTCAAGTAAATGTAGATGGTCTTCCCACGATCCTTTGAATTTCAAAACACAAGCTCTAAGGTGATCTTCCAATACTCGATTAACTCTTTCGGTTTGACCATCAGTCTGGGGATGGTAAGCCATACTCAAACATAACTTGATTCCCAGAGTGTCTTCCAAACTCTTCCGAAATCCAATTGTGAACAACAGATCTCGATCACTCACTATGCTCTTTGGGATACCGTGGAATTGAACTATCCATTTTATATATAGCTCAGCCAACTTCGATGCTGTCCTAGTTGATCTGATAGGAATAAACCTAGCGCTTTTGGTCAAGCAATCCACTATGACCCAAATCCTGTCATTTGTTGCCCTGATTCTAAGTAGTCCATCGATAAAATCCATCGATACTTGCTCCCATTTCCATGTAGGAACTTCCAATGGCAGAAGCAATCCACTCGGCTTCTTTTGTTCAGCTTTTACCAAGTGACAATTCATACATTTGGAAATAAAATTTCGAACATCCGTCTTCATCCCTTTCCAGTAGTAAGCTCGCTTCATGTCCTGATACATCTTGTTACCACCAGGATGAATTGTCAACTTTGAGTGATGTCGTTTCCTTAGAACCTCATCTCTCAATCCATCAATATCTGGAACAACTAGTTGTCCTTTCTTTCAAATCCAACCCACTCAATCGAACTCAAATTCCTTATCCTCTGGTTCTAAGTTCTGAATAATCTCGATAAGCTTTGCCTCACGCTTCTGGCTTTCACCAATCCTTTCAATGAGAGTAGGTCTTATCGATAAGCTTGCCAACATACCTAGGCGTGAAATCAAATCCTGCCAAGTACTCGAAGTGCTTCCATTCCGAAAACATTGCTCCTAAACTTGCATGTCTTGGACTTAACACATCGGCCATTGCATTACCTTTACCAAGCGTATAGGCAATACCAGAATTTCTAGCCACCATTACTGCCGAAGATTCAAATACTTTTGGGAGAAGAGATACTTCAACGACTTGTAATCCATAAACAACTCGAATCGAACTCCCAACAAGTAATGTCTCCACATCTTAAGAGAAAACACGATCGCTGCCAACTGATTCAGATAATTCCACTCGTGTGGCTTCAGCGTTCGACTCGTGTAGGCCACAACTCTATCTTTCAGCATCATCTTTGCTCCAAGTCCAGTACCACATGCATCGGTGTATTCCACCATTTCTTCATTCCCACTTGGAATAGTTAAAACAGAAGCACTCTGTTAGGGAACGCAGAATGCGGATCTTAAGGCAAGACTAATGCTAGAAGGGGGTGAATAGTGTTTCTAAGGAATTTACAAAAATATTAAACTTAAATGATCTACTATATGAATCACACACAACAGAGATGATCACATACACAAAATCAAACACAAACACGGAAACAAATAAATATAAAATGCAGAAAAGGAAATAACATACCGGATTTTATACTGGTTCGGAATACTCCTACGTCCAGTCCTACGCAATGCTGGATTGCGTAGAGTTTTATTATTATCAATATCCAAGTACAATCCCCTTAATTTCACGGCTACAAGGTTAACACCGCTCCAGACATCCTTGATTCTATAGCTACAAGGTTAACACCACTCCCTTTCCTTGATTTCAAGGCTACAAGGAACACACCCTTTCCCAAATACTTTCCAAATGATTACAACAACCCTATAACTCTTCAATAACACTTCAATTCAGAGAGTAGTGGATAGAGAATGAGAAAAAAGAAGTTTTATATAATTAAAGTAGTAATCGGCAAAGTAGAAGTGTAGAAATCAATGAAAAATGAAATATTAATGGTGGGGTGAAGAGGGGTGAAGATGGAGAAGAAGATATATCAAAAATTCGAAATCAACCCCTATTTACAAGATTTGAAAGGTTGCAATATTTCTGGAACGTTACAAATAGTGAAAAGACACTTCCTTTGAAATTTGAATTTCTGACAGTTGTATGTCGGCATACCCTCCTATGTATGTCGACATGGGCATAAAAATTTGAATTTTGAACTATTTCAAGTGTTTAAACATATATATTATTTTGGAAATTTTTGAATTAAAACTTAGTAATATTAATGAGTATTTAGAAGTATAAAACCATATGAAATCATAATAATATATTATATAAACATATTTATAAATTTATAAAGTTTAAAACTATATAATTATAAAATTATAAAGCTCTAAAACTATATAACTATATAAACTTATATATTAAACTTAAACCTTATATTTGAAATCATAAGTAGGACAAAAAAATGATTTGAAATTAGAATTTCAAAAAAATCAAAATTTGAAAATCAGAATTTAAAAAATAGAATTTGAATTTGAACCTAGAGTGCTATTTAGAGTCTTACATATATACTAGACTCTATTACTATATTTGTCTTGAACTCTTGAATTTTTGAAAACTTGATAACTCATGAGTCTTGAATCTCTCTTGAATTTTAAATCTCTTGGAACTCTAAAACTGTACAATCTTTAGTATTTAATCTATATACAAATGCTGCATATATATGTGCATATATATGTTCTAGATAGAGATGTTAGTATTTATATTTTATAATAAATGATAATTGAAATAAGGTTGTTGTCATCAAAATTCCATTCTCCAACAATCTCCCCTTTTTTGATGATGACAACCTTTATTTATAAAATATTCATACATATTGATTCTAATTCTTCTAGTACTCCCTCTGTCATCATGAATCCTACATACCCTCTCTTAAAATAATCCTTATTTTATAGTTTCTCCCCCTTTATCATTACCAAAAAGAAATTCTAATTATACTCCTCCTAAATCCTATAACTAAATATATATAACCTATGATTACACTAAAGTACTCCCCCTTAATTTAATCCTACATTATATTCTTATTCTCTCTCTCTCTCTCTCTCTCTATATATATATATATATAACTATTCTAATCCCTAGATCCAAGAGAAATAAATATTGTAAGCAGCAAACAACTCAATCATTGTTTTATAATTCAAACAACACAAATCAAAGAAAATTACAATGTTTCATGAAAGCACGAAATACTACATACATTTTACATCGAATAAACGAAAAAGTAACCTAAATTCCAATGATTCTTTACGATAGGGGACGTATGGATTGGACAATTGGGGTAAGGGAGAAAAAATTCCCCATTTTGCTCAATTATGTTCCCTTCTCGAAAGAAAGAAACTTCCCCAAGGCATAAGACTTTGTCGTCCTCCTCCATGCCTTCTTGTTGTACCTCTACTAGTTCCTCCTCTTCTATCATCTCTTCCTCTTCTTCCTCTTCCATTCTTGGATTATCATCTTCGATGATAATTGGATTCGCTTGATTATTCATTAAAAACTTTTGTAGATTTCTCATTATCTTTCGTTGTTTTATATGCTCTTGATTCATTGGAATATGTAGAACTTGTATTTCAGCGAGCATTTGAAGTGCATACTCCATTCTCTCTTCCAATTTTACCACACGAGCGTGAGTAGAGCATTGAAATGGACCTTCAGATGGTCCGACAGACGGTTAAGGGTTAATTCGGTCATTATAATTAGTGGAGGCCATGGTTTATTCTAGTATTGAGTTTTTTTAGAAATGAAATGAGAGAATGAAGAAGAAAATTCGAAGTAGAAAGTTTAAATAGTTATTATAACTAACTTATGGTGGGAATTATTTTTTGAAATCTGGCAGTTATATATCGACATAGGGATATATGTATGTCGACATACATGCAATTTTAATTTTAATTTTCTGTTTTTTCTTATTATTTTTATATATATTAATATATTTAATTACTCTAGTTCACTTAATGAACAAATACCTAATTCTCTTCTAAATTTTGTAAACGTTGCTTCGTTTAATGGTTTTGTTAATATATTTTCTATTTTTTTTCTATTTCTATAAATTCGAGTGAAATTTTATCTTTACTTATGTTGTCTCTTAAAAAATGATGACGTATATCTATATGTTTTGTTTTTGAGTGATGAGTTGGATTTTTAGATATAATTATAGCGCTTGTATTATCGCATTATATTGGTGATTTATTTATACTTAATCCAAAAAAAATTGGGTTTGTTGCATATATATTACTTGTGAACAAGCCAAAGCCGCAAAGAGGTATTCTACTTCAGTGGTTAACAAGGATACTGTATTTTGCTTTTTTTACTAAACAACGAAACTAGCAAATGTTGTAAGAAATGAAATGTTCCACTAGTGCTTTTACGATCGGATTTAGATCCCGCAAAATCAGCATCACAATAGGAAATTAAATCAAATGAGTCGTCTTTAGGATAAAATAATCCAAAATCTGATGTATGTTTTACATATCTTAGAATACATTTTATGGTTTTTAAATGTGTTTCATTAGGTTGCGATTGATACCTTGTACAGAGACATACCCTATGCATTATATATGTTCGACTAGCGGTTATATATAATAATAATCCTATCATACCTCTATATAATTTTTGATCAACGTCTTTTGATGTATCAACTTTACTTAAGGCTATATTAGTTGCCATTGGTGTTTATCTCCCATTAGTTGTTGTTAAATTATATTTATTACTTAAATCTCTTGCATATTTTTCATGATTAATAACTATTCCATTCTTTAATTAACGAATTTGTAAGCCTAAGAAGAATGCTAGTTCTCCTATGTGACTCATCTCAAATTCTTGGATCATAATATTTGACAATTCTTATTCATTTTATTATTCGTCGTCCCGAAGACTATATCAATAACATATATTTGTACTAATTATATATTGTTATTATTTCTTTTAAAAAGAAGAGTATTATCTCTTTTACCTACTTCGAAGTTAGATTGAAATAAATACGTTCTTAACTGATCAACCATGCTCTAGGAGCCTATTTTAGTCCATATAATGCTTTCTTTAATTTATATACGTGGTTTGGTAATTTTTCTTCTTCAAAAAGAGGTGGTTGCTCCACATATACATCTTCTTTAACATATCCGTTTAGAAAATCACTTTTAACATCCATTTGATATAATTTGAAACTATTATGATTTGCAAGGTCTAGTGATATCCCAATTGTTTCTAATCTATTCATTCTTCTTGAGTATTACCTTGCGCTACTAATCGTGCTTTATTTCTTACGACCTCACCGTGTTCATTCATTTTATTTTTATAAAACCATTTAGTTCCAATTATAGTTTTTTCCTCTAGTCTAGGAATAAGTTCCCTTTCATCATTCTTGGTAAACTGATTCAATTTCACTTGCATAATAAGGATCCATGAATCATCAGAAGATGCTTCATTTGGATTCTTAGGTTCGATAGTAGAAATAAATGCTGAATTACACATATTATTTAATTTGTTTCGAGTCCTAACAACGTATTCAATATCTCCTAAGAAATTTTCTATAGGGGGTCTCTTAGTAATCTAATTGTGACAATCCCAAACCCCCGTGTAGATGGTAGCGAGGATAATCATTGGAATATAACACATTAATCATCATTAGCAGAAAACAGATAACAGCATAAACGTAAAATAGGATAATTTACATCAGTATGACAGCGGAATCATAATATGTAATAAAATCAGAGTAGCACAGTGTAGGATACAACTTAGTGCATAAAAGGAAATGATCAGTCTACATCAAGATCATTGGGACATATACATCATAGATACATAATAGAAGTAAATCTGTCTACATCGCGATAAGTGGAATCGTATATATAAGGTATTAATGGCGGAATATCAAATAGCCAAAATACTAAGAAGTCAAGTCATCTCCATACAAGGCAAAAGGTGCACTCCATGCTGCAGTGCAAGAGCCAAAATATAACCTGCCACCTGTCACTAGGCTGCCCGTGTGAAAATAAGGGCACCCGAGTTTGCAAAGTGAAACAAACTACGAGTCAGTCATGGGACTGGTATGAAAAATCTACTTAAATGGATAAACAACAATAACAAGGCAAATCATAGGACCACGCCACTTTCGCGGAATGGGTTTACTCCAGTGATTGCTAGTGCAAGAAATAAAGTAAATCTTTTGAACAATGCAATGCTTTTTATTAAAATGCAGCCGTTATAAGACTCAAGTCCCATCACACAATGCAACGCAAACCGGAGGATAGAGTTTTACCTTATAATGGCCACATTATGCTTAATACGTGTAAAGAAAAATCATTTGATATTATTACTAGTGGATATATATTTAAAAAGCAAATTCGGTCATAAATATCAACCATAGACGATATGAGCGTCCCATGCCACTATATCGCCATATATAAGTTACAATCAAATCCGTTATTTTGTATTGGAAATTTGGATTCCATCATGAGTCGAGGCAAGGTGTAAACTCCTCACCGGCTTCGAGACACTCTAGCAAATGCCTCAGGATCCCCTGCAAAGAACCCTTGGAATCAGCTGGGCCGGTCCACACTTACGTTAGTGGATTAGTTATTCCTGAACACACGTTTCCCGGTCCTATCAGACCTATCCATCGGCTTTGTAGAGACCGATATAATCGAGGCGCCTCGCATTCCAACATCCACAAAGGTATAATAATCAACAATGGTCGTATATCTCGATATAATCGTTTAAAGTTACAATTTCAAAATACGAACTACAGCGTCGTTATTCATTTTATTTAATTTATATATATGTATATATGTATATATAAGTATAATTCATTTTGGCGCAGTTTTTACTCAGATTTGAATTAAACATTTCACATAATCCAGCCGTTGGATTTTAACAAATTTTATATCGCTGGAAAGATTTTTCCAAAGCGAACCCGACGGTTCCGGTTTCGGGGAAATCCGATGGTCGGATTTCTCTATATAATCGTTTAAAATTACAATTCCAAATCACAAACTGCAGCTGCGCGATTTGTTTATTTAATTTATATTTATTTATATATATATAAATATAATTCATTCGACGATTTCCATATCGTTTTTCACTTCAAATATTTCACTAACTCCTTTAAATTTCGGAAATTTTTTCCATAACCTCCTTTGTACAGGGAGGGGTTTGGAAATTTATTGGGCCATATTAGGCATCGAATAAATCCTAAAAAGCATGCACATATTTATAGTGATATATTCTGGTGTCCACAGGTGAGTGTGTATAGATCATAACTCCAGAGAATAAATTCTCGTCACCCTATAAATGGGTTTTGTGCCTTAATGTCTAGAGAGACGTGTTTATTGTCATCTCCAGACCCGTATGGGGTTTTTATTAATCTGGCAATTTACCATTACATTTTATATAGTCCATATCAGTCTTCAGTTCAACCTGAAATATAGTCATCGCCATACAAGCCTCTCGCTTGTATGGTATATCTTCAACCTCGTCACATAAGCTCCAAATGCTTATGTGGTATATGATAGGGTATGCTATCTTCAAGTATTATGCCATGTAGTGTAGTTCAAAATTAATTATTACTATCCTATGGCGACGTTTATTATTTCACACAGAATAACCAGCACTCCGCATCCAATGGCATTCACAGGAGTTTATATAATAATAAAATCGCACGGCCAACTCATTAAGGCTTACCTATTTGTTGGGCACGCAAATATATTCTTTACTCAACAACTAGTCCATATTCTTGTTCAACACATGTATATATATGCCGAACTAAACTAGAAATAATATTTCTAGTGAACAAATGTTTATTTCAACATGCTGTTATTTTTAACACTTCATACATAGGATATAAATGATATTTTTAGTGAACAAAAATATGTTTCAACACATGTGTATTTTTAGCGAGTCGTATACATGATAAAAATGATATTTTTATCGTTCAAAATATTTATTCCACACATGAATGTTTTTAGCACTTCATATTCACAATAAAATGTTAATTTTATTGTTTAATCCTTTTATTTAACGCATGAATCATTTTCAACACATGAATATTTCATATACTTCATACGCATAATAAAATTTTGATTTTTATTATCTAAACAATTTATTCGACACATGAATATAATCTAACACATGAAAACAATTCAGACACATAGATATTATTGAAAATTTTGACAGCATAACAGTAGGGGGTTAAAAACCGACACCGTCCCGAGTACGACTCCTCGCACTACCTTAGGCCTCGCGGCGTTCTATAAGGGGCTTATCTAAATGATCTAAGATCAATTTCATATCATATGAATTTTCCACATTAATTCCCACTGTTTCAACCACAAACAATTTCTTTCAACCAAAAAATTTTATTTCCAACCATTTGCATTTCAACTAATTTTCAACCATTCGCATTATCAACCAATATCACGTCAATCACAATCAATTCATATCGTTCATGGTCTGTGGATGAGGGGAATATATATATATATATATTTCCATTTCAACTCATATATGATTTTTACAACGCATGTATAATTTATACATCGCTCATATAACTTATACAACGCTCATACATGTGGTGTACAACGCATATATAATTTATACGTCGCTCATATAATTTATGCAACGCATTTCCATTCCATATGGAATTTAGAAGTCTCACATCGATTTTAATCCTTCTGAAATTTGTAGCGAGCTCGGAATACGTTCTAACTTCTTCTAGAATGTAGATGATGTCGCTACAAGTCTGATGTTTCCTGTTTTACCGAGTTTCGTCAACATAGCAAAAAGATATGATTTTTATTTGAAAATCATGATTTGCAACACTTAGAAGTGTTATAATCAGTTTTAAAAAAAACAAAGGCCGATACCTTTCACGATGGTTCAAAACTAGGTCTAGGGTTTTTTCGAAATCCATGCAACGTTAGGTCGATCAGGTGGTGCCACGCTCTAGAGCTAGGAGAGGCGCCCAGGCGGAGGTGGGCCTGGCGCAGTTCGACGTCGGGGTTGAGGGGCGGCAGCTCTCTGATATCGCGATCTTCGAGGTGCTTGTTCTCGAAGCTGGGGCGACGAGGAATGACGAGGTCTGTCTTGTTTTGAAGAGGAGGAGAAGGACTTCAAAAAGTTCCAAAGGGGCAGGGGCTAATTCGAAGTGGATTGGCCGGAATATTGTTGGGAATGGAGGAGTTCGTGGCACCATCGAGAGGAGAGAGTGTCGGGGTTTCTAATATTTTTTTATAAAATTAATTAATGAAAGAAAAATTCATATTCGCCGATATTTATACAAATTCAAAAACTAGGGGTTTTTCCATACAAACTCCAATTCAAACCCGACGACTGTCGTCCCTAGCTAAATACCCCTATTCCGAACACAATGGAATATGTTTCGTAAGCCTATTCGACTGTTACAGTCAGTTATTCTTCAAATTAAAATATAAAACATTCAAAAAAAAAATTTGATCGTACGTTTTAATTTGCTGGGGCTACATACTGATTCCAAAAATTCCCGAAAAATAAATCTTGCTATGTTGGGATGATACAGTCCCAATTAAATTGATTTCGTCGAATTCTGAGATAGTTTGAAAAATGGCCATTTTCTTGTCGATCCAATTTGACTGAAATCGACCAAACACATTTTCCTTTGCCATGCTCGCATATTAATTCCAAAAATTATGGAATTTGAAACCTAACAATAAATTGACATTTCGGATCCAACAAAAGTGGTTTCGCTGAAAATGGAGGTCATTTGCAAAATGTCTATTTTCATGGGCTATATTTATTCTATAGCGACCATTCTGAATATTCAACTGGCCTTAACTTTTGATTCCCGCTATGAAGTTTTGATTTTTCAGATTCATTAGAAAGATATTCTTAAACAGATTTAAATATTTTTGGTTTCGCTAAAATTCGTTTTATTTTGCGTCCTGTACGTTCAGTCAAAGTTCGAATTCAAAATTTTAAACTACCGCGCTATTTCTAACTCGTTATTTAATTAAAGTAAATTATTTCAATTACTCCAAATTCATAAAAAATAGCCAAACTTAAAATTTTAAATTGGCTCGGATTTTTAGGGTTGTTACAATGTCCCCTACTTAAAACTCTTCATCCCCGAAAAGGAAACAATAGTAAAGTAGGAAACAAAACGGAAATGCAAAGTATTGTAAATGTACCTTGCACCGGAGTTAGTCAGAGAAGTCCACTCCGCAATTGGGATAAGCTTGCTTAATGCTTTCTTCTATCTCCCAAGTATAGTCTCTAGGGTCTCCACTCCACTGCAGTTTAACTAAATGAATCTTCTTGTTACTTAGCTTTTTAGTTTCTTGACCAATAATCTTCATCGGCTCTTTTCTAACTACTAATCCTGGAGTAATTTCCAAGTCCTGTTGCGCTGCTTCTTCAACAATAAGATCTGGATCATGCACATGTTTTCGAAGTTGAGATACGTGAAATACATTATGAACCCCAGGCAACCAGTCAGGCAATTGAACCCTATAAGCAAGAGTTCTAATTCGTTCAAATATAGGAAATGGACCAATAAATCTAGGCGCCAACTTCCCTGTTTTCCCGAATTGGATTACTCCTCTCATCGGAGAAACTCTAAAATAAACATATTCACCAACAGAAAATGCTAAATCTCTTCTTTTAGAATCCGCATAACTCTTCTGTCAGCTTTGAGCTGTTTATAATCGTTTCTTAATGAAATCGACTTTGTCTGAAGCTTCACGAATCATATCGGGTCCCAACACAAGTCTATTGCCAGGTTCTACCCAACATGCGGGAGATCTGCACGGTCTACTGTATAATGCTTCGAACGGTGACATTTTCAAGCTTGCCTGATAACTGTTGTTGTACGAGAATTCAGCTAAATGCAGATGGTCTTCCCCTGGCCCGCCAAAATCAGTAATACAAGCCCGTAGTAAATCTTCTAGAATTCAGTTCATCCTCTCGGTTTGGCCATCTTTTTGAGGATGAGATGCAGTACTTAGGCTTAATTTTGTTCCCAATTCTACTTGAAATGCCTCCCTAAATTTGCTAGTAAATATTGGATCTCTATCACTGACTATGCTGATTGGCACTCCATGTAACTTAACAATTTCTCTGAAATAAATCTGTGCTAGACTTTGAGTGGTTCTATTGGATCTGACAGGTTTGAAATGGGCGGTCTTCGTGAAGCGATCTACGATCACACAAATATTTTCATTTCCTTTCCTGGTTCGGGGTAAACCATCTATGAAATCCATGGAAATTTTCTCCCACTTCCAATTTGGAATTTCCAACGGTTACAACAATCTGGCCAGTTTCTGTTGGTCGCTTTTGACTAGTTGGCAAGCGGAACACCTGCCAATGTATAAGGAAATATCTCTTTTCAACGACTTCCACCAGAATGTGCGCTTAAGATCATTGTACATATTGCTCACCCTTGGATGGATACTGAGTTTGGATTTGTGACATTCATCAAATACTTCCCTTTTGAGCTCAGGGATTTCTAGGACACAAATTCGCCCTTGTAATCGCAGAATCCCTTTGTTATCTAAACTGAAATCTGAAGTCTCGCCTTCTTGAACTCGCTGGCTAATCCTTTTAATAAATTCGTCGTCTTTCTGGAGAACAACGATCTTGTCAATCAATAAAGGCATAATAATAAGATTGGCGATGATTGAGGTTTTTCTGCTAAGCACATCGGGTACCACATTGGCTTTTCCCGGCATATACAGAATATCCAGATCATACGCTGCAAGAAATTCTAGCCAATGTTGTTATCTCATGTTCAAGTCTTTCTGGGTGTACAAATTTTTCAATGATTGATGATCGGTAAATAATTCGAACTTCTCACCCAATAGATAATGTCTCCAGATTTTCAAAGCAAATACGACGGCTAGCAACTCAAGATCATGAGTTGCATAATTCTTCTCATGCGGCTTCAACTGATGGTGAAACAACCCACCTCCGTTAAGGTCACTCACAAAGGGAATGCATTAACTTTGATGAAGCATTTTAGGTAAAAGACACAGATAATTTACAAGACAGACATATAAATAGCGAAAAACTGAAATCATTTATTAAATAGCGTGGTTCAGTCAAAACACTACAAGCATTGTCTCAAAACCCAACTTTTATATTATTACAAAAAAACATCTATCTTGATTTAAATCTCCAAGTACATAAAGAAGCATAAAATAGTAGTAAAGCGGCATAAATCCCCAATAAAAGTGTAACCACAGAAAAGAGAATCCAAGCAATACATCTATTCTCTTCAAGATGGAAAAGGTCTGCACTAAGCTGAAGTATTCCCTCCCTGCGGACCTGGGGAGGGGGAAAACGTAAGAAAAGAAGGCGGAAGAAAACGGGTTAGACATAAGTCTGGTAACTCCAGTAATTATTCAGCATGTAAACAGGTAAAAGGATCCTGACATGAATAAACTGAACATAGGACAATACCATAGAAATAAGATAACACAAGATAAAATAAATTGAATATACTATCAAACTCATTTCTATTTCTCTGCACCTACTAACGAATGTTTCAACTACCATCGCGTGTTCATAACAAAGTGATCCAATTTCCGATTGGCTTCTACTCGCATGCATTTATTACTTGTGTCATTCGGCCCCGCTCGATTGTAGATACATGTGCTGGTCCAACCATAGGGTGTATCAATCCTTATGGCGGCAACCCGAACAAATTCTAGATGCAAAGTGTGTACTACTGATGCCCAGCGCCTTCTTTATCCACTCTGGAGTACATGCAAGCCCGTACTCTGCCGGAACCTACGCTGCTGCACCACCTGCCTAGTTCAGGGTACCGTGATACATCTATGTGGGTTACTGCTGAAATGGGTCCCGTTACTAGGGTTTCCAAATCAACATGTTATAACGGTTAAGTGTTCTCAAATTTACCTAACCCTGCCCATCTGTTTAATTAACATGTTGTATTGGTTACGTGTTGCCTTATTTAACTTAACCCTACCTTTCTTAGCATGTCTGTTCCTTAGCTTTAATTCATTCATTAAAGCACCAACCTCTCACATTAGATATATATTGTTGCAGTCGCTGGATGTGCTGGGCGGTTCCGTGCAGTCTTACACCGCAACTCAATCTAACCTCGAGTTTTTCAGGCTTGATGCACTAACCTCTCACATTAGATCTATATTGTTGCGGTTGCTGGATATGCCGGGAGGTTCTGGGCAGTCTTACACCGCAATTCAATCTATCCTCGGGTTAGGCATGTTCATCTTTAGCAAAATTACATATTTGTCATATGTGTCCAAATCCATGTGTCAAATTTTCCACAAGTCTAGTCAATACAAGTTTACGCCACATTCCCATGCTATGCCCAAAATTTACTAAATTAAATTATATCCAATTTTCCCCGCGTTATAATCGCACGTACAACAAGATTCAATCTAAGTTCTAAATGAACTTGGTATTCACAAAAGCAAGTAAAAAGAGGAAAAATAGAGAAGGAGCATAAGAATTAACATAAGGAAAAATAGTCATGTAAAGATGTATCCAATTCAAAAATCATGTTTCAATGTTGCACATTAACAATATGTGTAGACAAGCTAAGCAATTTACACCATAGGTATAAAGACTAGATAGAATTGGACTTAAGAGAATCACTCATTTTTATGTAAAATATGATAAGTCCCATTATTTTAATCGCTATAGTCTCATAGGCATAGGATGTACAACATGATAGGTTCCATCATATAAACCACAACAGTCTCATAGGCATGATAGTTTCCATTATGTCAATCACAATAGTCTCATAGGCATGATAGGTTTCATTATGTCAGTCATAACAGTCTCATAGGCATGATATGTGTCATCGCATCAATCACAACAATCTCAAAGGCATAAGCAACTCAGGTTTGACAAAAGGATAGGCACGAATCAGAATTAGGCATTGTTCTAGATCCGATTATTACAGTCATGATTTCTATTAGATGTTTAAATCTAAATAATAACTGAACTTACAGAAAAAGGACGGATCTTTTATTCTGGGATCTTATTTCTGAATTTGTTAAGCTATCCTTTGATGTAGACGTTTGATTTTGAAGTTCTTCTAATCGATTACTAGTTTGGATTTGATTTTCTAGTTTGGAGAAGATGAAGGAGGCTAGGCTAGATTGTAGACGAACAACATGACGGCACCAAAGTTTTAGGGCTACGAGGTTAGGGTCTAGGTTTAGCTATGTATATATAGATGTCTAGGATTAATTCTAGCCTTTAGACTAGTCTAGGAGTAACCAGAGCCACACAGCTCGAAGACAGGTCATCCAACAAATCAGAAAAAGACACGTCGTCATTGGACACTCTAGAATACTGTGCTGGACTGCCATTTGTATGGGCGCACTTGGCAGGTGCACCAGTGCATTTTTGTACTGGCGCACTTCACAACAGCGCCAGTGTTTTCTAGCCTGTTTTCCAGTTTTTCTGCCTAACTTCATTCATCCATTTCTCCTTCATACGGTATTCGTTTTATGCAAAGTCAGACTCTATCTCAAGCAGAATTCCGAGGCGAACGCAACGGCGTAACCTGTTTCACCTAATTTTTATTTTAACAATTAATTATTCTTTAATTATCTCTTATGTCCCATTTTAAAATTACTGGGTGTT
This sequence comes from Allium sativum, assembly GCA_030737875.1. NCBI lineage: Eukaryota > Viridiplantae > Streptophyta > Magnoliopsida > Asparagales > Amaryllidaceae > Allium > Allium sativum. Next base: position 63,357,990 of record CM060920.1, read on the forward strand.
ACATTCCCCCCTACTTAAAGGATTTCGTCCCCGAAATCTCCAAGTTAAGAAGAATGTATCCTACCATCCAACATCCATCTTCTCGACTATCAACCACTGGCACCCATAGTCCTTAAAAAGATTTCTAATGCTTTCATGATCATATGCATAGTGTGTGTGTATGTCCTTATCTAATGCAAAATCAGGCGGTCTACTGATTCAGTTGACCTCCTTGATGCGAATCATGTCAGTGCCATGAGTCCATTATGTATGCAATTATTTCTAATCATATTTTCTACATGAGTGCACAATCATTCGTACAAATGCAACGTCCATATGATAACACATCAAGTTTCAGTCCATATATAAACACATATATGCATATGCAATATGAAAGTGACTGAGCCGATCTAGTTCCTAGTGTGTGTGTATATGCATCCACGAGCAACCACTACCAACCACTTGCAACCATCAATCATAACATGTTTCAAATACATGTTTACTTCAATTGGTTTCTACCTAAGGATCAAGAATAAGATCGAGGAGATATACTTAAGAGATAGATACAAGCATGCATAAATTTATGGAAAAAGAGATCAAGAATGTACCCTCAAAAAGATAAGGGTAGGCTGCGCGTATCTTGTCCTCAGTCTCCCACATCGCGTCTTCCTCTGCATCACTCCATTGTACTTTAACTAGCTTGACCTCACGATTGCGTAGCTTTTTAACTTCTGTACCCAAGGTACGAGTTGGAACTCTTCTCACCGTTGCTTCTCGTTCCACTTCTATTTCCTCTAGTATGCTTGGCTCCACAACCTCCGCAGACTCATGCAAGCATTTTTGTAGATGAGAGACATGAAAGACATTATGTACTCCAGCCAATCTTTCGGGCAACTCTACTTTATAAGCCATCTTCCCAATCCTCTCAATGATAGGAAATGGCCCTACAAATCTTGGTGTCAATTTGCCTAAGAACCCAAAGCGAACGACATTCCTCAAAGGAGATACTTTAAAGAAAACTCTGTCTCCAACCTCAAACTCAAGGTCGGTCCTTCTTTTATCAGCGTAGACTTCTGTCTATCTTGTGCAGTCTTCATTCGTTTTCGTATCAAGTCCACCTTCTCTGAAGTTTCTCTGATCATGTCAGGCCCAAGTACGAGCTTGTCTGTAGACTCCCACCAACAAGTTGGTGATCGGCATGGTCTTTCATATAAAGCCTCAAAGGGTGCCATGCCTATGGTTGCTTGGTAGCTATTGTTGTAGGCGATCTCCACCAAAGGAAGGTGATCGTCCCATGTTCCCCCAAAATCAAGAATGCACAATCTCAAGAGATCTTCTAATACTCTGTTCACCCTTTCCGTCTGACCATCGGTTTGAGGGTGATAGGCAGTGCTTAAGCATAGCTGTGTGCCTACAGCCTCTTGCAAACTCTTCCAAAACTCGCTCGTAAAGATAGGATCTCGATCACTTACTATGCTAGAGGGTATTCCATGCAGTCGCACCACCACTTTAAGATAAATGGATGCTAACGTTGAGGCAGTCCTCCTACTTTTAACAGGTATAAAGTGAGCGCTTTTAGTGAGCTTGTCCACTATTACCCAAATACTGGTATTGCCCCTTCTTGACCTAGGCAACCCATCAATAAAGTCCATCGAAATGTTATCCCATTTCAATTGTGGGACCTCTAGAGGATGAAGCAGACCACCAGGCTTCTTCTGCTCTGCCTTGACTTGCTGGCATATCAAGCATTTAGAGACAAACTCAGCCACATCCTTCTTCATGCCATTCCAGAAGAAAACCCTTTTTATGTCTTTATACATCTTGTCCCCACCTGGGTGAATGGTCAACTTAGAATGGTGTGCTTCTTCGAGAATGGTTTTCACCAAATCCCTTGCTTGTGGGATGCATAGTCTTCCATCCCATCTCAACCAACCCTTGTCATCGATGGAGTATCTACTGAGGTGACTAGAAGTCTCACCTCTAATTAGCTTATCCATCACATCAACTCGTTGAGGGTCTTCACGTTGCGCGGTTCCTATTGAGTCCAAAAGAATAGGCCGCACCTCTAGCGATGCTAACAAACCAGGTACAAATTTAAAGCAGGGTCCAAAGTCAAAGTTTGCTATGTACTCCAAGCTTTGTCTTTATACAAAGAGAGGACTTAAGGTCAGCTTTTTCCTACTCAAGGCGTCTGCTACCACATTGCCCTTGCCAAGGGTATAAGCAATCTCAAAATCATATGAGGCAAGAAATTCCATCCACCTTTGTTGTCTTAAGTTAAGATCTTTCTGCGAGAAAATGTACTTTAACGATTTATGGTCAGTAAACAGTTCAAACCTTTCTCCTAGTAGGTAATGACGCCATGACTTAAGAGCAAAAACAATGACTGCTAGTTCTAAATCATGAGTAGGGTAGTTTTTCTCATGTACCTTCAACTGCCTTCCTCCATAACAAACTACTTTGCCCTCTTGCATCAAGACAGCGCCCAACCCTGTACCACATGCGTCTGTGTACGCCGTAAACATCTTACTCCCATTAGGCAATGTCAGAACTAGGGCAATTATCTGAGCCCTTTTCAACTGTTGGAAAGCAACATCGCAATCCAAATCCCAGGAAAAAGTTAGGTTCTTCTTCGTCAACCTAGTAAGTGGAGCTGAGATCTTCGTGAAGTCCTCGATGAACTTTCTGTAATAGTTCGCTAGCCTGAGAAAACTTCGTACTTTGGTTGCATTCCGTGGAATCTCCCAATCTTGCACCGTGACTACTTTTGCGGGATCCACAACTATCCCTTCTTTGGACACCACATGTCCAAGAAATCTTACTTCTTCTCTCCAAAAATGGCATTTGAAGAATTTTTCTTTCAGCTGATGTGCACGAAGAGTATCCATAACTTCCCTTAAATGCAGAGCATGTTCTTCTTCAGTTTTTGAGAAAATCAAAATGTCGTCCACGAAGACCACTACAAATTTATTAAGAAACTCTCTGAATACCTTACTCATCAAGTCTACGAAATAGGCGGGTGCATTTGTCAAGCCGAAAGGCATGACAAGCCATTCTAAGAAACATTCTGGGGTTATGAACGCGGTTTTAGTTATGCTGTCTTCAGCCACTCTTAGCTGATGAAATCCGGTGGCCAGATCTAGTTAGGAGAAAACAGAGGCACCTACGAGCTGGTCGAACAAGTCGTCTATTCTTGGAAGTGGGTGCCTTTTCTTCTTGGTCAGCTTGTTTAGCTCCCTATAGTCCACGCACATGCGAAGTGAACCATCTACTTTGGTTGCAAACACCGCTGGAGAATCCATTTAGAAATACTCCGCCTTATGAAACCCTTTTTACGCAACTCTTTAACTTGCTTGCTGAGTTCTTTCCTTTCCCTTGGAGCCATGGGTCTAACGGGTAAAGCAACAGGTTTTGCATTATCAATAAGGTATACATGGAATTCTATATCTCGCTTTGGAGGTAAACCCTTCATCTCTTCAAAGACATCCGAGTATTCACCGACCACACTAACAGATTGAAAGTTTTCAACAAACGCATCAAGAGATTCTAGGTAACTAAGCATAACAGAATTCATGGGATTACAAGAGATTTGGAGAGTGTTACCGAGGCGAGTCATAAGTCTAACCACTCTCTTTTCACAATCGAGGATGGCATCATTATTGGATAACCAATCTATGCCTAGAATCAACCCATAGCCCGTGAAGCCCAAAACATAAGCATTACATCTAAACCCAATGCTTAGTATAGAAATTTCCAAATCCAAAAAAATCATTGACAAATAAGCCGAACCCCCAATTGGATTGGAAACAACCATGGGATCCTCTACTATACTGGTAACTAGGTGCAGAGATTCAACTAAAGTAGTAGATATAAAAGAGTGTGATGAACCAAAATAAAAAAGAGTATGAACTAGATGATCAAAAAGATAAACTAAACTCTCAACAGAATTATTTCTACCTCGTTCTTGTGGAGGTGCAATGAGAGCATGAACTTTCCCTCCTAAAGTGGATCCAGTTCTCTGCCCTTGCCCTTGCCCTTTTGGGCAATTCTTAGCCATACGTCCTATCTCGCCGCATTGAAAGAAACCACCCATCTTCCTCTTCCTTTTCCTGCAGTCTTTAATTAGATGTCCAGATATATCATAAAATTAACACTTCCTCTTGTCACGCGGTTTGTTATTCTTCCCGCCTTTCTTGGAATCCATCTTCTTATTCTGCGATCCCTCCCCTTTCTTGTCTAGAGGTTATTCCACTTTTGCCTCCTTCTTACGATCCTTGTCTTCCTCCTGTAACAGTGCCATGTCCACCAGTCTCTCAAAATTCGCAACCATAGGTATGTGGGACATAGCTAGGCTGTGCAGTGGATCATTCAACCCTTTCACAAAACAGAGAGCCTTCTTATATGGAGTGTTTACCATCTCCTGTCCGAATCTAGCCAGCTGGTTGAATTGGTTGACATATTCCCTTACCGATAGGCTTCCCTGTTTGAGTGCTAAGAATTTCTCCATCTGTAGGCTTCATTCAGCTTGCGAGAGGAACTTCATTTCAAATCTCATTCTGAAATCCTCCCAAGTTTCAATTGGTCTTTCAGCATTAGTAACTTCCCACCAGTAAGAGGCTTCATCCATAAGTAACCATACAACCAAATGTATCTTCTGCCTATCGTCCACTTTGAAGATAACAAACAAGTCTTCCGTTTCCTTGAGCCAGTTTCTTGCTTCCATAAATGACTCAGTCCCATTAAAGTTCTTCCCACCCATAGCTCGAAAGCCTCTACATATCTTTGAGAAAGCATTCACACGCGGAGGAGAAGGAGGAGGAGGAAGGGCTGCAGCTGAGGGAGGAGGAACGTCTGCTAGGCATGCGTCATTAGCCCTAGCCTCCAGATACCTTCTAAACTAGCTAGGTATCGGTACACCCTCGGGAAGATTAAGATCCCCAGACATGCTGAAACGAAAAGAAAAGGCTCAAAACAAAAGATAGAAAGATAGTGCATATGGCTTTTGGGATTACGCCTTTAAAATAGCACAACACTTTTTGAAGATGCTTCTTTAAATTTCTTTTTGAAAAATAGTTTTCAAAAACTTCTGTCTGATCTGGTAAACCTTTGCTCTAATACCAAGTGAAACCCCCCACCTGTGTTAAGGTCACTCACAAAGGGAATGCATTAACTTTGGTGAAGCATTTTAGGTAAAAGACACAGATAATTTACAAGACAGGCATATAAACAGCGGAAAACTGAAATCATTTATTAAATAGCGTGGTTCAGTCAAAACATTACAAGCATTGTCTCAAAACCCAACTTCTAAATTATTACAATAAAACATCTGTTTTGATTTAAATCTCCAAGTACATAAAGAAGCATAAAAAAGTAGTAAAGTAGCATAAATCCCCAATAAAAGTTTAACCACAACCATAGTCCAAGAAAAGAGAATCCAAGCAGTACATCTACTCTCTTCAAGATGGAAAAGGTCTGCACTAAGCTGAAGTATTCCCTCCCTACGACCTGGGGGGAATGGAAGAAAAGAAGGCGGAAGAAAATGGGTCAGACATAAGTCTGGTAAGTCCAGTGATTATTCAGCATGTAAACATGTAAAAGGATCATGACATGAATAAACTGAACATAGGACAATAATATAGAAATAAGATAACATAAGATAAGATAAACCGAATATACTATCGCACTCATTTCTATTTCTCTACACCTACAAACGAATGTTTCAACTACCATTATGTGTTCATTACAAAGTGATCCCTTTTTCGATCGGCTTCGACTCGCGTGCATTTATTACTTGTGTCATTCGGCCCCGCTCGATTGTAGATACCTGTGCTGGTCCCACCATAGGGTGTATCAATTCCTATGGTGGCAACCCGACACATATTCTAGATGCACAGTGTATACTACTGATGCCCAGTGCCTGCTTATCCACTCAGGAGTGCGTGCACGCCCATACTCCGCCAGAACCTACATTGCTGCACCACCTGCCGCTATTTTGACCGCTTATAATTAGCCCAGTAATCGTGCCCCACCCTGCCTAGTTTAGGGTATCGTGATACATCTATGTGGGTTACTTCTGAAATGGGTCCCCGTTACTAGGGTTTCCTAATCAACATGTTATAACGGTTAAGTGTTCTCAAATTTACCTAACCCTGCCCATCTATTTAATTAACATGTAGTATTGGTTAAGTGTTGCCTTATTTAACTTAACCCTACCATTCTTATCCTATCTGTTCCTTAGCCTTAATTCATTCATTAAAGCATCAACCTCTCACATTAGATATATATTGTTACGGTCGCTGGATGTGCCGGGCGGTTCCGGGCAGTCTTACACCACAACTCAATCTAACCTCGGGTTTTTCGGGCTTAATGCGCTAACCTCTCACATTAGATCTATATTGTTGTGGTCGTTGTATATGTCGGGCAGTTCCGGGCAGTCTTACACTGCAACTCAATCTAACCTCGGGTTAGGCATGTTTATCTTTAGCCAAATTACATATTTGTCATATGTGTCCAAATCCATGTGTCAAATTTTCCATAATTCTAGTCAATACAAGTTTATGCCACATTCCCATGCTATGCCCAAAATTTACTAAATTAAATTATACCCAGTTTTACTTGCGTTATAATCGCATGTACAACAAGATTCAATCTTAGTTCCGAACGAACTTGGTATTCACAAAAGCAAGTAAAAAGGGGAAAAATAGAGAAGGAGCATAAGAATTGACATAAGGAAAAATAAGCATGTAAAGATGCACCCAATTCAAGAATCATGTTTCAATGTTGTACGTTAACAATATGTGTAGACAAGCTAAGCAATTTACACCATAGGTATAAAGACTAGATAGAATTGGACTTAAGAGAATCACTAATTTTTATGTACAACATGATAAGTCCCATTATTTTAATCGCTATAGTCTCATAGGCATAGGATGTACAACATGGTAGGTTCCATCATATAAACCACAATAGTCTCATAGGCATGATAGGTTCCATTATGTCAATCACAATAGTCTCATAGACATGATAGGTTTCATTATGTCAGTCACAACAGTCTCATAGGCATGATATGTGTCATTGCATCAATCACAACAATCTCATAGGCATAAGCAACTCAGGTTTGAAAATAGGATATGCACGAATCAGATTTAGGCATTGTTCTAGATTCGATTATTACAGCCATGATTTCTATTAGATGTTTAAATCTGAATAATAACCGAACTTACAGAAAATGGACGGATCTTGTATTCTGGGATCTGATTTCTGAATTTGTTAAGCTATCATTTGATGTAGACGTTTGATTTTGAAGTTCTTCTAATTGATTACTAGTTTGGAGAAGATGAAGGAGGCTAGGCTAGCTTGTAGACGAATAGCATGACGACACCATAGTTTTGGGGTTATGAGGTTAGGGTTTAGGTTTGCTATGTATATATAGATTTCTGGGACTAATTCTAGCCTTTAGATTAGTCTAGGAGTAACCAGAGCCACACAGCTCGAAGATAGGTCATCCAACAAATCAGAAAAAGACACGTCATCATAGAACACTCTAGAATGTTGTGCTAGACTGCCCTATGTATGGGCACACTTGGCAAGTGCGCCAGTGCATTTTTGTACTGGCGCACTTCACAAGTGCGCCAGTGTATTCTGGCCTGTTTTCCGGTTTTTCTGCCTAACTTCGTTCGTCCATTTCTCCTTCATACGATATCCGTTTTACGCAAACTCGGACTCTATCTCAAGAAGAATTCCGAGGCGAACGCAATGGCGTAACCCTTTTCACCTAATTTTTCTTTTAATAATTAATTATTCTTTAATTATCTCTTATGTCCCGTTTTAAAATTATGGGTTGTAACAGACGGCTAGCATAAGCGACTACTTCGCCTCTTTTCATTAATACTGCACCAAGACCTCTAATAAAGCATCCATCCAGATCGTCAAATCCTGATTGCCATCGATAATTGTTAATACTGGAGCGGTTGTCAATTTTAATTTCAGCTCTTGGAAAGCTTCCTCACATTCGGGGGTCCACTTAAATCTTTCGTGCTTCTTTGTAAGCTTTGTTAATGAACCAGATATCTTCGAAAAATTCTTAATGAATTTCCGATAATAACTAGCTAATCCTAGAAAACATCGGACTTCTGTGGGTGTAGTAGGCTGGTTCCAGTCTTGAATTGCTGTTATCTGGCTTGGATCTACAAAAATCCCTTTCTTTGACACGCCGTGGCCAAGGAACTTCACTTCATCTTGCAAGAAGATACATTTAGAAAATTTTGCTTTGAAGACATTCATTCTCAGAATCCCCAACACTTGTTCTAAATGTTTTTCATGCTCGCTTTCTGGCTTGGAGTAGATTAAAATATCATCGATGAATACCAAAACAGATTTATTCAAGACTTCTCTGAACACTCTATTCTTTAAATAGACGAAGTAAGCTGGAGTGTTGCACAAGCCGAACGGCATTACTAACCACTCATAAAGTATGTCAGGACCTCTGAAAGATGTCAAAGGAACACAATCTTCGGCAATTCTCAGTTGATGGAAACCTATAGCTAGGTCCATTCTAGAAAATACTCTTGCTCCATTTAATTGATCCAACAAATCATCGGTGCGGGGTAATGGATATATTTTCTTGAGCGTCTGCTTGTTGAGGTCCCGGTAATCAACACACAGTTGGAGAGTACCGTCTGACTTAGGAACAAACACTACAGCTGCACTCCAATTAGAAAAGCTAGGTCTGATCAGACCCTTCCATAGTAGTTGACGAGTTTGATCACCCAATTCTTCTTTTTTGTTTAATGTCATTCTTAGAATTGAATGTACTACTGGCCTGGCATTCGGAATTAGATCGATCCTGAATTCAATTTCTCTTTGCGGAGGTAAGTTATCGACTTCTTCGAACACATCCGCATAACGTTTAACAACAGGAATCTTTTCTAACAAAGTGGGAATAACTTCAAGCATATACCAAAACTCATTCCTATATGTTTCTAAGCCACGACATGGTATAGTAATATGCCTGAGCTTTGTTTTAATCTTTACCTCTCTTTCGGTACATCTTACTTCGCCCTCGTATTTGGTTAACCAATCCAGTCCAAGTATAATATCGAATTCGGAAAAATTTAGGATGACCAATTTGAAAGGAAATCGGTATCGAGAAAAAGAGATAGGCACTTTACAATATGAACTGAGAACAATAGAACCTCTTATCGGATTATGAACTCTAACCGATTCTTTAAGCTTTCTAAGATTTAACTTTAACTTTTTAACAGTGTTACTTGCAATAAAACTTTGTGATGCACCAGTGTTATATTGTACGGAAACGTGAATATTTTTAATAGTAAGGGTACCTCCCAAAACATCGGGTTTACCTGCTCCCGGAGTAGCAGCTGGCGGGTTCACCCCGTCATATACATGTGCAACCTGAGCATTCTTCAGCAAGGGACAATTGGCCTTGATATGGCCCTTTTGATGACAGTTGTAACACTCTCGCCTATCACCAGAATTCTGACTCGAGCTTGCTTGGGTGGTCTTCTACCGCTTTGGAGCGGTGCAGACATTGCAGTAATGGCCAATTTGACCGCAATTGTAGCAACTTCCTCTGGGTGGCCTATTTGTTTGTGGCTTGGCATTTGCTGCTGTGTTGCTGGATTCGGGCTGCCTTTCTGAAGTCTTGTGCTCATTTCCCGCTTGATTCTTTGCACGGTCTATTTGCATGATCCTCATATCCAGGCTCTCATAATTCCAAGCCATATCCACCATCTCGGTGAATGTAAGGTTAACGTGGCTCATTGCCCTATCCTAATACCTGTGCTGAAGTCCATGAATGAACCACTTATTCTTTGCCTTCATAGTCTGAACAAGCTCTGGAGCGTAGCGGGATAGCTGAGTGAACCTGTTGAGGTACTCCTGGATGGTGCGATCTCCTTGTTGGAGATTGGCAAACTCTTCATGCAAGCGCTCCATCTTTTGCTCTGGAACGAACTTCTCTTTGAACAGTGTTTTGAATTCATTCCGTGTCATCTCTACCACTTCCTCATTCAAGGTGATGGCGTCCCACCAGAGTTGAGCCTCGTCTTGCAATAGCCAAGCACCCATAAAACTTTTCCTATGATCCTCAAGACCTATGCCCCTGAAGATCTTCTCACAAGTTTTCAACCAACCCAAGGCTTCAATTGCAGTACCGATGCCCGAGAATGGATTGCCTCCAAGATTATTATATGTCTTTCCCACTCAGTCTAAATAAAACGGTCGCGGGGTTGTGGTGGCTGAACCAAAGGCTCTGGGACAATGGAGATATTCCCCGCCCAACACCTCGGCCTCCTCAGCCTGCTCTACCTCTAGCTGCAGCTGCTCGGGTAGCCATTTAAGTCAGTTCTGCATAAGCAAGAAAAGAGTCAAGCTCACAGAAATGATAATTTTAAGATATGGTAAAAGAAGAAGAATATATGGAAAGATAACGATGTACTGATCAAGTTAATTTTCTATTCTGCTTAGCTCATTCTAGGACATTACTAATCCTATCTCTAACGAGCAACTCGCCTTAGAACACTACTGATTCTATCTTGACGAGGTGTTTAATGTGTTAAATTCCAGATTTAAGATTAATCAAAGCTCTGATACCACCTGTGACGATCCCAAACCCCCGTGTAGACGGTGGCGAGGATAATCATTGGAATATAACACATTAATCATAATTAGAAGAGAACAGATAATAGCTTAGACAGAAAATAGGATAATTGCCATCAGTATGACAGCGGAATCATAATATGTAATAACATCAGAGTAGCACAATGCAGGATACAAGTTAGTGCATAAATGGAAATGATCAGTCTACATCAAGATCACTGGGACATATACATCATAGATACATAATAGAAGAAAATCTGTCTATATAGCGATAAGCGGAATCATGTACATAAGGTACTAATGGCAAAATATCAAATAGCCAAAATACTGAGAAGTCAAGTCCTCGCCATACAAGCTAAAAGGTGCACTCCATGCTGTAGTGCAAGAGCCAAAATATAACCTGCCACCTGTCACTAGGCTGCCCTTGTGAAAATAAGGGCACCCGAGTTTGCAAAGTGAAACAAACTACGAGTCAGTCATGGGACTGGTATGAGAAATCTACTTAACTAGATAAACAACAATAACAAGGCAAATCATAGGACCACGCCACTTTCGCGGAACGGGTTTACTCCAGTGATTGCTAGTGCAAGAAATAAAGTAAATCTTTTGAACAACGCAATGCTTTTTATAAAAATGCAGCCGTTATAAGACTCAAGTCCCATCACACAATGCAACGCAAACCGGAGGATAGAGTTTTACCTTATAATGGCCAAATTATGCTTAATACGTGTAAAGCAAAATCATTTGATATTATTACTAGTGCAGATATGTTTCAAAAGCAAATTCAATCACAAATATCAATCATAGACGACATGAGCGTCCCATGCCACTATGTCGCCATATGTAAGTTACAATCAAGTCCGTTATTTTGTATTGGAAATTTGGGTTCCATCATGAGTCGAGGCAAGGGGTAAATGCCTTACCGGCTTCGAGACACTCTGGCAAATGCCTCAGTATTCCCCGCAGAGAACCCTTGGAATCGGCTGGGCCGGTCCACACTTATGTTAGTGGATTAGTTATTCCTAAACACACGTTTCCCGGTCCTATCAGACCTATCCATCGGCTCCGTAGAAACCAATATAATCGAGGCCCCTCGCATTCCAACATCCACAAAGGTATAATAATCAACATTGTCATGGCTAGTAAAATGCCGACACCACCCATAGCTAGAAAGAAAGGTCGTGTTCTCCCAGCGGCCCTTATCCTGAATCAATGCCATACACAAAGCTACGCTATGTTAAACCGTGCATTGATCATCAACCACGAGACTCTGCTTTTCAACAAAAGCCTTGATCACTGCATCTTCGCATGCCACACAGACAGTTCACTCCATGCAACTGATTTCTATCGACATATAACCTCTAAGCTCGTACGTCTCAAAGAAGGGCGTTAAGTAAGAGAATAAATTCTTCGCCGCCAAACAGATCTATATTTAGTAGAGATCAATCAACACGGAACAAAATGCAATGTCAGACACACATCCCTTTACAAGTCCGTTCATTGTCTGAACGAAACCGGAGGCACCTTATTCCTTGTCCCGTATGTCCAATACAGGAGAGAGGCCCTCGCACATCTGGACGATCAACAAGTACGTCCAGACTACTACCACTGTAACCTCGTCAAGGGAGCTATCCATCTCAAAGGCATCAGTAGTAATCTACACGATGTGAAGATCACTGGTCTTGCACCATCTTCATATCTTCGAAATTTATTCGTCGATCAATTATTTGAAATGAGAATTAACTCGGCCTTTTCAAATAATTCACGTATATTAGAATTCAAATCAATTTTGTCCATGGTTAAATTATTCGACATCCACATTTCAGTTCTTTATATAATTTTAATGTCAAACACATTCAACCATCAAATATCAAGCAAACCAAGTAACTTTTTATTTCCATTCCATATCGCCTATAATATTTTATAAAGATATTACACTATTTTTATTTATTTAAAAATAGTGCCATTTAATTAAACGACGTTTCAGGCCATAACGTGGCCTTGGCGTTGTTTTTCTCCAAATTTGATTTACACATTTATCAAAATCTATCCGTTGGATCTATAAACGAAGTTAAGTCCATTAGAAATATTTTTTCAAAGCGAACCCAACGGTTCCGGTTTTGGGAAAAATCCGAGGGTCGGATCTCTCGATATAATCATTTAAAGTTACGATTTCAAAACAAGAACTGCAGCGTCGTTATTCGTTTTATTTAATTCATATTTATATATATAAATATAATCCATTCTGGCGCTGTTTTTATTCAGATTTGAATTAAACATTTGACACAATCCAGCCGTTGGATTTTAACAAATTTTATGTCGTTGGAAAGATTTTTCCAAAGCGAACCCAACGATTCCGGTTTCGAGGAAATCCGATGGTCGGATTTCTCTATATAATCGTTTAAACTACGATTCCAAATCATAAACTGCAGCTGCGCGATTCATTTATTTAATTTATATTTATATATATATAAATATAATTCATTCGACGATTTCCATATCGTTTTTCACTTCAAACATTTCACTAAGCTTTTAAATTTCGAAAAATTTCGCCATAACCTCCTTTTAACGCGGAGGGGTTTGGAAATTTATTGGGCCATATTAGGCACCCAGTAAATCCTAAAAAGAATGCACATATTTATAGTGATAAATTTTGGTGTCCACAGGGGAGTGTGTATAGATCATAACTCCAGAGAATAAATTATCGTCACCCTATAAATGGTTTTTTTGCCTTAATGACTAGAGAGACATGTTTATTTTCATCTCCAGACCCGTGTGGGGTTTTTATTAATCTGACAATTTACCGTTACATTTTATATAGTCCATATCAGTCTTCGGTTCAACCTGAAATATAGTCATCGCCATACAAGCCTCTCGCTTGTATGGTATATCCTCAACCTCGTCACATAAGCTCCAAATGCTTATGTGGTATATGATAGGGTATGCTATCTTCAAGTAGTATGCCATGTAGTGTAGTTCAAAATTAATTGTTACTATCCTATGGCGACATTTATTATTTCACACAGAACAACCAGCACTCCGCATCCAATGGCATTCACAGGAGTTATATAATAATAAAATCGCGCGGCCAACTCATTAAGGCTTATCTATTTGTAGGGCACAAAAATATATTCTTTACTCAACAACAAATCCATATTCTTATTCAACACATGTATATATATATATATGCCGAACTAAACTAGAAATAATATTTCTAGTGAACAAATGTTTATTTCAACATGTTGTTATTTTTAACACTTCATACATAGGATATAAATGATATTTTTAGCGAACAAAAATATGTTTCAACACATGTGTATTTTTAGCGAGTCGTATACATGATAAAAATGATATTTTTATTGTTCAAAATATTTATTCCACGAATGAATGTTTTTAGCACTTCATATTCACAATAAAATGTAAATTTTATTGTTCAATCCTTTCATTCAACACATGAATCATTTTCAACACATGAATATTTCATATATTTCATACGCATAATAAAAATGTGATTTTTATTATCTAAACAATTTATTCAACACATGAATATAATCCAACACATGGAAATAATTCAAACACATAGATATTACTGAAAATTTCGGTACCATAACGGTAGGTGGTTAAAAACCGGCACCGTCCCGAGTACGGCTCCTCGCACTACCTTAGGCCTCGTGGCGTTCCATAAGGGGCTTATCTAAATGATCTAAGATCAATTTCATATCATATGAATTTTTCACAATAATTCCCATTGTTTCAACCAAAAACAATTTCTTTCAACAACAAACAATTATTTCCAACCATTCGCATTTCAATTAATTTTCAACCATTCACATTATCAACTAATATCACGTCAATCACCATACATTCATATCGTTCATGGTCTGTGGATAAGGGGAGTGTGTCTATATATTTATATATATGTATGTATGTAAATATATTTTGTTTCCATTTCAACACATATATGATTTTTACAACGCATGTATAATTTACACATCGCTCATATAACTTATACAATGCTCATACATGAGGTGTACAACGTATATATAATTTATACTTTGCTCATATAATTTATACAGTGCATTTCCATTCCATATTGAATTTAGAAGTCTCACATCGATTTTAATCCTTCTGAAATTTGCAGTGAGCTCGGAATACGTTACAGCTTCTTCTAGAATGTAGATGATGTCGCTACGAGTCCGATGTTTCCTGTTTCATCGAATTTCATCAACATAGCAAAAAGATATGATTTTTATTTGAAAATCACGATTTGCAACACCTAGAAGTGTTATAATCAGTTTTAAAAAAACAAAGGCCGATACCTTTCACGATGGTTCAAAACTAGGTCTAGGGTTTTCTCGAAATCCGTGCAATGTTAGGCCGATCAGGTGATGCCACGCCCTAGAGCTAGGAGAGGCGCCCAGGCGGAGGTGGGTTTGGTGCAGTTCGACGTCAGGGATGAGGGGCGGCGGCTCTCCGAAGTCGCGATCTTCGAGGTGCTCGTTCTTGAAGCTGGGGCGACGAGGAATGACGAGGTTGGTCTTGATTTGAAGAGGGGGAAAAGGACTTCAAAAAGTTCCAAAGGGGCAGGGGCTGATTCAAAGTGGATTAGCCAGAATATGGTCGGGAGCGGAGGAGTTCGTGGTGCCGTCGAGAGAGAGGGAGAGTGTCAGGGGTTTCTGATATTTTTTTATAAAATTAATTAATGAAAGAAAAATTCCTATTCGCCGATATTTATATAAATTCAAAAATTAGGGGTTTTTCTATACGAACTCCAATTCAAACCCAACGACTGTCGCCCCTGGCTAAATACCCCTATTCCAAACACAATGGAATATGTTTCGTAAACCCTTTCGACTGTTATAGTTAGTTATTCTTCAAATTAAAATATAAAACATTCAAATTCTATTTTGAATGTACATTTTAATTTGTCGGGGCCACATACTGATTACAAAAATTCCCGAAAAATAAATCTAGCTATGTTGGGACGATACGGTCCCAACAAAACTGATTTCGTCGAATTCTGAGATCGTTCGAAAAATTGTCATTTTCTGGTCGATCCAATTTGACTGAAATCAACCAAAGGCATTTTCCTTTTCCACGCTCACTTATTAATTCCAAAAATTATGGAATTTGAAACCTAGCAACAAATTGACAACCCGGATCCAACAAAAGTGGTTTCGTCGAAAACGGAGGTCGTTTGCAAAAGTATATTTTCAAGGGCTATATTTATTCTATAGCTTCCATTCCGAATATTCCACTGGCCATAACTTTTGATTCCCGCTATGAAATTTCGATTTTTTTAGATTCGTTAGAAAGATATTCTTAAACAGATTTAAATATTTTTGGTTTCGCTTAAATCCTTTTCATTTTGCATCCTGTACGTTTAGTCAAATTTCGAATTCAAAATTTTAAATTGCCGCGTTGTTTCTAACTCGTTATTTAATTAAAGTAAATTATTTCAATTACTCCAAATTCATTAAAAATAGCCAAATTAAAATTTTTAAATTGGCTCAAATTTTCCAGGTTGTTACACTAATCTTTTTATTTGGTTGACTTTCTTCATTATTTGTTTCATTAATCTCATTTTCAAATTCATCTTCATTATGTTGTGTTATATTTTTATAGTTTTCGTCAAAGGATACATTTAAGGTTTTTTCTATAGTTTTGCTTCTTGAATTTAAAACTTTATATGCTTTACTTCTTTCAGAATATAAAATAAATATTCCTTTATCGGATTTCGAGTTGGATTTATCTAAATTATCTTTAGTATTAAGAATAAAAAATTTACTTCAAAATATTTTAAAATATGATACTTTTGGTTTCTTATTATACAAAATTTCATATGGTGTTTTTTGAGTAAGGTTCTGATCGAATTCTATTTAAATTATAACAAGCTGTTGCAACTGCCTCAGCCCGAAAATTTCTTTGTAAATTACTATCAGATAACATAGTTCTCGCACACTCTTGTATTGATCTAGTTTTACGTTCAACTACTCCATTTTGTTGAGGGTGTCGAGGGAAAGAAAAATTATGGATTATTCCCTTTTTATTACAATTTTTTTCAATATTTTCAATTTCGAATTTTCCACTGTGATCACTGCGTATTATTTTGATTTTTAAGGATAATAAATTTTGAATTCTTTTAGCAAAAGTTTTAAATTGATCAAAAGCATCACTTTTATTTTTAAGGAACAAAGTCCAAGTAAATCTTGAAAAATCGTCGACTATTACGTAAACATATCTGTTGTGATTATTAATTGAGTTTGGGATGGCCAAATAAATCCATATGAATTAACTCTAATGGTTTCGAGGTTGTAATTTCCTCTTTTGATTTAAATGAACTTCTTTTTAATTTTTCGAACTGACAAGCATAGCATAAACTATTAACTTTAAATTTCATTTTGGTTAATCCCCTAATTTAATCTAACTTTGAAATCCTAGAGATGTGTTTAAAATTTATATGATCGAATCTCTTATGCCATATCCAAGGGTCACTTGTATTGGCCATAAGACATAGATTATCATTGGAGATTTTCATACTCAATATATAGATATTTTTATTTCTATCTCCTTCGAATATTACTTTTGAATCCTATCTTCTATAAAGCATTTATCTTTCTCAAAGTTTATTTTATAGCCTTTATCGCAAAGTTGACTTATACCTAGTAGATTATGTTTTAGATTCCTAACTAATAAAACATCAGAAATGGTAGGGGTTTCAGAATTACCGATATAGATGATGCCAACAATATGTCCTTTAGAGTTTTCTCCGAAGTTGACCATTCCACCATCTTCATATACTAGATTATTTAGTTGTCCAGGATTTCCAGTCGTATGTCTCGAGCAGCCACTATCCAATATCCAATTGTCCTTTTTGATTTCCACCATTTGTTCATCAGAATTTGAATTCTCAACAGTGATGTAACACATCATTTCAGAATTTGAATTCTCAATAGTCATGTAACACACCATTTCGGAATTTGAATTTTCAACAGCCACGTCAACCATCTTTTCAAATTTTGAATTTCCAATCGCCATATAACACATCTTTTCCTGTATTAGACTAACTTTAGTAGATCACTTGAATTTTCAACATAATTGAACATAGACTCTTCAAACATTGATGCAATGCATGAAATGAAACTAGTATTATAAATCATTTCAAAATTTTCCATTTAATATTTCCAAAAAACAGATTATGAACTTTTTGAAAACCTATGCTCTGATACAAATTGTTAGGGAACGCGAAATGCAGATCTTATGGAAAGACTAACACTAGAGGGGTGGTGAATAGTGTTTCTAAGGAATTTACAAAAATCTTAAATTTAAATGATCTTATACATGAATCACACACAACATAGATGATCACTGAAACGTCCCAAACTTCCCCGTAAAGGAAAGCCCGGAATATTTTGAGAACAATACTCATCAGAACACAAACGGAAGAACCTTTTCATTGCTATTGCAACAATTACATCAGAGTACAAGAATATAACAGAGTATGAATAAATATTTTACATTTGATAAATACAATATCAGAGATTTAAATTACATTTAAATAGCAGTGGAAAAATAATACAAAATACAACTGAGAGAAATACACAGATACAGAGCTTTTCCGAATATCGCTTCAGCTGTAAACCAGGATCCTGCGAATATAATATCTGCAAAAACCAAAACTACTAGCTGCTCATGTGGAAAATATGGGCACCAAAAGTTTAGGTTAAAACAATAAACTCCAGGTTAGTCATGGGACTAGTGTGAGAACAAAAACAGTTATTAATCTTTATTTTAAAAGTCGGGAAATCATGGGACCACACCGTATAACACGGAACGGGTTTACTCCCATGAATCTTAGTTTAAAATAAAACAACGTGATGCTTTTTGAAAAATGAAGCTATTATAAGACTCAGGTCCCATGTAACAACCCGGAAAATTAGAACCAATTTAAAATTTTATTTTTAAGAAGTTTTGTTAGAAAGTGCGCCAGAATTTCTTGTTCAAGTAACATATTGTTTTCTTCATTTTGTTAAATTAGAACTAAATTTATATAAGTTGCATTACAATGATTTATTTTAGATCATTGGTTTTATAAATTTAATTTGGAGTCTAACTTTTAGATCCAAAATTCTATGTTCATGTTAATGGATTAAAATTCATCTTAAAGATTTATTTGAACTTTATGCTCAATTGTTTAAAAGTTAGATTGGTAGTCCAAGTTTTATCTTTCATAACTAAGTGTAACATTAGACCTGATGGTTTATATATATACATGTTATATATATATATATATATATATTAATTTGATTTGACATTGAACCTATTAAATGTTTGTATGATAAAAAAATAAATTGTCTAATTTATGCCTATTTTAAATTTAGTATTGACATTGATTGTAATATTGTCATTAATTGTATTAACTGGATTGAAATATTTCTATCTAAGGATAATTATGTGCGTTGTTAATAGAAAACATACATTTATCTTAAGTTAGAAAGGGGAATGTTCTAATAAATTAATTAATTTGAGTTTAGGACCATGAATTAAGGAAACACATGATTTTTAGCGTATGAATTTAGAATCCATATTTATCTTTATGCTATGTAATAGCAGACACATTTTGTTTCTTCTAATTTATTGTGTGTTAATAAAACTAATGAGAATAATTTGAATATATTGAGGCCAATGAATTTAATACTATGACATATATATTGTGAGATTTGACTGTTTTACCTTTTGTATTTATTAGTAGCTTCCCCATTTGTCATATTTCAAATTGCCTCTTTATTCTCATTGTTAATAATACAAATTTAAGTTTATGCTTCATTTTCGTTATTTCATTTATCCTATTTATTTCTTTTATTTCCATCATTTCCTTCATTTAAGTCCATATATTCATGTGGTCCATCATGCCTAGTCAGCAAATTAAACTTCATTTGTCACCTACTACATATGTAGAGACAAGTGAAAAGATAAAATCAAATATATATAACCAAATAAAAAATATATACATCTATATATTGTCTCCACTATATAATATCATAAACTTCTCTAAACCTATCACTAATCCCCCTAAATGTACAGCCGCCACCATGCCAATCAATGGTGAAAACGCTCTCCTTCTTCCCCTCAAATCTCTTTCAATCCATTCCTCCATTTCCAAAATTTCCGAAGGCAAATATGATTGATAGTTCTATGATCTATATCTTCAACGTTGATGATCGCCTTTAGATGGCAGCTTATGAGATATCAACGGTTCATTTCGCCCCGTTTTCATGAAATTCAATGGAGGGTGGTGCAATGCTACAGGGAGCGTAATACAGAAAGAAGGAGGAAGATATTTGTAATGTAATTAATTTAATTAATTAATTAATTAATTAATTATTTGGTTAATATTAAAATAGTCGTATCTCATTCAAACGAAAACGAAATCAAATGATTTCAGATCCGCTGGAATCGTGAAGAGGAGATTTACGCAATAGAATCGACTAGGACCAAAACAGAGAACGTTGGAAATTCAGTAAAATCAAGGTGAGATCTCTAAAATTCAATTTTAAATTTAGAAAAATATATTTGTGGTGAAACAATAAAAATCATTGTGATCGTGACGACTTGATTGAACTATTATTGTTATGAATGGTTGATATTGGTTGCGACGAAATTGATTTCATTTGTGGTGAATTCACATGTTGTGAAAATGGATTGAATTGTGTAGTTCTAGAATTTGCTTATTCATAAAAACTTGCTTATACAATAAAAACCATGTTTTTGTTGTATATATGTAGATGAAATAATCACATCAATGGTATGAACTATTTTACAATAAAAATATTATTTTTATTGTAATATGTATATGTTAGAATTTGTTGGACAATAAAAATCACATTTTTATTGTGTATTCATGTCACAAAAATTATTCATATGTTGTTATATTATTAGTGCAATAAAAATCATATTTTTATTGTATGTTATTATATAAAAATATTCATTAGTTATTAAAATTGTTGTATGATAAAAATTCACATTTTTATCATATGTTTATGTTATGAAAAATTTTCATGGGTCAAAAAAATAATAATAATAACATTTTGTTATCATTGAAAAATTAGAATAAAAACATCGTATATGTTAGAATTGACAAATTAGAATAAAACATCGTTTATATTAGAATTGTCACATTGGATTAAAAACCATTTATGTTAGAATTGTCACATTAGATTAAAATACATCATTATAGTTAGAAAAAAGTTACATTTTCATAAATGTAATAAAAAGAATGTAAAAGTTACATTTTCATAAATGTAATAAAAAGAATGTAAAAGTTACATTTTCATAAATGTCATAAAAAGAATGTAAAAGTTACATTTTCATAAATGTGATAAAAAGAATGTAAAAGTTACATTTTCATAAGTGTGATAAAATGAATGTAAAAGTTACATTTTCATAAATGTAATAAAAAGAGTGTAAAAGTTATATTTTCATAAATGTAATAAAAAGATTGTAAAAGTTACATTTTCTATAATGTAATAAAAAGAATATAACTTTGGTTAGAGCTTGTTAACATGAAAAATTACATTTTTATGTAAATGATTCATTAAAAAGAATATAACTTTGGTTAGTATTTGTTAACATGTAAAATTACATTTCTATGTAATTGGGATTCATTAAAAAGGATGAAACTTGGTTAAAAGTGTTTTAACATTTAAAATTACATTTTAATGCATGGAATGAATCACTAGAAATATCTCATGTTTAAAATAAACATGTCCACATTAACAATCTTTTTTTTAATGTAATGAATGAAACTAGTAAAATGTACATGTTTTGAATATGAAAACATGTTAGTAGTAGAAAACTTATTTTAATGAAAAGAATGATTTATTGGAAAATTATTCATGTTAGAATAAAAGTGTTAAAACATTAAAAATTTCCATTTTAATGTAAAAATGATTCATTAGAAAATATATATTAGAGTTTACAAAAGTGTTAAAACATTATTGTTGACATGTTAGAAACATAGGTTAGTTAGATCAGAATATTCATTTTTGTATGAAAGTTTAGTTAGATCAAAATATTCATTTTTGGTATGAAATGTTAAGTTAGATCAAAATATTCATTTTTGGTATGAAATGTTAAGTTAGATCAAAATATTCATTTTTGTATGAAATGTTAAATTAGATTAAAAATGTCGTTATATTAGAAATGTCATTAGAATAAGAATGTCATTATATTAGAAATGTCATTATATAAGAAAGTTCATTTATTAATAATGAAAATGTGTTAACGATAATATTCACATTTTTTTCGCATATATAGAAAAGATTGAAATATTCATTTAGTCAAAATGAAAATGTGTTAACGATGAAATTCGCATTTTTATCATATATGTTGAAAAGGTTAAAAATGTTCATTTATTAGAAATGAAAATGTGTTAACGATAAAATTCGCATTTTTATCGTATATGTTGAAAAGATTAAAAATGTTCATTTATTTGAAATGAAAAAATGTGTTAACGATAAAGTTTATATTTTTATCGTATATGTAGAAAAGATGAGAAATGATCATTTGTTTGAAATAAAAATATTGAAACATTAAAAGTCATATTTTTAAAGTAAGAATGAAATGAGATATTCATTGTATTGAGAAAAATGTGAAAACATTAAAAATTCTATTTTTAATGTAAAGTATTATTTATGTAAAACATACATTGTATAGACAGAAATGTTGAAAACATTAAAAGTTATATTTTAATGCAAAGTATGTTTCAACGTAAAGATAAGATATATGAAAATATTCATGGTTGGGCTATAAATGTTGAAACATTAAAATTTACATTTTTAATGTAATGTATGAATATATATAAAATATTTATTATATGACTATAAATGTTGAAACAATAAAATTGACATGTTGGTTGATTGAATGGATTATGCTCGAGCAATTTATGAGCAAATTATGCTTTTACATTTAGCATTGGGTTGGGTAGAAATGTATGTATTCTAACACCTTGTGAAACACTTCATGATTTGACTATAAGGTGTTTAGCGATGTTGTTTATTTCAAAATTAATGAATGATTTTGAAAAGTGATTTTCTTAAGTAAAAAGAAGAATTATTCCCGATTTTGGACAGAGAATGTTTTATAAAATGTTTTATAAAACAGAAAGGATTTCAAGGACTATACCCGATGATTTCGAGATGATTTGAAATTGGAAATCTATACAGATTTGATTATACTTGTGATTATGTTGTGAAATGATTTTCCCTACGTCGGGATATAAAATGATTTAGCAAGTATGTGGCTAGAGACTCGGGTGACCCAGAGCGACTAGAAGTGGAGGACGGTGCATATTATCCCCTATAGGTGGGATGGTGCATCGTTAGTGTAGCCTGCCCCTAGATGGGAGGTGCATATGTATATATATATATATATATATATATATGTGTATGTATATGTATATGTATATATATATATATATGTTGGTTAGGGCGCGCACTGCCTGGTCTGAGGGAACATGACCTATATTTGGTTGCATACTTGTTTTTATGCATTGTTATGTTTTGGAATGCATATTTCCAAATGTTTTGTTTTCCAATCCCGAAGTGAAATCTACTTTGATATAAAAAAATAGATATGTATTTCATAATGATTTGAAATAAGAAATCGGGAAATAAAGTCCAAAGGAATAATTTCTGTAAAGAGAATTGGATTTGAAAATCTAAGTTAGGGATTAAGCCTAAATGGGTAGATTGAGGAATTGCATGTTGATTGATGCGTTATAGATCCATAGCTTTATTTATGGTAGTAGTATATGCACTGGCAATCCAATGGAGTAAACCTGTTCCGCGTTAGCGGCGTGGTCCTATGATTGACCTTATTATAAGATAGGTTAAGTAAGATTTCTCATACCAGTCCCATGGCTGACCTGTAGTTTGTTTCACTGGCAAACTCGGGTGCCCTCTTTTCCACACAGGTAGTCAAGTAGCTTTTTGCAGATTTTTCTCTCTTTAGCAAGATCCTGGATCGAAGCTCAAAGCTGTGTCTAAAGCAAATGAAAGTCCTCTGCTGTGTTAAGTTTATTTGTTTCCGCTGCACTGTATTATATTTAATGTAAAATTTATCTTCCGCTGTATTATTATATTCGATTTACTCTGATGTAACATTATTATAATGTTTATAAAAGTCTAATGTTATAGTTCTAATGTGTTATATGCCTAAAGTTAACGTATGCGGGTTTTGAATGATTTTGATCGATCTAGCGATCGATTAAGGTCGGGCAAAATCCGTCTCGTTACAGTTGGTATCAGAGCTCTGGTTAGCTCAAATATTTGGGATACAACTCGTTAGAACTAAACAAAAGAATCATCAGAGATTGGATTAGTAATATCCAATAGGAATACTCATTAGAGATAGGATCAGCAGTATCCTAGAATGAGAAAACTCATTAGAGATGGGGTTAGTAAGTTTATATCTAACGTATTTACGATTATATATAATCCATTTTTAGAAAATACAATTTTTGAATATATAAAAGTTATATATTTGAAAATTTAATCAACTAATTGATTGATGGTTGTGTTGTGTGTTCAAGTAATAAATTTATTAAACTACTAAATAAGAATGAAAATTGAATAGGTTAATTAAACAACTTTTAGTTTTGTTCCTTTTCGAGGACGAAAATATTTTAAGAAGGGAAGATTGTATGTAACGACCCGCCATTTTGACCGAGCCGAATCGACAAAAAACATGTCAACTCGAAACGTCCAAAACAACAGATTGTTATTAGCTTCCGAGGTAAAAAGAATAAATCACAGAATCACAGATCACAGACACAGATACAGAGCAATATAATACCTCGCAGCGGAAAATACAAAATACAATAGTAGTTCATGAAGCTACTAATAAATATTTTACATAAGAGTTTACATAAATAATACAGCGGAAGTCTAATAAAATGAATTTTAATACATAAATAAAAGATAACTATATGAACAGGAGCGACAAGAAGCAGCTGAACAGGAACTGAATAAGTAGACACAGGTGAGTGAAACCCAATATAAGCTCCAACTCCAAGGATGAATCTCGAACTGGAATAATTGATCTGACCCGAGCAATAATGCAAAACAAAACAACTCGGATCAGGACTAACATTCTCATGAAAGTAAATCAATTCAAATGAAATGTTCGATGAAATGCAATTAGTTACTTAAAGGATGTTTGGGATCACCATCCTCTAAGGATCCGTCAAACTAATACTATATAGTATAATACGCTATATACAATAGTGTCTATCAGTAAAGTAAAAATATCAAAATAGCGTAAGCGGGATTACCATGATTACCCTTACACCGTTTATATATTCCCATAGTATATACAGTACCGTAATTCCTCCGTAAACTGGAGGTTGATCAGAGGGCACTCCATATAAAACAGTACAAAACAAAATCGTAGTGGGCTCGTATAAGGCATGTGACAAGGCACGCAAGGAATGCCAGGGTGGATTCACCGTTTGTAGAGCCGGACTGGTGGTAACGCATAGTAGCTACTACCGCCCACCTCGATACACACTCCCGTAATCAAAAGGGCCCAAATCGAATCTCAACAGTAATAGAATAGTATCGAAGAAGTGTGCTCGATAGGAGGTATGACCTCACTTGGTCCGTGCGTAGCTCCTGTTTTAGCCACATCAAGCTGACTCAAGGTAGTCAGGGTCTCGTAATTAATATGAAATAAAATAAAATGGAGTCGTTCACCAAATCATCCTCTTCATTCGGGAACTCCACCGCGTACACAGTTGTTAAAGTGGTTTTCGGTATTGGCAGAGAGTATGACAATAGTCGATCCCGGTCTCTTTAACAACCAATCGTTTACATTTTTCACACCGTGGTCATTGTTTTATAAATCACTTTATAAAATAGTTTATACGAAATCTCATATTCGAATTTGAAATCAAATTTAAATATCTGACTTTGATTATATTAAATTTGAAACAACTCAAATCACTTCAATTGAATCGATTTAGAAACCATATCGAAAAGATCTCAAAATATAGTGTAAACCAATAATATACTACTTCATTGATTTTATATAAATTTTTCCAAAAATATTCGCGTAACGATTTCAATTCCAAAAATAGACTTTTATTTAACTTATACCTTAAAGATTTCAATTTCCATCTAAATCGATACCAAAACATTTAACTTCGATAATATTTTGGTTTGGTTCATATTTGCAAAAATTCAAGTTCAAAACAATTCCAATAATTAAATTTCTACCTTTATAAGAAAATGTTTCAAATCGATTCACATGAATTCAACATTTTGGTTCGAATTCAAAATGTATCATTCAAGTCAAAACTTACATTTCAATTTTTAACAAACATATCGTGGTTTGCAATTCAAGTCATGAAATTTGAAATCATTATTCATAAATTCAAATATTTCATATAATTCAGTTTACCCTTATAAAAATTCACTTAAGTTGATTTCAAAATCGCATGCTTAAGTTCAAATTCAGTTAATATAATTCGAATAAAATCTTACATTCAATTTCAACGAATCATATCAAAATTTATGACTTAAGTCGAGAAATTCAAATTCATTAATATAAAGTCAAGTCAAACCTTATATTTCAATTCAAACGGTTCATACAATTTTAAACAATTCTTATAAGTTCAATTTCACAAATATTCCATTTCAAACTATATGATTAACAAAATTGATTCCATATATAAAATCTATATATTCAAATTCACATTCGGTTACTTAAAATCGAATTCATTCCATATCACATACAAATTCAAACACATTTTCTCTTAAATTTGAAAGATTCAGATTTAGAATCAATTTCACAATTCAAATTTATCTCTTATAAGTTCAAACTAATTCGATTTCAAATTTATTCATATTTTTACCCAATTCATCTCTACTAAAAGTTCGTATCAATTTGAATTCATAACTTAATATGAGTTCATTCGTTATTCAAACATCGTTATATAAATTTACATCTTTAAACTTCGAATTTAAATCGCGAAATCTAATTATCCATCTTGAGTTTATTATTAAAGTTTATAAAATATATATATATATATATAAGAAAATTAACTTTTGAAAATAGATATAGATATATATATAAGTTTATAAAATTCTAAAATTAATTAGAAATATATTATAAACATATATAAGTTTAAAATAATATAAAATAGATTTAAAGAAATAATTTTTATAATTAAATAAAATTAAAATACTTATAAGAATAAATTATATGGTTTAAAATAAAATAAAATTATAAGTAAAATGTCAAATAAACATTGAAATCTATATTTACTCATAAAATCATTTTAAAACATATAATTTAAAATTTACAAAAATTAACTTTAAAATCTTTAAAATATATATATAAGTATAAAATCTTAAGTTATTATTTAAAAATCAAATTTCCAAATCAATATACTTCGAAAACATGACCAGCGGTGTCAGTATATAGTTTTCTACCCTATGGTCAAGTGATACGAATATTTATCATTTCAATCCGCAATTTATAAAATTTCTACGGGTCTATCATTTCAACCCACGATCCCAAATTTAGTAAAAATCGTTCAGATCTATCATTTCAACCCATAACGATTTTTCCCTATTCTAATGTCCGTTCGGGCATGTATCATTTCAACCCTTAGTGATTTTTCCTAAACTAGGGGTATCAACAATCACAAATAACAATCACATAGCAACAATCACAGCATATATATCATTAGTGCAACTATGTGTTATATGAATATATCGTGTCACATATGAAATGTGCACATATATCAAATCAAACAATTTCTATCAGCAAATCCTATACATTTCATATAACAGCTCATTATTGATCTAACATTCATGAAAAATGTAAGTCAGGTGTGAGATAAACTCACCTTCCGTGGCACAGATTGAAGACATCAGACAGATTGACATAGAACGGAATGACGACTTCCAAGCACAACTCATATTGGATTCAATAACGATGACCAGTCAATATAATTTATTATTTCATAGGAGGTGGAATGAATCGGTTCGACCATTGGGTTTTGAAACGGTTCGGGTATTGGGTTTTGGAACGGTTTTTTTTTTTCTTTTCGAATTCAACGCCACAACTCAACAAAACGGACACACCACTTTTATAAATACTATTTATACACACAAAAAAATTAATATATATAATTTAAAATTTTAATGCATCCCACACAACACATTAAAATCGCATACATGCATATATATATAATTTATATTTTAAAATACACACACACCACACGAACAAACAAATATATATATGTACAAGAAATTTTCAAAACTGATAAATCCCCAAAATAACTTACACCAACATATATATATATATATATATAACAAAAGAAAACATACATGAAAATAACACTCACACACCCTCATATACATATATACTCTACACACACATATAAACAAGCACAGTATGCCAATATAAACACAAGCTCACCAACATAAAAATCCATGCACACTTAAACAACATTGCACACATACACGATCATAAATACACACGCACAACCCTTCCACAGCACTCCACACATTAAAATAAACGCTGTATGCACACAACACAGCTCACAAAAACTCATGCACACACACAGTACAAATGAAACACGCACAAAATACACTCACGCACGGTGTCAGATGAAGAAAAGGCTTGGC
Source organism: Allium sativum (assembly GCA_030737875.1). NCBI lineage: Eukaryota > Viridiplantae > Streptophyta > Magnoliopsida > Asparagales > Amaryllidaceae > Allium > Allium sativum. Next base: position 63,386,285 of record CM060920.1, read on the forward strand.
AAGTTTCGGAGAAAGGAGATGAGGCGCAACTTCCAAAGGTTTGAGGGGAGAAAGAAAGTGATGCAGGTTCGGATGGCAGCAGGAGTTGAATGCTTTGGATCCGGGTGGCTCGCGGTTGGCAAGAGGCGGAAGGTGCGATGTCATCCGATGGACGGAGACAATAGGAAGAAGGTGGACAGGAGAAAGAGAAGTCTTGGAGAATGGAAGAACTGACGGTGGGAAATATGCGGAAAAAAAATGAGGAGAAGACATTTGGGAAGAGAAGAGAGAGACAAGGCTGGAAAAGAAAATGAAAAGCAGCAGTTCACCCTTTTTTATATATAAAAACATGAAAGGCTGGTGTCCATTCGTTCCTTTTGAAAGCAGTGTATTGGGACTATGGCCTTGAATAGCTTTGGGAATAGGATGGACACAATATGTAGTGGCATTGGAAATGGTAAGCAACGAGACTATATACGAAGAGACATAACGCATGGTTTTGGAATTGCAAACAAAATGGAAAGTAAACGTAAAAATAAAATATATAACTTTGAAATGAAGTAAAACGTTGGCAAGATAGGCAACGCAATGGGAAATTGTGGCTTTAGGGTAGGTGCGCACATGCATGTACATGAAAATAAATAAGAAAGAAAGAAAAAACGGTTTTGAATGTCTCCTTTTTCTTTTATATAGGAAAGTGACGTTTTGGAACAAACCAAACAAAAGGAAATGGGGAAGGGACAAAGTTGTAATGCAAGGCAAAACAAACTTACATGCATGAATGAATAGGCATGACAAGGGAAGAAATGTGCCCATTTTTCAAAGTTTTAAGAAATGAAAATTTTAATGGGTGGTTTAATAAAGTAAAAGAACGGGTTTTGCAGATCTAAAATGTCTAGAAGAATATGCAGGATCAAAATAGGGACACTTCGAATTTAAATGGCTTTGTTTCAAAAATGAGTTGCGCAAGCCTTTTCGCAGTTTCAGCGCGAACCGAGCACCGAAACTGACAAATAAATATATTGCGCTAATCAGCGCCACGAGACGGACACAACGGTATATAATTTGCAGTGTCAGGACGCTCCGTTCAAAAACGCGTTACGGACCCCTTAGACGTAAAAATGCGGACGGGAAACGGAGGTCAAAACGTCCGATTTTCACGAAACGAATTTCGCCGTCGGATTCGTGACAACGAATAGAATATTTTTCGTGTTTGTCCGAACTGGTTTTGGAGAAATTTTAAAATCGCTAAAATTTGATCTGTTATGCGCAGCTTTGCACTGAAAATTGCACGACCGACAACAGTCAAATTTTCCGATGAAATTTTTACAGTTGCTACATCTCACTGTACGTATTACAAATTTCGAATTCCCGTTATGAAAAACCATAGAATAATTTCAAAATAAAATTTTGATTTAAATCGGATTTTAAATCGTTAAAAATTACCCGTTGTTACAATCTCCCCTACTCAAAACTTTTCGTCCCCGAAAAGAAACGAGGTAGGGAAATAGTAATTAAATAATTAATATATTTAAAACAATAGTTCAAATTTATTTTCATAACCATGTATACTTTGAAAATTTATATATTTAAATCAACGTTAAAATATTTAATAACATTTCAAAGTAATTTTAAGTATTCAATCGACGTCTCGATTGGCAATATATAGCTATCCCACTTTCGAAACCTGAAAATAGATAACAATGATGCTGCAGTCATCATCAGAATCATTTTCAAGCGACTAATGTGTGACTCTATATCGACCAAATACTTATAGGATTTAATATATACGTTGATCAGACGTATACCCAAATCACTACGTATTCGATAGGCCAATTTTAACGTCAAATAAGTACTCAAAACATCTTTCTACATTTAAACAGAACATATACGAAATTTTAAATCATATATTAGAAATAATATATTTTAAATCATTAAAATTTCAAGTAGGGAAAATGTATCTCTCCCCCACTCATTTATTTGTTAAAATTCAACTACAATTCTTAATAAATATACAACAATATTATTATTAAATCAAATATATAACAAAATCATTCTATACTATATCTAAATATTTTCAAATTCATGTTATCAATATTTAAACTTATAACGCTTAATTAATTCTATAAGTTAACATATGAATACATTACACATAAAATCTTTACAAACCATTGGCATTACCAAATTATTTACAAATATCAAATTAAATATTACATTAAGAAGATCTTATATAATAATATCTTTCAAAATATAAATTTCAAACCAATATTTAGTAAGGATGAATTCGTTAGAGATTTATACTCTCTTTTTTTACTTCTTACCTTGGGATGGACAAGGATAAGTAATAGAATTCGAGTTAAAAGCTGAACGGACAAAAGTACCTAATCAAAAGGATCTACGAAGGAAGATAGATTCAAATGGAAAGGAAACCCAGAAGAAGATTTAAATATTAAACAGAATTTTATATTCGAAATATTTATTTAAAAACATTTTAAAACCATTTTGTAAACTATTTTTACTTTAAAAATACGCTCTCTCAAGAAGGATTCTGCAACTGATTCCACTCATTCTAGGGTATCACTACCCTATCTCTAATGAGCTTTTTACCCCATAGGCTAAAGCTTTGAAAAACCAAAGCTCTGATACCAACTGTAACGACCCGCCATTTTGACCGAGCCGAATCGACAAAAAACATGTCAACTCGAAACGTCCAAAACAACAGATTGTTATTAGCTTCTGAGGTAAAAAGAATAAATCACAGAATCACAGATCACAGACACAGATACAGAGCAATATAATACCTCGCAGCAGAAAATACAAAATACAATAGTAGTTCATGAAGCTACTAATAAATATTTTACATAAGAGTTTACATAAATAATACAGCGGAAGTCTAATAAAATGAATTTTAATACATAAATAAAAGATAACTATATGAACAGGAGCGACAAGAAGCAGCTGAACAGGAACTGAATAAGTAGACACAGGTGAGTGAAACCCAATATAAGCTCCAACTCCAAGGATGAATCTCGAACTGGAATAATTGATCTGACCCGAGCAATAATGCAAAACAAAACAACTCGGATCAGGACTAACATTCTCATGAAAGTAAATCAATTCAAATGAAATGTTCGATGAAATGCAATTAGTTACTTAAAGGATGTTTGGGATCACCATCCTCTAAGGATCCGTCAAACTAATACTATATAGTATAATATGCTATATACAATAGTGTCTATCAGTAAAGTAAAAATATCAAAATAGCGTAAGCGGGATTACCATGATTACCCTTACACCGTTTATATATTCCCATAGTATATACAGTACCGTAATTCCTCCGTAAACTGGAGGTTGATCAGAGGGCACTCCATATAAAGCAGTACAAAACAAAATCGTAGTGGGCTCGTATAAGGCATGTGACAAGGCACGCAAGGAATGCCAGGGTGGATTCACCGTTTGCAGAGCCGGACTGGTGGTAACGCATAGTAGCTACTACCACCCACCTCGATACACACTCCCGTAATCAAAAGGGCCCAAATCGAATCTCAACAGTAATAGAATAGTATCGAAGAAGTGTGCTCGATAGGAGGTATGACCTCACTTGGTCCGTGCGTAGCTCCTGTTTTAGCCACATCAAGCTGACTCAAGGTAGTCAGGGTCTCGTAATTAATATGAAATAAAATAAAATGGAGTCGTTCACTAAATCATCCTCTTCATTCGGGAACTCCACCGCGTACACAGTTGTTAAAGTGGTTTTCGGTATTGGCAGAGAGTATGACAATAGTCGATCCCGGTCTCTTTAACAACCAATCGTTTACATTTTTCACACCGTGGTCATTGTTTTATAAATCACTTTATAAAATAGTTTATACGAAATCTCATATTCGAATTTGAAATCAAATTTAAATATCTGACTTTGATTATATTAAATTTGAAACAACTCAAATCACTTCAATTGAATCGATTTAGAAACCATATCGAAAAGATCTCAAAATATAGTGTAAACCAATAATATACTACTTCATTGATTTTATATAAATTTTTCCAAAAATATTCGCGTAACGATTTCAATTCCAAAAATAGACTTTTATTTAACTTATACCTTAAAGATTTCAATTTCCATCTAAATCGATACCAAAACATTTAACTTCGATAATATTTTGGTTTGGTTCATATTTGCAAAAATTCAAGTTCAAAACAATTCCAATAATTAAATTTCTACCTTTATAAGAAAATGTTTCAAATCGATTCACATGAATTCAACATTTTGGTTCGAATTCAAAATGTATCATTCAAGTCAAAACTTACATTTCAATTTTTAACAAACATATCGTGGTTTGCAATTCAAGTCATGAAATTTGAAATCATTATTCATAAATTCAAATATTTCATATAATTCAGTTTACCCTTATAAAAATTCACTTAATTTGATTTCAAAATCGCATGCTTAAGTTCAAATTCAGTTAATATAATTCGAATAAAATCTTACATTCAATTTCAACGAATCATATCAAAATTTATGACTTAAGTCGAGAAATTCAAATTCATTAATATAAAGTCAAGTCAAACCTTATATTTCAATTCAAACGGTTCATACAATTTTAAACAATTCTTATAAGTTCAATTTCACAAATATTCCATTTCAAACTATATGATTAACAAAATTGATTCCATATATAAAATCTATATATTCAAATTCACATTCGGTTACTTAAAATCGAATTCATTCCATATCACATACAAATTCAAACACATTTTCTCTTAAATTTGAAAGATTCAGATTTAGAATCAATTTCACAATTCAAATTTACCTCTTATAAGTTCAAACTAATTCGATTTCAAATTTATTCATATTTTTACCCAATTCATCTCTACTAAAAGTTCGTATCAATTTGAATTAATAACTTAATATGAGTTCATTCGTTATTCAAACATCGTTATATAAATTTACATCTTTAAACTTCGAATTTAAATCGCGAAATCTAATTATCCATCTTGAGTTTATTATTAAAGTTTATAAAATATATATATATAAGAAAATTAACTTTTGAAAATAGATATAGATATATATATATAAGTTTATAAAATTCTAAAATTAATTAGAAATATATTATAAACATATATAAGTTTAAAATAATATAAAATAGATTTAAAGAAATAATTTTTATAATTAAATAAAATTAAAATACTTATAAGAATAAATTATATGGTTTAAAATAAAATAAAATTATAAGTAAAATGTCAAATAAACATTGAAATCTATATTTACTCATAAAATTATTTTAAAACATATAATTTAAAATTTACAAAAATTAACTTTAAAATCTTTAAAATATATATATAAGTATAAAATCTTAAGTTATTATTTAAAAATCAAATTTCCAAATCAATATACTTCGAAAACATGACCAGCGGTGTCAGTATATAGTTTTCTACCCTATGGTCAAGTGATACGAATATTTATCATTTCAATCCGCAATTTATAAAATTTCTACGGGTCTATCATTTCAACCCGCGATCCCAAATTTAGTAAAAATCGTTCAGATCTATCATTTCAACCCATAACGATTTTTCCCTATTCTAATGTCCGTTCGGGCATGTATCATTTCAACCCTTAGTGATTTTTCCTAAACTAGGGGTATCAACAATCACAAATAACAATCACATAGCAACAATCACAGCATATATATCATTAGTGCAACTACGTGTTATATGAATATATCGTGTCACATATGAAATGTGCACATATATCAAATCAAACAATTTCTATCAGCAAATCCTATACATTTCATATAACAGCTCATTATTGATCTAACATTCATGAAAAATGTAAGTCAGGTGTGAGATAAACTCACCTTCCGTGGCACAGATTGAAGACATCAGACAGATTGACATAGAACGGAATGACGACTTCCAAGCACAACTCATATTGGATTCAATAACGATGACCAGTCAATATAATTTATTATTTCATAGGAGGTGGAATGAATCGGTTCGACCATTGGGTTTTGAAACGGTTCGGGTATTGGGTTTTGGAACGGTTTTTTTTTCTTTTCGAATTCAACGCCACAACTCAACAAAACGGACACACCACTTTTATAAATACTATTTATACACACAAAAAAAATAATATATATAATTTAAAATTTTAATGCATCCCACACAACACATTAAAATCGCATACATGCATATATATATAATTTATATTTTAAAATACACACACCACACGAACAAACAAATATATATATATGTACAAGAAATTTTCAAAACTGATAAATCCCCAAAATAACTTACACCAACATATATATATATATATATATATATATATATATATAACAAAAGAAAACATACATGAAAATAACACTCACACACCCTCATATACATATATACTCTACACACACATATAAACAAGCACAGTATGCCAATATAAACACAAGCTCACCAACATAAAAATCCATGCACACTTAAACAACATTGCACACATACATGATCATAAATACACACGCACAACCCTTCCACAGCACTCCACACATTAAAATACACGCTGTATGCACACAACACAGCTCACAAAAACTCATGCACACACACAGTACAAATGAAACGCGCACAAAATACACTCACGCACGGTGTCGGATGAAGAAAAGGCTTGGCAAGTTTCGGAGAAAGGAGATGAGGCGCAACTTCCAAAGGTTTGAGGGGAGAAAGAAAGTGATGCGGGTTCGGATGGCAGCAGGAGTTGAATGCTTTGGATCCGGGTGGCTCGCGGTTGGCAAGAGGCGGAAGGTGCGATGTCATCTGATGGACGGAGACAATAGGAAGAAGGTGGACAGGAGAAAGAGAAGTCTTGGAGAATGGAAGAACTGACGATGGGAAATATGCGGAAAAAAAAATGAGGAGAAGACATTTGGGAAGAGAAGAGAGAGACAAGGCTGGAAAAGAAAATGAAAAGCAGCAGTTCACCCTTTTTTTTATATAAAAACATGAAAGGCTGGTGTCCATTCGTTCCTTTTGAAAGCAGTGTATTGGGACTATGGCCTTGAATAGCTTTGGGAATAGGATGGACACAATATGTAGTGGCATTGGAAATGGTAAGCAACGAGACTATATACGAAGAGACATAACGCATGGTTTTGGAATTGCAAACAAAATGGAAAGTAAACGTAAAAATAAAATATATAACTTTGAAATGAAGTAAAACGTTGGCAAGATAGGCAACGCAATGGGAAATTGTGGCTTTAGGGTAGGTGCGCACATGCATGTACATGAAAATAAATAAGAAAGAAAGAAAAAACGGTTTTGAATGTCTCCTTTTTCTTTTATATAGGAAAGTGACGTTTTGGAACAAACCAAACAAAAGGAAATGGGGAAGGGACAAAGTTGTAATGCAAGGCAAAACAAACTTACATGCATGAATGAATAGGCATGACAAGGGAAGAAATGTGCCCATTTTTCAAAGTTTTAAGAAATGAAAATTTTAATGGGTGGTTTAATAAAGTAAAAGAACGGGTTTTGCAGATCTAAAATGTCTAGAAGAATATGCAGGATCAAAATAGGGACACTTCGAATTTAAATGGCTTTGTTTCAAAAATGAGTTGCGCAAGCCTTTTCGCAGTTTCAGCGCGAACCGAGCACCGAAACTGACAAATAAATATATTGCGCTAATCAGCGCCACGAGACGGACACAACGGTATATAATTTGCAGTGTCAGGACGCTCCGTTCAAAAACGCGTTACGGACCCCTTAGACGTAAAAATGCGGACGGGAAACGGAGGTCAAAACGTCCGATTTTCACGAAACGAATTTCGCCGTCGGATTCGTGACAACGAATAGAATATTTTTCGTGTTTGTCCGAACTGGTTTTGGAGAAATTTTAAAATCGCTAAAATTTGATCTGTTATGCGCAGCTTTGCACTGAAAATTGCACGACCGACAACAGTCAAATTTTCCGATGAAATTTTTACAGTTGCTACATCTCACTGTACGTATTACAAATTTCGAATTCCCGTTATGAAAAACCATAGAATAATTTCAAAATAAAATTTTGATTTAAATCGGATTTTAAATCGTTAAAAATTACCCGTTGTTACAATCTCCCCTACTCAAAACTTTTCGTCCCCGAAAAGAAACGAGGTAGGGAAATAGTAATTAAATAATTAATATATTTAAAACAATAGTTCAAATTTATTTTCATAACCATGTATACTTTGAAAATTTATATATTTAAATCAACGTTAAAATATTTAATAACATTTCAAAGTAATTTTAAGTATTCAATCGACGTCTCGATTGGCAATATATAGCTATCCCACTTTCGAAACCTGAAAATAGATAACAATGATGCTGCAGTCATCATCAGAATCATTTTCAAGCGACTAATGTGTGACTCTATATCGACCAAATACTTATAGGATTTAATATATACGTTGATCAGACGTATACCCAAATCACTACGTATTCGATAGGCCAATTTTAACGTCAAATAAGTACTCAAAACATCTTTCTACATTTAAACAGAACATATACGAAATTTTAAATCATATATTAGAAATAATATATTTTAAATCATTAAAATTTCAAGTAGGGAAAATGTATCTCTCCCCCACTCATTTATTTGTTAAAATTCAACTACAATTCTTAATAAATATACAACAATATTATTATTAAATCAAATATATAACAAAATCATTCTATACTATATCTAAATATTTTCAAATTCATGTTATCAATATTTAAACTTATAACGCTTAATTAATTCTATAAGTTAACATATGAATACATTACACATAAAATCTTTACAAACCATTGGCATTACCAAATTATTTACAAATATCAAATTAAATATTACATTAAGAAGATCTTATATAATAATATCTTTCAAAATATAAATTTCAAACCAATATTTAGTAAGGATGAATTCGTTAGAGATTTATACTCTCTTTTTTTACTTCTTACCTTGGGATGGACAAGGATAAGTAATAGAATTCGAGTTAAAAGCTGAACGGACAAAAGTACCTAATCAAAAGGATCTACGAAGGAAGATAGATTCAAATGGAAAGGAAACCCAGAAGAAGATTTAAATATTAAACAGAATTTTATATTCGAAATATTTATTTAAAAACATTTTAAAACCATTTTGTAAACTATTTTTACTTTAAAAATACGCTCTCTCAAGAAGGATTCTGCAACTGATTCCACTCATTCTAGGGTATCACTACCCTATCTCTAATGAGCTTTTTACCCCATAGGCTAAAGCTTTGAAAAACCAAAGCTCTGATACCAACTGTAACGACCCGCCATTTTGACCGAGCCGAATCGACAAAAAACATGTCAACTCGAAACGTCCAAAACAACAGATTGTTATTAGCTTCTGAGGTAAAAAGAATAAATCACAGAATCACAGATCACAGACACAGATACAGAGCAATATAATACCTCGCAGCAGAAAATACAAAATACAATAGTAGTTCATGAAGCTACTAATAAATATTTTACATAAGAGTTTACATAAATAATACAGCGGAAGTCTAATAAAATGAATTTTAATACATAAATAAAAGATAACTATATGAACAGGAGCGACAAGAAGCAGCTGAACAGGAACTGAATAAGTAGACACAGGTGAGTGAAACCCAATATAAGCTCCAACTCCAAGGATGAATCTCGAACTGGAATAATTGATCTGACCCGAGCAATAATGCAAAACAAAACAACTCGGATCAGGACTAACATTCTCATGAAAGTAAATCAATTCAAATGAAATGTTCGATGAAATGCAATTAGTTACTTAAAGGATGTTTGGGATCACCATCCTCTAAGGATCCGTCAAACTAATACTATATAGTATAATACGCTATATACAATAGTGTCTATCAGTAAAGTAAAAATATCAAAATAGCGTAAGCGGGATTACCATGATTACCCTTACACCGTTTATATATTCCCATAGTATATACAGTACCGTAATTCCTCCGTAAACTGGAGGTTGATCAGAGGGCACTCCATATAAAGCAGTACAAAACAAAATCGTAGTGGGCTCGTATAAGGCATGTGACAAGGCACGCAAGGAATGCCAGGGTGGATTCACCGTTTGCAGAGCCGGACTGGTGGTAACGCATAGTAGCTACTACCACCCACCTCGATACACACTCCCGTAATCAAAAGGGCCCAAATCGAATCTCAACAGTAATAGAATAGTATCGAAGAAGTGTGCTCGATAGGAGGTATGACCTAACTTGGTCCGTGCGTAGCTCCTGTTTTAGCCACATCAAGCTGACTCAAGGTAGTTAGGGTCTCGTAATTAATATGAAATAAAATAAAATGGAGTCGTTCACCAAATCATCCTCTTCATTCGGGAACTCCACCGCGTACACAGTTGTTAAAGTGGTTTTCGGTATTGGCAGAGAGTATGACAATAGTCGATCCCGGTCTCTTTAACAACCAATCGTTTACATTTTTCACACCGTGGTCATTGTTTTATAAATCACTTTATAAAATAGTTTATACGAAATCTCATATTCGAATTTGAAATCAAATTTAAATATCTGACTTTGATTATATTAAATTTGAAACAACTCAAATCACTTCAATTGAATCGATTTAGAAACCATATCGAAAAGATCTCAAAATATAGTGTAAACCAATAATATACTACTTCATTGATTTTATATAAATTTTTCCAAAAATATTCGCGTAACGATTTCAATTCCAAAAATAGACTTTTATTTAACTTATACCTTAAAGATTTCAATTTCCATCTAAATCGATACCAAAACATTTAACTTCGATAATATTTTGGTTTGGTTCATATTTGCAAAAATTCAAGTTCAAAACAATTCCAATAATTAAATTTCTACCTTTATAAGAAAATGTTTCAAATCGATTCACATGAATTCAACATTTTGGTTCGAATTCAAAATGTATCATTCAAGTCAAAACTTACATTTCAATTTTTAACAAACATATCGTGGTTTGCAATTCAAGTCATGAAATTTGAAATCATTATTCATAAATTCAAATATTTCATATAATTCAGTTTACCCTTATAAAAATTCACTTAAGTTGATTTCAAAATCGCATGCTTAAGTTCAAATTCAGTTAATATAATTCGAATAAAATCTTACATTCAATTTCAACGAATCATATCAAAATTTATGACTTAAGTCGAGAAATTCAAATTCATTAATATAAAGTCAAGTCAAACCTTATATTTCAATTCAAACGGTTCATACAATTTTAAACAATTCTTATAAGTTCAATTTCACAAATATTCCATTTCAAACTATATGATTAACAAAATTGATTCCATATATAAAATCTATATATTCAAATTCACATTCGGTTACTTAAAATCGAATTCATTCCATATCACATACAAATTCAAACACATTTTCTCTTAAATTTGAAAGATTCAGATTTAGAATCAATTTCACAATTCAAATTTACCTCTTATAAGTTCAAACTAATTCGATTTCAAATTTATTCATATTTTTACCCAATTCATCTCTACTAAAAGTTCGTATCAATTTGAATTAATAACTTAATATGAGTTCATTCGTTATTCAAACATCGTTATATAAATTTACATCTTTAAACTTCGAATTTAAATCGTGAAATCTAATTATCCATCTTGAGTTTATTATTAAAGTTTATAAAATATATATATATAAGAAAATTAACTTTTGAAAATAGATATAGATATATATATATATAAGTTTATAAAATTCTAAAATTAATTAGAAATATATTATAAACATATATAAGTTTAAAATAATATAAAATAGATTTAAAGAAATAATTTTTATAATTAAATAAAATTAAAATACTTATAAGAATAAATTATATGGTTTAAAATAAAATAAAATTATAAGTAAAATGTCAAATAAACATTGAAATCTATATTTACTCATAAAATCATTTTAAAACATATAATTTAAAATTTACAAAAATTAACTTTAAAATCTTTAAAATATATATATAAGTATAAAATCTTAAGTTATTATTTAAAAATCAAATTTCCAAATCAATATACTTCGAAAACATGACCAGCGGTGTCAGTATATAGTTTTCTACCCTATGGTCAAGTGATACGAATATTTATCATTTCAATCCGCAATTTATAAAATTTCTACGGGTCTATCATTTCAACCCGCGATCCCAAATTTAGTAAAAATCGTTCAGATCTATCATTTCAACCCATAACGATTTTTCCCTATTCTAATGTCCGTTCGGGCATGTATCATTTCAACCCTTAGTGATTTTTCCTAAACTAGGGGTATCAACAATCACAAATAACAATCACATAGCAACAATCACAGCATATATATCATTAGTGCAACTACGTGTTATATGAATATATCGTGTCACATATGAAATGTGCACATATATCAAATCAAACAATTTCTATCAGCAAATCCTATACATTTCATATAACAGCTCATTATTGATCTAACATTCATGAAAAATGTAAGTCAGGTGTGAGATAAACTCACCTTCCGTGGCACAGATTGAAGACATCAGACAGATTGACATAGAACGGAATGACGACTTCCAAGCACAACTCATATTGGATTCAATAACGATGACCAGTCAATATAATTTATTATTTCATAGGAGGTGGAATGAATCGGTTCGACCATTGGGTTTTGAAACGGTTCGGGTATTGGGTTTTGGAACGGTTTTTTTTTTCTTTTCGAATTCAACGCCACAACTCAACAAAACGGACACACCACTTTTATAAATACTATTTATACACACAAAAAAATTAATATATATAATTTAAAATTTTAATGCATCCCACACAACACATTAAAATCGCATACATGCATATATATATAATTTATATTTTAAAATACACACACCACACGAACAAACAAATATATATATGTACAAGAAATTTTCAAAACTGATAAATCCCCAAAATAACTTACACCAACATATATATATATATATATATATATATATATATATATATATATATAACAAAAGAAAACATACATGAAAATAACACTCACACACCCTCATATACATATATACTCTACACACACATATAAACAAGCACAGTATGCCAATATAAACACAAGCTCACCAACATAAAAATCCATGCACACTTAAACAACATTGCACACATACATGATCATAAATACACACGCACAACCCTTCCACAGCACTCCACACATTAAAATACACGCTGTATGCAAACAACACAGCTCACAAAAACTCATGCACACACACAGTACAAATGAAACACGCACAAAATACACTCACGCACGGTGTCGGATGAAGAAAAGGCTTGGCAAGTTTCGGAGAAAGGAGATGAGGCGCAACTTCCAAAGGTTTGAGGGGAGAAAGAAAGTGATGCGGGTTCGGATGGCAGCAGGAGTTGAATGCTTTGGATCCGGGTGGCTCGCGGTTGGCAAGAGGCGGAAGGTGCGATGTCATCCGATGGACGGAGACAATAGGAAGAAGGTGGACAGGTGAAAGAGAAGTCTTGGAGAATGGAAGAACTGACGGTGGGAAATATGCGGAAAAAAATATGAGGAGAAGACATTTGGGAAGAGAAGAGAGAGACAAGGCTGGAAAAGAAAATGAAAAGCAGCAGTTCACCCTTTTTTTTATATAAAAACATGAAAGGCTGGTGTCCATTCGTTCCTTTTGAAAGCAGTGTATTGGGACTATGGCCTTGAATAGCTTTGGGAATAGGATGGACATAATATGTAGTGGCATTGGAAATGGTAAGCAACGAGACTATATACGAAGAGACATAACGCATGGTTTTGGAATTGCAAACAAAATGGAAAGTAAACGTAAAAATAAAATATATAACTTTGAAATGAAGTAAAACGTTGGCAAGATAGGCAACGCAATGGGAAATTGTGGCTTTAGGGTAGGTGCGCACATGCATGTACATGAAAATAAATAAGAAAGAAAGAAAAAACGGTTTTGAATGTCTCCTTTTTCTTTTATATAGGAAAGTGACGTTTTGGAACAAACCAAACAAAAGGAAATGGGGAAGGGACAAAGTTGTAATGCAAGGCAAAACAAACTTACGTGCATGAATGAATAGGCATGACAAGGGAAGAAATGTGCCTATTTTTCAAAGTTTTAAGAAATGGAAATTTTAATGGGTGGTTTAATAAAGTAAAAGAACGGGTTTTGCAGATCTAAAATGTCTAGAAGAATATGCAGGATCAAAATAGGGACACTTCGAATTTAAATGGCTTTGTTTCAAAAATGAGTTGCGCAAGCCTTTTCGCAGTTTCAACGCGAACCGAGCACCGAAACTGACAAATAAATATATTGCGCTAATCAGCGCCACGAGACGGACACAACGGTATATAATTTGCAGTGTCAGGACGCTCCGTTCAAAAACGCGTTACGGACCCCTTAGACGTAAAAATGCGGATGGAAAACGGAGGTCAAAACGTCCGATTTTCACGAAACGAATTTCGCCGTCGGATTCGTGACAACGAATAGAATATTTTTCGTGTTTGTCCGAACTGGTTTTGGAGAAATTTTAAAATCGCTAAAATTTGATCTGTTATGCGCAGCTTTGCACTGAAAATTGCACGACCGACAACAGTCAAATTTTCCGATGAAATTTTTACAGTTGCTACATCTCACTGTACGTATTACAAATTTCGAATTCCCATTATGAAAAACCATAGAATAATTTCAAAATAAAATTTTGATTTAAATCGGATTTTAAGTCATTAAAAATTACCCGTTGTTACATTGTAACAACCCGGAAAACTAGAACCAATTTAAAATTTTATTTTAAAGAAGTTTTGTTAGAAAATGCGCCAGTATTTCTTGTTCAAGTAACGTATTGTTTTCTTCATTTTGTTAAATTAAAACTAAATTTATATAAGTTGCATTACAATGATTTATTTTAGATCATTGGTTTTATAAATTTAATTTGGAGTCTAACTTTTAGATCCAAAATTCTATGTTCATGTTAATGGATTAAAATTCATCTTAAAGATTTATTTGAACTTTATGCTCAATTGTTTAAAAGTTAGATTGGTAGTCCAAGTTTTATCTTTCATAACTAAGTGTAACATTAGACCTGATGGTTTATATATATACATGTTATATATATATATATATATTAATTTGATTTGACATTGAACCTATTAAATGTTTGTATGATAAAAAAATAAATTGTCTAATTTATGTCTATTTTAAATTTAGTATTGACATTGATTGTAATATTGTCATTAATTGTATTAACTGGATTGAAATATTTCTATCTAAGGATAATTATGTGCGTTGTTAATAGAAAACATACATTTATCTTAAGTTAAAAATGGGAATGTTCTAATAAATTAATTAATTTGAGTTTAGGACCATGAATTAAGGAAACACATGATTTTTAGCGTATGAATTTAGAATCCATATTTATCTTTATGCTATGTAATAGCAGACACATTTTGTTTCTTCTAATTTACTGTGTGTTAATAAAACTAATGAGAATAATTTGAATATATTGAGACTAATGAATTTAATACTATGACATATATATTGTGAGATTTGACTGTTTTACCTTTTGTATTTATTAGTAGCTTCCCCATTTGTCATATTTCAAATTGCCTCTTTATTCTCATTATTAATAATACAAATTTAAGTTTATGCTTCATTTTCGTTATTTCATTTATCCTATTTATTTCTTTTATTTCCATCATTTCCTTCATTTAAGTCCATATATTCATGTGGTCCATCATGCCTAGTCAGCAAATTAAACTTCATTTGTCACCTACTACATATGTAGAGACAAGTGAAAAGATAAAATCAAATATATATAACCAAATAAAAAATATATACATCTATATATTGTCTCCACTATATAATATCATAAACTTCTCTAAACCTATCACTAATCCCCCTAAATGTACAGCCACCACCATGCCAATCAATGGTGAAAACGCTCTCCTTTTCCCCTCAAATCTCTTTCAATCCATTCCTCCATTTCCAAAATTTCCGAAGGCAAATATGATAGATAGTTCTATGATCTATATCTTCAACGTTGATGATCGCCTTTAGAGTGGCAGCTTGTGAGATATCAACGGTTCATTTCGCCACGTTTTCATGAAATTCAATGGAGGGTGGTGCAATGCTACAGGGAGCGTAATACTGAAAGAAGGAGGAAGATATTTGTAATGTAATTAATTAATTAATTATTTGGTTAATATTAAAATAGTCGTATCTCATTCAAACGAAAACGAAATCAAATGATTTCAGATCCGCTGGAATCGTGAAGAGGAGATTTACGCAATAGAATCGACTAGGACCAAAACAGAGAACGTTGGAAATTCAGTAAAATCAAGGTGAGATCTCTAAAATTCAATTTTAAATTTAGAAAAATATATTTGTGGTGAAACAATAAAAATCATTGTGATCGTGACGACTTGATTGAACTATTATTGTTATGAATGGTTGATATTGGTTGCGACGAAATTGATTTCATTTGTGGTGAATTCACATGTTGTGAAAATGGATTGAATTGTGTAGTTCTAGAATTTTCTTATTCATAAAAACTTGCTTATACAATAAAAACCATGTTTTTGTTGTATATATGTAGATGAAATAATCACGTCAATGATAGGAACTGTTTTACAATAAAAATATTATTTTTATTGTAATATGTATATGTTAGAATTTGTTGGACAATAAAAATCACATTTTTATTGTGTATTCATGTCACAAAAATTATTCATATGTTGGTATATTATTAGTGCAATAAAAATCATATTTTTATTGTATGTTATTATATAAAAATATTCATTAGTTATTAAAATTGTTGTATGATAAAAATTCACATTTTTATCATATGTTTATGTTATGAAAAATTTTCATTGGTCAAAAATAATAATAATAATAACATTTTTTTATCATTGACAAATTAGAATAAAAACATCGTATATGTTAGAATTGACAAATTAGGATAAAACATCGTTTATATTAGAATTGTCACATTGGATTAAAAACCATTTATGTTAGAATTGTCACATTAGATTAAAATACATCATTATAGTTAGAAAAAAAGTTACATTTCCATAAATGTAATAAAAAGAATGTAAAAGTTACATTTTCATATATGTAATAGAAAGAATGTAAAAGTTACATTTTCATAAATGTCATAAAAAGAATGTAAAAGTTACATTTTCATAAATGTGATAAAAAGAATGTAAAAGTTACATTTTCATAAATGTGATATAATGAATGTAAAAGTTACATTTTCATAAATGTAATAAAAAGAGTGTAAAAGTTACATTTTCATAAATGTAATAAAAAGATTGTAAACGTTACATTTTCTATAATGTAATAAAAAGAATATAACTTTGGTTAGAGCTTGTTAACATGAAAAATTACATTTTTGTGTAAATGATTCATTAAAAAGAATATAACTTTGGTTAGTATTTGTTAACATGTAAAATTACATTTCTATGTAATTAGGATTCATTAAAAAGGATGAAACTTGGTTAAAAGTTTTTAACATTTAAAATTACATTTTAATGCATGGAATGAATCACTAGAAATATCTCATGTTTAAAATAAACATGTCCACATTAACAATCTTTTTTTTAATGTAATGAATGAAACTTGTAAAATGTACATGTTTTGAATATGAAAACATGTTAGCAGTAGAAAACTTATTTTAATGAAAAGAATGAT
Source organism: Allium sativum (assembly GCA_030737875.1). Taxonomy (NCBI): domain Eukaryota; kingdom Viridiplantae; phylum Streptophyta; class Magnoliopsida; order Asparagales; family Amaryllidaceae; genus Allium; species Allium sativum. The sequence goes on from CM060920.1 coordinate 63,403,934, forward strand.
TTATTAGAAAATTATTCATGTTAGAATAAAAGTGTTGAAACATTAAAAATTTCCATTTTAATGTAAAAATGATTCATTAGAAAATATATATTAGAGTTTACAAAAATGTTAGAACATTATTGTTGACATGTTAGAAACATAGGTTAGTTAGATCAGAATATTCATTTTTGTATGAAAGGTTAGTTAGATCAAAATATTCATTTTTGGTATGAAATGTTAAGTTAGATCAAAATATTCATTTTTGGTATGAAATGTTAAGTTAGATCAAAATATTCATTTTTGTATGAAATGTTAAATTAGATTAAAAATGTCGTTATATTAGAAATGTCATTAGAATAAGAATGTCATTATATTAGAAATGTCATTATATAAGAATGTTCATTTATTAATAATGAAAATGTGTTAACGATAATATTCACATTTTTTTCGCATATATAGAAAAGATTGAAATATTCATTTAGTCAAAATGAAAATGTGTTAACGATGAAATTCGCATTTTTATTGTATATGTTGAAAAGGTTAAAAATGTTCATTTATTAGAAATGAAAATGTGTTAACGATAAAATTCACATTTTTATCGTATATGTTGAAAAGATTAAAAATGTTCATTTATTTGAAATGAAAAAATGTGTTAACGATAAAGTTTATATTTTTATCGTATATGTAGAAAAGATGAGAAATGATCATTTGTTTGAAATAAAAATATTGAAACATTAAAAGTCATATTTTTAAAGTAAGAATGAAATGAGATATTCAATGTATTGAGAAAAATGGGAAAACATTAAAAATTCTATTTTTAATGTAAAGTATTATTTATGTAAAACATACATTGTATAGACAGAAATGTTGAAAACATTAAAAGTTATATTTTAATGCAAAGTATGTTTCAACGTAAAGATAAGATATATGAAAATATTCATGGTTGGGCTATAAATGTTGAAACATTAAAATTTACATTTTTAATGTACTATATGAATATATATAAAATATTTATTATATGACTATAAATGTTGAAACAATAAAATTGACATGTTGGTTGATTGAATGGATTATGCTCGAGCAATTTATGAGCAAATTATGCTTTTACATTTAGCATTGGGTTGGGTAGAAATGTATGTATTCTAACACCCTGTGAAACACTTCATGATTTGACTATAAGGTGTTTAGCAATGTTGTTTATTTCAAAATTAATGAATGATTTTGAAAAGTGATTTTCTTAAGTAAAAAGAAGAATTATTCCCGATTTTGGACAGGGAATGTTTTATAAAATGTTTTATAAAACAGAAAGGATTTCTAGGACTATACCCGATGATTTCGAGATGATTTGAAATTGGAAATCTATATAGATTTGATTATACTTGTGATTATGTTGTGAAATGATTTTCCCTACTTCGGGTTATAAAATGATTTAGCAAGTATGTGGCTAGAGACTCGGGTGACCCAGAACAACTAGAAGTGGAGGACGGTGCATATTATCCCCTATAGGTGGGATGGTGCATCGTTAGTGTAGCCTGCCCCTAGATGGGAGGTGCATATGTATATATATATATATGTATGTATGTATATGTATATATATATATATATATTGGTTAGGGCGCGCACTGCCTGGTCTGAGGGAACATGACCGATATTTGGTTGCATACTTGTTTTTATGCATTGTTATGTTTTGGAATGCATATTTCCAAATGTTTTGTTTTCCAATCCCGAAGTGAAATCTACTTTGATATAAAAAAAATAGATATGTATTTCATAATGATTTGAAATAAGAAATCGGGAAATAAAGTCCAAAGGAATAATTTCTGTAAAGAGAATTGGATTTGAAAATCTAAGTTAGGGATTAAGCCTAAATGGGTAGATTGAGGAATTGCATGTTGATTGATGCGTTATAGATCCATAGCTTTATTTATGGTAGTAGTATATGCACTGGCAATCCAATGGAGTAAACCTGTTCCGCGTTAGCGGCGTGGTCCTATGATTGACCTTATTATAAGATAGGTTAAGTAAGATTTCTCATACCAGTCCCATGACTGACCTGTAGTTTGTTTCACTGGCAAACTCGGGTGCCCTCTTTTCCACACAGGTAGTCGAGTAGCTTTTTGCAGATATTTATCTCTTTAGCAAGATCCTGGATCGAAGCTCAAAGCTGTGTCTAGAGCAAATGAAAGTCATCCGCTGTGTTAAGTTTATTTGTTTCCGCTGCACTGTATTATATTTAATGTAAAATTAATCTTCCGCTGTATTATTATATTCGATGTACTCTGATGTAACATTATTATAATGTTTAAAAGTCTAATGTTATAGTTCTGATGTGTTATATGCCTAAAGTTAACGTATGCGGGTTTTGAATGATTTTGATCGATCTAGCGATCGATTAAGGTCGGGCAAAATCCGTCTCGTTACAGTTGGTATCAGAGCTCTGGTTAGCTCAAATCTTTGGGATACAACTCGTTAGAACTAAACAAAAGAATCATCAGAGATTGGATTAGTAATATCCAATAGGAATACTCATTAGAGATAGGATCAGCAGTATCCTAGAATGAGAAAACTCATTAGAGATGGGGTTAGTAAGTTTATATCTAACGTATTTGCGATTATATATAATCCGTTTTTAGAAAATACAATTTTTGAATATATAAAAGTTATATATTTGAAAATTTAATCAACTAATTGATTGATGGTTGTGTTGTGTGTTCAAGTAATAAAATTATTAAACTACTAAATAAGAATGAAAATTGAATAGGTTAATTAAACAACTTTTAGTTTTGTTCCTTTTCGAGAACGAAAAGATTTTAAGAAGGGAAGATTGTAACAACCCGGAAAATTAGAACCAATTTAAAATTTTATTTTTAAGAAGTTTTGTTAGAAAATGCGCCAGAATTTCTTGTTCAAGTATCATATTGTTTTCTTCATTTTGTTAAATTAAAACTAAATTTATATAAGTTGCATTACAATGATTTATTTTAGATCATTGGTTTTATAAATTTAATTTGGAGTCTAACTTTTAGATCCAAAATTCTATGTTCATGTTAATGGATTAAAATTTTTCTTAAAGATTTATTTGAACTTTATGCTCAATTGTTTAAAAGTTAGATTGGTAGTCCAAGTTTTATCTTTCATAACTAAGTGTAACATTAGACCTGATGGTTTATATATATACATATTATATATATATATTAATTTGATTTGACATTGAACCTATTAAATGTTTGTATGATAAAGACATAAATTGTCTAATTTATGTCTATTTTAAATTCAGTGTTGACATTGATTGTAATATTGTCATTAATTGTATTAACTGGATTGAAATATTTCTATCTAAGGATAATTATGTGCGTTGTTAATAGAAAACATACATTTATCTTAAGTTAAAAAGGGGAATGTTCTAATAAATTAATTAATTTGAGTTTAGGACCATGAATTAAGGAAACACATGATTTTTAGCGTATGAATTTAGAATCCATATTTATCTTTATGCTATGTAATAGCAGACACATTTTGTTTCTTCTAATTTATTGTGTGTTAATAAAACTAATGAGAATAATTTGAATATATTGAGGCTAATGAATTTAATACTATGACATATATATTGTGAGATTTGACTGTTTTACCTTTTGTATTTATTAGTAGCTTCCCCATTTGTCATATTTCAAATTGCCTCTTTATTCTCATTATTAATAATACAAATTTAAGTTTATGCTTCATTTTCGTTATTTCATTTATCCTATTTATTTCTTTTATTTCCATCATTTCCTTCATTTAAGTCCATATATTCATGTGGTCCATCATGCCTAGTCAGCAAATTAAACTTCATTTGTCACCTACTACATATGTAGAGACAAGTGAAAAGATAAAATCAAATATATATAACCAAATAAAAAATATATACATCTATATATTGTCTCCACTATATAATATCATAAACTTCTCTAAACCTATCACTAATCCCCCTAAATGTACAGCCGCAACCATGCCAATCAATGGTGAAAACGCTCTCCTTCTTCCCCTCAAATCTCTTTCAATCCATTCCTCCATTTCCAAAATTTCCGAAGGCAAATATGATAGATAGTTTTATGATCTATATCTTCAACGTTGATGATCGCCTTTAGAGTGGCAGCTTATGAGATATCAACGGTTCATTTCGCCCCGTTTTCATGAAATTCAATGGAGGGTGGTGCAATGCTACAGGGAGCGTAATACAGAAAGAAGGAGGAAGATATTTGTAATGTAATTAATTTAATTAATTAATTATTTGGTTAATATTAAAATAGTCGTATCTCATTCAAACGAAAATGAAATCAAATGATTTCAGATCCGCTGGAATCGTGAAGAGGAGATTTACGCAATAGAATCGACTAGGACCAAAACAGAGAACGTTGGAAATTCAGTAAAATCAAGGTGAGATCTCTAAAATTCAATTTTAAATTTAGAAAAATATATTTGTGGTGAAACAATAAAAATCATTGTGATCGTGACGACTTGATTGAACTATTATTGTTATGAATGGTTGATATTGGTTGCGACGAAATTGATTTCATTTTTGGTGAATTCACATGTTGTGAAAATGGATTGAATTGTGTAGTTCTAGAATTTTCTTATTCATAAAAACTTGCTTATACAATAAAAACCATGTTTTTGTTGTATATATGTAGATGAAATAATCACGTCAATGATAGGAACTGTTTTACAATAAAAATATTATTTTTGTTGTAATATGTATATGTTAGAAATTGTTTGACAATAAAAATCACATTTTTATTGTGTATTCATGTCACAAAAATTATTCATATGTTGGTATATTATTAGTGCAATAAAAATCATATTTTTATTGTATGTTATTATATAAAAATATTCATTAGCTATTAAAATTGTTGTATGATAAAAATTCACATTTTTATCATATGTTTATGTTATGAAAAATTTTCATTGGTCAAAAAAATAATAATAATAACATTTTGTTATCATTGACAAATTAGAATAAAAACATCGTATATGTTAGAATTGACAAATTAGAATAAAAAATCGTTTATATTAGAATTGTCACATTGGATTAAAAAACCATTTATGTTAGAATTGTCACATTAGATTAAAATACATCATTATAGTTAGAAAATAAGTTACATTTTCATAAATGTAATAAAAAGAATGTAAAAGTTACATTTTCATATATGTAATAGAAAGAATGTAAAAGTTACATTTGCATAAATGTTATAAATGTGATAAAAAGAATGTAAAAGTTACATTTTCATAAATGTGATAAAATGAATGTAAAAGTTACATTTTCATAAATGTAATAAAAAGAGTGTAAAAGTTACATTTTCATAAATGTAATAAAAAGATTGTAAAAGTTACATTTTCTATAATGTAATAAAAAGAGTATAACTTTGGTTAGAGCTTGTTAACATGAAAAATTACATTTTTATGTAAATGATTCATTAAAAAGAATATAACTTTGGTTAGTATTTGTTAACATGTAAAATTACATTTCTATGTAATTAGGAATCATTAAAAAGGATGAAACTTGGTTAAAAGAGTTTTAACATTTAAAATTACATTTTAATGCGTGGAATGAATCACTAGAAATATCTCATGTTTAAAATAAACATGTCCACACTAACAATCTTTTTTTTTTAATGTAATGAATGAAACTAGTAAAATGTACATGTTTTGAATATGAAAACATGTTAGCAGTAGAAAACTTATTTTAATGAAAAGAATGATTTATTTGAAAATTATTCATGTTAGAATAAAAGTATTGAAACATTAAAAATTTCCATTTTAATGTAAAAATGATTCATTAGAAAATATATACTAGAGTTTACAAAAATGTTAAAACATTATTGTTGACATGTTAGAAACATAGGTTAGTCAGATCAGAATATTCATTTTTGTATGAAAGGTTAGTTAGATCAAAATATTCATTTTTGGTATGAAATGTTAAGTTAGATCAAAATATTCATTTTTGGTATGAAATGTTAAGTTAGATCAAAATATTCATTTTTGTATGAAATGTTAAATTAGATTAAAAATGTTGTTATATTAGAAATGTCATTAGAATAAGAATGTCATTATATTAGAAATGTCATTATATAAGAATGTTCATTTATTAATAATGAAAATGTGTTAACGATAATATTCACATTTTTTTCGCATATATAGAAAAGATTGAAATATTCATTTAGTCAAAATGAAAATGTGTTAACGATAAAATTCGCATTTTTATCGTATATGTTGAAAAGGTTAAAAATGTTCATTTATTAGAAATGAAAATGTGTTAACGATAAAATTCGCATTTTTATCGTATATGTTGAAAAGATTAAAAATGTTCATTTATTTGAAATGAAAAAATGTGTTAACGATAAAGTTTATATTTTTATCGTATATGTAGAAAAGATGAGAAATGATCATTTGTTTGAAATAAAAATATTGAAACATTAAAAGTCATATTTTTAAAGTAAGAATGAAATGAGATATTCATTGTATTGAGAAAAATGTGAAAACATTAAAAATTCTATTTTTAATGTAAAGTATTATTTATGTAAAACATACATTGTATAGACAGAAATGTTGAAAACATTAAAAGTTATATTTTAATGCAAAGTATGTTTCAACGTAAAGATAAGATTTATGAAAATATTCATGGTTGGGCTATAAATGTTGAAACATTAAAATTTACATTTTTAATGTACTATATGAATATATATAAAATATTTATTATATGACTATAAATGTTGAAACAATAAAATTGACATGTTGGTTGATTGAATGGATTATGCTCGAGCAATTTATGAGCAAATTATGCTTTTACATTTAGCATTGGGTTAGGTAGAAATGTATGTATTCTAACACCTTGTGAAACACTTCATGATTTGACTATAAGGTGTTTAGCGATGTTATTTATTTCAAAATTAATGAATGATTTTGTAAAGTGATTTTCTTAAGTAAAAAGAAGAATTATTCCCGATTTTGGACAGGGAATGTTTTATAAAATGTTTTATAAAACAGAAAGGATTTCGAGGACTGTACCCGATGATTTCGAGATGATTTGAAATTGGAAATCTATATAGATTTGATTATACTTGTGATTATGTTGTGAAATGATTTTCCCTACTTCGGGATATAAAATGATTTAGCAAGTATGTGGCTAGAGATTCGGGTGACCCAGAGCGACTAGAAGTGGAGGACGGTGCATATTATCCCCTATGGGTGGGATGGTGCATCGTTAGTGTAGCCTGCCCCTAGATGGGAGGTGCATATATATATATGTATATGTATATATATATATATATATATATATATATATATATATATATATTGGTTAGGGCGCGCACTGCCTGGTCTGAGGGAACATGACCGATATTTGGTTGGATACTTGTTTTTATGCATTGTTATGTTTTGGAATGCATATTTCCAAATGTTTTGTTTTCCAATCCCGAAGTGAAATCTACTTTGATATAAAAAAAATAGATATGTATTTCATAATGATTTGAAAAAAGAAATCGGGAAATAAAGTCCAAAGGAATAATTTCTGTAAAGAGAATTGGATTTGAAAATCTAAGTTAGGGATTAAGCATAAATGGGTAGATTGAGGAATTGCACGTTGACTGATGCGTTATAGATCCATAGCTTTATTTATCGTAGTAGTATACGCACTGGCAATCCAATGGAGTAAACCCGTTCCGCATTAGCGGCGTGGTCCTATGATTGACCTTATTATAAGATAGGTTAAGTAAGATTTCTCATACCAGTCCCATGACTGACCTGTAGTTTGTTTCACTAGCAAACTCGAGTGCCCTCTTTTCCACACAGATAGTCGAGTAGCTTTTTGCAGATGTTTATCTCTTTAGCAAAATCCTGGATCGAAGCTCAAAGCTGTGTCTAGAGCAAATGAAAGTCCTCCGCTGTGTTAAGTTTATTTGTTTCCGCTGCACTGTATTATATTTAATGTAAAATTTATCTTCCGCTGTATTATTATATTCGATGTACTCTGATGTAACATTATTATAATGTTTATAAAAGTCTAATGTTATAGTTCTGATGTGTTATATGCCTAAAGTTAACGTATGCGAGTTTTGAATGATTTTGATCGTTCTAGCGATCGATTAGGGTCGGGCAAAATCCGTCTCGTTACATCCCATCACACAATGAACGCAGTCGGAGGATAGAGTTTTCCCTTATAATAGCCAAAAATGCTTGATACGCGAAATTTCATCTTTTATTATTACTATAAGTGAAGAAATCAACTTCGAATATAAATGTATCAATCATAGGCGGCATGGGTACCATATATCATGTCGCCATACTAGTTCTACAGTCAAAACCGAAATATCGTATTAGAAGTTGGATTTTCATCTATGAACCAAGGAAAGGCGCAATCCTTCCGTTTCGAGACACTCTAGCCCATGCTCAAGTTTCAACCGCAACTGTACCTAGGTAACATGCACGGCCGGTCCACACTAAGTGCAATGGTGAATTCATAATTCCTAAGCATGCGTTTCCCCGCCCTATGGGGCGTAAATGAGCCAAATGACTCCATCGGCTCCCGTAGTAGCCAGATATATCCGAGGCGCCTATCTATCCATCAAGTAATTATAAGCAACATCCACATGAGTAAAGTGCCAAGGCTTGCAAACGCTGACACCCCTCCCAGCTAGAAATAAACGCAATGCCCCCCCAGCTGTCCTCTCCCGTTTCTGATTCATACCGGGGTGTGAAGCTCGTGAAATAACGTTACACAAAGCTACGCTAATTAAAGCTTCGCTCTGATCATCACCCACAAGGCTCTGCTTTTCAACAAAAGCTTTGATCATTTGCATCTTAGCATGCCACATTGTCTGTCCATGCCATACCATTGATTTCTGCCCATATATAACCTCTAGTCTCAGAGAAGGGTGTTAAGCAAGAGAATAAATTCTCCGCCACCAAACAGATATATATTTAGCAGAGATCGACGAATAATACATAAAGGAATACAACGTCAGACATACCATCAATTTACAAGTCCGTTCTGGGTCTGAATGGAACCGGAGGCACCTTATTCCTCTCCCATATGTCCAATACAGGAGAGAGGCCCTCGCATATCTATCGATCTCCAAGTATGTTTGGACAATCACCACTTATTACCTTGTCTTGGGTGTACGGCCTAATCAAGACATCAGTAATCACCCAAACGATGTGAAGAACTCCGGTCTTCAACCACCGTCTTCATCTTCGAATATTGATCGTCGTAGTAATTATTCAAAATGGGTTGAACCCGATCTTTCTGAATAATTCGCATATTTTATAAACAAGTGCTATAAAAACACATCAAACGCCTCATTCCAATTCAGAATATTCTTTTAATAATATATTCACATTACTAGGGAAAAGTTCCCATTAATTTTAGCAAAAATAAATTCTGTAAATTTATTATTTGATCTTCCAATGGATCTCATTTCAAAAGATTTTATTTTATCTTTATCAATTTTAAACTAAATTAAGTTTACTAACTAGTCGGGATTAGCGAACCTTACCGAAGTAACCATTTATTTATTAAACCCAATTCCATCCCATTCATCCCTTGGAGCAAAACAGGCAGTACTCCATATCTAACACCCACTGTGTTATCAGTAAATTTAATTACCATTTCTCGTTCAATTCTAATTAAAGATTTTACTATCGTCTGGAGTAAAACTGGTAGTACTCTATTCTTTATCATTTCAAGAATTCGATAAATTTAATTATCTCGTTCTAATCTAATTAAAGTCTTATTAAAACTCTAATTCAGTTTTAATCTCTAAAATCATCACTTAATGATTATTCAAGTTTAAGAAATTAATCTTATCTTTAACTGGATTAAAGAACAAATGTTACTTAAAACATTGTTCACGATAAACCCAAAATCCTATTCCGTTCAATTTCCAATTTAATATATAAAATTCAAAATCTTCTCTTAATTAAAAGATTAATAAATTACAAATCATAACTTCACTATTAGTCGGGTTTTAAGAACTAACGTCATTTAAAACATTGTTCACAATCAACCCAAAAATCAGTTTCCTTTTAATCTCAATTATGTTTGATTATTGGAAAATCCTCATTTAAATCTTAATTAAAAGATTTATTCTTTTCTCAAATAGTTTTAAGAACTTTTTCATTTAAGACACCATTCCATCATTTACATGCAAATTTAGTCCATTCTATATTCATGTTAGAAATTATATTTTTAACATATGATTCTTTTAATCCTAACTAACATGATAAAAATGGCAATTCAATGATAAGTCATATTTTGATATCTAATTCTCTTTGATGCAACAAACATATAATGAAAATGTAATTTTCATTGTCACATCTTTTATTTTAAAACATATCACATTTTAATGCAACAAATATACAATGAAAATATGATTTTCATTGTCTAATCTTTTATTTAAAAACATGATTCAATAAAAATGTAATTTTTATCGTCAAATATTTTTAATGAAAACAGGATACAATAAAAATGTAATTTTTATTGTCAAATCCTTTTATTGAAACCAAAAACGACAATTCAAATATGTTCTTTTTATTCTGATCTTTTATTGTAACAAAATGGCAATAAAAATGCATTCTTCTATTTTACTCTTTTTATTGTGACAAAATGACAATAAAAATGTATTCTTTCTATTCTACTCTTTTTTATTTTGACAAAATGACAATCGAAATGTAATCTTTCTATTCTACTCTTTTTAATATGACAAAATGTTATTTTACATGAAAATGTTCTTTCTCATTATTTCCATTAAGAATGTTCTTACATTACAGTAAAAATTAAATTTTATTGTAAATCAATTTATGACAAATTATATGTTTCTACATGACAATATTCTTTTATATACAAAAACAATGTATATTTTATTTTATAAGACTACAATCCTTTTATCTTTAAAACCATGTTTTCTTTTTATTACAAAACCATGTTCTTTATATTTGCATAAACCATGTTCTTTACCTTCTAAAAACAATGATATGTTTTCCTCAAAAAAAATGCCATGTTTTACTTTTGAAAACAATGTTATGTTGTATTTTTGAAAACAAGTTATGTTTTATTTTTCAAAACAATGATGATTTTGTATTCAAAACAATATGATCTTTGATTTCCAAAACAATATGATCTGTACATGTTAAAACAACCATATTTTTATACTTTAAAACAATCATATTTATTTAAAACAATTACATTTATTTATTTTAAAACGATTATATTTATTATTTTCTAAAATAAAACTATGATTTTTTTTGACAAATCTATTTTTATATTTATAAACAATGTAAAAAATAAAGTAAATTTCATATTTTTAAAAAGAATTATTAAACACAGTTAAACCTTTATCTCCTTGTTCTGTTTTCTGCTCCAGGATTTTACCTTCCGTCCGAACCCTTATCGCAAGAACTAGGGTTCACCACCGCGTCTTCATCCATGCGCCGGAGCACGATCACCCCCTCCACCCAACGCGCCTACCCCTGCTCCATCGTCGGTCGAAGCTGCTTCAGGTTCGGTTGTTGCCTACGCCCTAGAAACAGGTCCGAACTTCGGTACTTAAAGGGGAAATTTCTCCCAGTACAGGACGCGAAAGTTGATCATGGCCTTATAGGATTGAAGAGCATAGAATCCTCTTCAGTTTCGTCTTTGGAAGGATCAAAAAATATTGTATGGATTAGGAATCATTAACGAATTAAAAGGGAAATTTTAGGCCTTGGAATGGCTCCTGGCAGCGGCCTGTGATAGTGGCTAGGGTTTCAAAGTTAAGGGGTATTTATATAATAAATATTTTACTATATTTAATCCCTTTATTTTCAAAAATACAATTTTAATAAAACGGACTTCAAATTAAACCCAACGAGTGTCACCACTAGCTAAATACCCCAATTATAGGCATAATGGGCTATGTTTCGTAAGCCAATTCGATTGTTTCAATCAGTTTTTGTCGAAATTAAAATATAATTCAATATATATTAAATTTAAACGTACATTTTAAATTACCGAGGCCACTATTAACTCTAAAAATTATAGAAAAATTATTTTTAGTTATGTTTTGACCATACGGTCCTAACAAAACTAATTTCATCGAATTTGAGACCGTTTGAAAAAATTGCCATTTTCTAGTCGATCCAAATTGAATAAAATTGACAAAACACGTTTTCGTTTGCCATGCTCACCTATTAATTCAAAAAATTATGAAAATTTAACAATACCAATAATTCGACATTCCGGTTCCAACAAAGGTGGTTTCGTCGAAAACGAAGGTCGTTTGAAAATAGCTATTTTTAAGGGCTATATATTATACTAAAAAATATATAAATTCTATAGCGACTTTTCTGAATTTTAAACTAGACATATCTTTCAATTTATAAAGTGAAATCTTAGTTTCTTACATTCGTTTGAAAGATATGATTAAACAGATGCAAATATTTCTTGTTTCATCTGATTCTGATTTAAAATGAATTCTATATATCAAATTGAAATTAGAAATCGAATTTTCAAACTACCGCACCATTTCAGGCTCGTTTTATAATTAAAATAATTTTATTCATTTTAACTTCGTCAAGAATAAATTTCTCGTCGTTATTATTTAAAATAAATCATTTTAAATATATTAAATCCATTAAATTACTAAAATAAAAATTTTAAATTGGTTCAGAAATTGCGGTTTGTTACAATCACAGACACAGAATCAAACACAAACACAGAAACAGATAAATATAAAATGCAGAAAAAGAAAGAACACACCATATTTTATATTGGTACGGATTACTCCTACGTCCAGTCCCACGCAACGCTGGATTGCGCAGAATTTTATTATTATCAATATCCAAGTACAATCCCCTTGATTTCACGGCTACAAGGTTAACACCGCTCCAAACACCCTTGATTCTACGGCTACAAGGTTAACACCGCTCCCTTTCCTTGATTTCAAGGTTATAAGGAACACACCATTTCCCAAACACTTCCCAAATGATTACAACAGCCCTATAACTCTTCAATAGCACTTCAATTCAGAGAGTTGTGGGTAAAGAGTGAGAAAAGAAGAAGTTTTATATAATCAGAGTAGAAATCGACATAGTAGAAGTGTAGAAATCAATAAAATATGAAATATTAATGGTGGGATGAAGAGGGGTGAAGATGGAGAAGAAGATATATCAAAAGATTCGAAATCAACCCCAATTTATAAGATTTGATAAGTTGCAATGCTTCTGGAATGTTACATATAGTGAAAATACACTTCCTTTTAAAATTGAATTTCTGACAGTTATATGTCAACATACCCTCCTATGTATGTCGACATAGGCATGTTAAAATTTTGAATTTTGAACTTTTTCAAATGTTTAAATAAATATATTATTCTGGAAATTCTTGAATTAAAACTTAGAGATATAAATGAGTATTATAAAGTATAAAACCATATGAAATCATAACAATATATTATATAACCATACCTATAAATTTATAAAGTTTAAAACAATATAATTATAAAACTATAAAGCTATAAAACCATATAACTATATAAACTTATATATTAAACTTAAAACTTATATTTGAAATCATAAGTAGGATATAAAAACAATTTGAAATTAGAATTTGAATTTTAAAAATCAGAATTTGAACCTGGAGTGCTATTCAGAGTCTTACATATAAACTAGACTCTCTTACTATATTTGTCTTAAACTCTTGAATTCTTGAAAACTTGATAACTCATGAGGCTTGAATCTTTGTTGAATTCTGAAATTTTTGGAACTCTAAAACTATACATTCTTCAGTATTTAAATCCAGTATACAAATCCTGCATATTTATGTGTGTGTGTGTATATATATATTCTATATAGAGATGCTAGTATTTATATTTTATAATCAGTGATAGTTGAAATTAGGTTGTTGTCATCAAAACTCCTTTCTCCAACACACTCGTCAGTCTCTCTTTTATGATTCCAGAAGCTTGATTTTACTTCGCATCCCATGTGAACACTTGGTTCTTCTTCATTAACCCTGTTAATGGCGCAAATATCTTGGATAAATCCTTGATAAACTGACGATATTATCCCTCCAACCCAAGGAAACTCATAACGCCCGTTGCATTCTTAGGTCTATCTCAGTCCTAGATTGTTGCCACCTTAACGGGATCCACCGCTATTCCGTTTCCAGAAACAACATGACTTAAGAACCTCATTTCGCTCTTCCAGAGGTGACACTTCGAAAACTTAGCTCTTAATTGATGCTTTCGCAAGATTTCCAAAACCACTCGCAAGTGCGTCTTATGCTCTTCCTCATTCTAGAAGTAAACCAGAATATCATCCATAAACACAAGCACAGACTTGTTCAACTAATCTCTGAAAATCCTATCAATAAGATCCACAAAATACGCTGGCGGCATTAGTCAATCCAAATGGCATCACCAGCCACTCAAAGAGACCAGATGGTGTACTAAAAGCATTCCTTGACACACTATCCTTTGCCACTCTCAAATAGTGAAATCCTATCGCCAAATCCTTTTGGGAAAACACCTTGGCCTCGTGGAGCTGTTCGAACAAATCATCTGTCCTTGACAATGGATACTCGTTTTTCTTGGTCACCTTGTTCAGCTCACAATAGTCCAAACACAATCTCAACGATCCATCAGCCTTGGTTGCTAACACAACTGATGCACCCCATTCGAACATACTCTTCCAAATGAATCCTTTTCCCAAAATGGCACATACTTGCACCTCTAACTCTCGCTATTCATTAGCCTCCATACGCCTAAGAGGCATAATGATAGGTCTAGCACCTTCGACCTAATTGGTCATAAACTCAATCTCGTAATGCGGCGGCAACCCTTTGATCTCGTCAAAGACATCATCAAACTCACCAGCGATTGGCATAGATGAAAAGTCTTCTCGTGGAATCACAAGCGAATATAAATAGCTTACGAGGACCCCTTCTTATGGATTACATCGAATCCCAACCATTCACCCTTTAACATTCCCGAGTATCACCTCGAGCTTCTCGCGATACACTTTTGTTGCATACCTCTTGTGCTAGTCCATTCCCAAATAATCCCAAACCCAGCGAAGTTCAAAAAAAAAAAAACAATCACACACAAAGGAGCAACCATGACTCGAAACAGTAGACCATGACAAATCATACATAAATTGGACGAACCTTTGACTGGATTAGTCAGATTCAATGGTCTATCACAAATCTCGGTTCCAAACCCATGCAGCGCACAAGCTCATTACAAAAGAAAGAATGCGATGCGCCAGTATCAAACAATACTCGAACCGAAACATCTCTAATGGAAAGAGTACCTTGAATGAAAACGCTCTTCCCTTTCTCCTCCACCGTCGGAGCCTTCGAATTAGATGGAACATCTTCCAAAGCATACGCCTTCACAATATGCTTTCCCTTCGGCAGTTCTGGACAATCCTTGTTGTTATACCCAGGCTTGCCACAATTTTAGCACTTTTTTCATCTTTTGGATTCTTGTAATCCTTGGAATAATGGCCCTTCTACTGGCAGTTGAAGCATATCACCTCACTTTTCTGCTTCTTCTGGCCATCTTTTCCTTTCTATTATTGTTGCTTCCTCTTTTTGCTATTACCACCCTGCTGTGGTTTCGGTTCCTCTTTAGCTGCAATAACACTCTCTTTCTTGGGAAACAAACTCTCATGCCCTAAATCTTTCTCCATGATCTTCTTGTAAGTGTCATCTAAGTGATCAACTAATAGATTCCCAAGGTATTTGTCTAAGTCCATCACGAACTTCTCATTCTTCTAGTAAGAAGTCTCAACATACGAACAAGCATACTTAGACAAAGCTTCAAAATCAGAAACATACTCCAACATTGGTTGACCATTCTTCTTTAGCTCAACAAATCTCTTGAATAGAATAGACCTCTGAACGGTAGAAATGAACTTTGTCTAAAAGCTGACTTGGAACTGGCCCACGTAATCTCATCTTCTGGAGTCTCTAAAGTGACAGAGTTCCACCAATCCATAGCTCTGCCATGTAGCTGTCTCAATGCAAGCTTCCTCTTAGTCGCATCATCGATGCCCAAGTCTCTAAATTTCTGAATGCAAGTATGAAGCCACCCTTGAATCTCTACAGTTGGCTCTTTTCCTTTGAACAACTTCCCTCCTAGAGTAGTGAATTCCTTGCACAGCTTTACGAAGTCCACAACCCTAGGCACTTGAACCTGTTGGAGAATGGAGTTTTGATGACAACAACCTTATTTCAATTATCATTGATTATAAAATATTTGTGACACCCCGTATGTTTACATTTTAAAAAGTAAGGAATTTACATACGTATACGATGATACGCAAAAGCATATAAACCAGTAAAGCATGAAGATAAAAGATGTTTTGTTTAAACTTCTAGAATTAAGGTAAACGGGATTCACCATTGCGTTCGTCTCGGAAAAATACGCGAAATAGATTCCGAGTTTTCGAGAATCGGAGTCCGTATGACCCGTTAAAGGCCCAAAGAAGATTAGTGAAAATTTGAAAAATTCGGAAATCAGTTTGAAAATCCAGATCTGGGGCTAGGCGGGAATTTTCCCCGCCTAGGCCATGTCGACAGGGCTGTCGACAGGCCTGTCGACTTAGGCCCAGACCAAGTCGACAGCCCTGTCGACATGCCAGTCGACAGGGGGTGGCCGGGCTAAATTGCCTGGTGCACCTGTTTGTCTCACCTGGGCTTGCTCTTGGGCTGATTCTGGAAGCTTCCGAGATCTGATGGTCCTAATCTATCCTAGATCTAATCCTATGGCCTAAAACACTCCTAATCTCTATAAAAACACCCCTAAGCCCCCCCTAAACCCTCATAACTCACCCTCTCCACGAAGTGCTGCCCAAATGCCAAGTGATCATGGCCTCCATTCCCTTTTCCTAAAGCCTAAGCACTCAAATCGGGTTCAAATCAAGTGGTGCAAGCTAGCTACGCCAAAAGGAAGGAAGATCAACGTTTCTATGCGAGTTTCATGACGATTCTTCAACAAAGGAGGCACCTTTCTTAGCCAAGATGATTCATGCCTCTTTCCCTAGGCCTAACTATGTAAGTTCTAGCTACTTTTAGATGGAAACGGTAGTTTTGATAATGACATGGGATAAAATGAGGCTAAACATGATTATGCGAACCTATAGGAACCTTACCTTGCCTCTTGTGTTCATGTTTGTGGTTTTAGGCTATGTGGGTGACTTAATCATGCCTCTCATGCTATGCATAACCTAGTTTAACTTGCAAGTTTGGATTTTTATGCATGAAATGCTTGCATGAACCTTTAGGGACTATTTTTACTAGTGAAACATTGGCTAAGATTCGGTTTTGGGCTTATGCATGTTTATGAACCCAAGCCCCTAATGTTAACATGCAAGTTTGTGGCCAAATCCTTTATGACATTATGCAAACTTATGGCCCATTTCCTTTTCTTCTCATGTTATGCATGCTTGAGGCCAAACCATTATGAACCTATGCATGTTTTGAGCCAACTCTCATGATACTATGCATGTTTGGGGTCATTGTGTAGCCTAGTACCTCTACGATGTGACTCGTCCATTCTTGCGTTGGAACACGATTTGGGGTTGAGGTTAGACAAGCGTGAATATAGCATGAAAAACTTAACTCGAAGTTGCATGAGAACATGATAGGCGAGCTAAACTTGGCATGAACCATAATTTGGGAAAAAAGGGGTATAAACGTGATAACATGCGACGTTAAATATGACATGTGAATACTTGAAAACATAACTTGTAATGTAACATGGAAATTGACATGTAAGTATGCATAAAAACATAAGCTTGGGAATTTACCTATTAAGTTAGGTCTACCCATTGGGAATTTACCTATTAAGTTAGGTCTACCCAATTGCTTGAAAACTTAACTTTGAACATGATACTAGACTAAACATGAAAGTGGCCAACTCGAGGTTGGGTTGAGTTTGCAACGTAAAACTACCCGGAACCGACCGGCCTAACTAGTAGTTGCAAACAATAGGACTCAATGTGAGAAGTTGGTCATGTTGTGCTTGAACCGGAGGTTAGACCAAGTTGTGGTGTAAATCTACCCGGACCCGCCCGGCCTAACTAGTAACCACAACAAAGTCTAATGTGAGAGGTTGGGGTGCATTAAATAATTAATGCCACATAATAGGGTTAAGTTAATTTGATTAATGAGACTTAACCAAATATGACATGGACAAATGGGTTAAGTAATTTGATTAGGCTAATGATACCTAACAAAACATGACGGGGCTGGTTAGGTTAAGTAACTTGATTTGCCTAACGACGACTAGTGGACGGGATTAGGTTAACTAACACTTAATCAATCCAACATGATAACTTGATAAGGTTAAGTAAATTTTCTTAAGTAACACTTAACCCACTAGACAAACCCCAATTGGGAGGATTGGGTAAATGACCATAGTTAACAAGGATAAGAGAAATATGGCTAAGTGGTAAACCTTAGTTAAGGGAAACTAAGTAATAATCCTTAGTCAAGGAGATTTGGACCACTTCTTAGGTAGATTAGTAACCTGATACGTTAGGTCAACGTTTAAGTATGCGTATAGGAGCAGGCTATCTGATTCAGATAAAGGCTCCAACGAATTGGATGACGAAGCAGCGGCTTCGGGGAACGTGAGGATATTCTTGGGATCCCTCCGTGAGCTGCCAGGTCATTATACTAGGCTCACGGGAGGTTGAGGTCTGCGGTAGAAGAACCAAGAATATGCCTTGGTTGCTATGCGAGCGACCTAAAGACTGGGGTGGATAGCAGTGAGTCGACGAATACATAAGGTGCCCGAGATAGCAAGTTCGTCGATCCTCTACCATCTTGAGTCAAGCGTATACGTACGGAAAGGCAGGGAACACCCAACAGACCATAATTGCTATCTAATTATGGGTGAGGTAGGCCGTAGGATGTGGGCTGGCCGGAGTGTAGTTCTCATGCAAGATTTTCTCTTGTGTTGCCTTTCACTAGTTGAGGGAGGGGTCTCGTGGGACCATAGCCACGTGTAGAAAAGCAGACCTTAGTATCTGCATCGGCAGATAAATCTAAAGCTCCCGACCGAGTCCTGTATTTCTTGGTTTGCCCTGTGACAGGACTCGGATGGCACGATGTGATACATGTGCATATAATGGTAGAAAAACGATTAACGATGAATGCGTGGGAAAAAGGGCGCGGTTAAGGGTTAGCGTGATCCCTAGTGGCCTAGGTGGTTTAACCAAAACCGAAATACGAAAACGTGCAATAGGTAAGCGTAATCCCTAGTAGGTGCTAGGTGGCGTAAGTCCTAGTAGTCAAAACGATGATTCATATGGAAGAGCCTAGCGGGAACAAGGGTGACAGTCCAAACGAGTTCAAGGATAATACGACATGAGGAAGCCCGTACGAGGTACGGCAAAGGACTGAACTTATATACATGGGAAGGAACATATGATTTGAGTAACCTATATATGCGATATTAGGTTGACATGGACCATTACACGACTTTGAGTAAGGGACAATTCCTGGTTGACACATAACAAGGCTGGGATACTAGTACGGAGGGTGCGAAGCAGATATATAGGTTAGAACTAGGAAGAATATTCATAATAGATACCGTGGGATGTGAGACGGGGCAGATACCTCGGGATAATGTACTCGATAGAGGTCTGATGATGTGATACCTTGACTTATCATAACACCGTAGTTTATCTATCTAGTGGTTATCCTTTTGTTTACTTTCAGTTTATGCATGTCATGTTACCTTTACCTGTTTTTATACTGGAAGTAGATAGGACTTACTCAGTCTTATTGACTGACCCGTTTTGTTTCGCCTCTTTTCTTCCGTTCCCCCCCCCCAGGTTGCAGGGAGGAAACAGTGCTGTTTAGTTCGGACTTCTTCTGTTGAAGGTCATCATGGATGGCTTGGACTTTCTTGGCTATGGCTACTTTACTGTTTTATTTGGGGGAATAATGTATTAAAAAGTCTTTATGCTTCTTTACTATTGCAAGACAGGTTTTGATGTACTCTGATGTAAAAGGCTTTAGACCTTATTTATTCATGCTATGAAAGTTTGATTTTACTTCCGCTATTTATATATGTTCTGTCTTGTGATATTTCTGTGCATGTTTACCAATAATGCCCCTCTAAAGCTAGTGCATTCCCTTGCGAGTGACCCTAGAAGAGGCGGGGTGTTACATTTGGTATCAGAGCAGAAGGTTACCAGGCTGGGCAAAAGTTTTTAAAGACCTTCTGAAAATTGTTTGAAAAACCGTTTACAAAGAAGCATTTTTTTTAGAAAAACTTTGTTTTAGAAGTTATTCCCCAAAAGCCATTAGCAATGTCCTTGTTTTATTAGTTGAATCCTCTTTTCCCTTCTCTCTCCCATCGATAGTCACGTTGGCTTTGGTTACAAGTAGTTTTTGGGTTAGAAGAGTGTTTTCTTTATGATGGGGGAATGGTTCTCGAGAAAATGAAATTGAGTCAGGAGGAAATAAGGAAATGGAAGGATGGCAGGGCAAGGCAAGGCAAGGCAAGAAAAAAAAAAAAGAGAGAAGGGACCAGTCGACAGGCCTGTCGACAGGGCTGTCGACATGCCCCCCCCCCCTGTCGATAGGGCTGTCGACACGTCGAGCCTGCAGGGAAAAAAAAATATATAAGCCCGAAGGCCGAGAGCTTCAGCTCATAATCCCCAATTCCCTTCTCCTTCCCTCCCAGCCAAAACCGAAAATTCCCCAACTCCACCACCTCCCATCACCTCGTTTCTCCACCGTTCTTCGTAAAATTAAACTCAAATCGAAGCTAGAGACCCTCTCCATCCGGATCTATAGTTCCCCTCTTCCAATTCGTGTTTAAATCGCCATGGCCAATCAACCCAATCCCTACGAGCTTTACCCTCAACTAACCGCGCAAGAGGTTGAGTGGTGTGACGAGCAACCAGGGATAATTGAGCACTACATGCAGCTTGCTACTAGGAATTTGCTTCTAGGCCGACCGGTGAGGTTTGCGGATTTTGCGGGAACCGCCGTGGAAAGCTTGTTTGTTAATGCGGGTCTTATTCATATTCTGGATACGCACACAGCCGAGAGGAGAGGCTACAAGCGTATGGTAAGACTTTTTGATGCTCGTTTGCAAATTGATGTGGATGATAATAGGTTGATAACTTATGGTTCATGGGTTAAGGGTACCCATGTATTTATGAATGAAGTCCAATTTGGGGAAATTTTGAATATCCGGGGTACGGGACTTGATATAAATGACCTAGAGATGGATGATGTGAATGTGTGGGGAAGGATTTTTTTTTAATGGACTGGATAGGCAATGGGATAGTACGCATTTGCGCCCCCTAGCTAGGTTTGTGATTAGGATATTGCAATATAATATTGCGGGGCAGAATCATGGGTTTGACAGAGTCCCAGTAGTTGTTAAGGCCGCTACTTATGCTATTTTTGGGGGCATACAAATAAACTGGGCGAGAACCATCTTGCAGCAGTACCAGATCTTTAGGGGAGCAAGACACTCCAATATTTGTTTTGGGAACTTATGGACTATAGTTTTCCGCTGGTTCGGGGTGGATTTGCATGATGAGGATTATGTGACGCTTTCTAACCATCCCTCGGTTATCATCACTGAAGCTGCACTAGGGAGAATGAGTATAGATATGCAGGAGCTGCAAGAGGAGCCTCAGCCTATGGAGCATGAGGGATTAGATGAGGAAGAGGATGAGGGTAACGAGGAGGAGGAGCAAGAGGAGGAGCCACATGATGATCAGTTTGGACACTTTGAGGACCCCCATCAGGCACCACAGCATGATGGTGAGCAGGCTGGGGATGGAGCCTGGGCTCATCAGGGCCCGGCACAGGGGGCTCCGGACACAGGTGCCTGGGATCCATGGGCTACTAGGGATCCAGACTGGAGGACCGAGCTGAGATATATTTCACAGCAGCAGGCTCGCTTGATGAGGAGCCACCAGGATATTATGAGGTCACAGCAGCAGACACTGGAGTCACAGGTAACCATGGCTCAGACACAGCAGCAGATGCTTCAGGAGATGAGTTCCTCTTATGATCAGTTGGGGGCTGGGATGCAAGACCTACAGTTAGAGCTTAGGCAAGGGAACCGACGGCAGGAAGAGAGGCTTGATAGCTTAGAGGAGCTCATCCGTAGCTATTTTCATCGGGATTGACCTCTATCAGTTATCCGTAGGATAGTATTTTATTTTCAGTATTGTTTAGCTGTTCCTTTTGTTGTCTAGTTGTAACGATGTAGTAAAACTATCTTAATAAAGTTTGTACGTTGTTTGTTTACGCAATTTGTTGTGTCTAATGTAATTATGAAATATCGAACGATAATGTCTGATAACGAAGAACAATGAAAACAACAAAACGGGATATCTCTCCGTTACATAAAAATTTAGAAAATTAGATTTTTCTAAATTAATAATGGATGGTAGGATTCTGGATGCTCAAATTGGATGAACTTCACTCTTATTTCATAAGGGTGTGGGAAAATTTGGATGAAATTACTTTTTCAAATTTTTGCATTCATATAGAACTGCAAGTATATTTAGGATGAGAGCATCATGGTTTGAAAAAGAAATTTTTAAGAAATTGCATTCATGTAGGTGGTACCACAAGTTAGGCATACATATTTTTCTATGATGTGATTCACTTTTGCACATGTGCACATGTTTGCAAAAATTGGCTGAACACTTCTGGATGCTAATATGGGGACATAAATCCTACTACTATTGAATTTCGGGGACGAAATTCTTTAAGGGTGGGAGGATGTGACACCCCGTATGTTTACATTTTAAAAAGTAAGGAATTTACATACGTATACGATGATACGCAAAAGCATATAAACCAGTAAAGCATGAAGATAAAAGATGTTTTGTTTAAACTTCTAGAATTAAGGTAAACGGGATTCACCATTGCGTTCGTCTCGGAAAAATACGCGAAATAGAGTCCGAGTTTTCGAGAATCGGAGTCCGTATGACCCGTTAAAGGCCCAAAGAAGATTAGTGAAAATTTGAAAAATTCGGAAATCAGTTTGAAAATCCAGATCTGGGGCTAGGCGGGAATTTTCCCCGCCTAGGCCATGTCGACAGGGCTGTCGACAGGCCTGTCGACTTAGGCCCGGACCAAGTCGACAGCCCTGTCGACATGCCAGTCGACAGGGGGTGGCCGGGCTAAATTGCCTGGTGCACCTGTTTGTCTCACCTGGGCTTGCTCTTGGGCTGATTCTGGAAGCTTCCGAGATCTGATGGTCCTAATCTATCCTAGATCTAATCCTATGGCCTAAAACACTCCTAATCTCTATAAAAACACCCCTAAGCCCCCCTAAACCCTCATAACTCACCCTCTCCACGAAGTGCTGCCCAAATGCCAAGTGATCATGGCCTCCATTCCCTTTTCCTAAAGCCTAAGCACTCAAATCGGGTTCAAATCAAGTGGTGCAAGCTAGCTACGCCAAAAGGAAGGAAGATCAACGTTTCTATGCGAGTTTCATGACGATTCTTCAACAAAGGAGGCACCTTTCTTAGCCAAGATGATTCATGCCTCTTTCCCTAGGCCTAACTATGTAAGTTCTAGCTACTTTTAGATGGAAACGGTAGTTTTGATAATGACATGGGATAAAATGAGGCTAAACATGATTATGCGAACCTATAGGAACCTTACCTTGCCTCTTGTGTTCATGTTTGTGGTTTTAGGCTATGTGGGTGACTTAATCATGCCTCTCATGCTATGCATAACCTAGTTTAACTTGCAAGTTTGGATTTTTATGCATGAAATGCTTGCATGAACCTTTAGGGACTATTTTTACTAGTGAAACATTGGCTAAGATTCGGTTTTGGGCTTATGCATGTTTATGAACCCAAGCCCCTAATGTTAACATGCAAGTTTGTGGCCAAATCCTTTATGACATTATGCATACTTATGGCCCATTTCCTTTTCTTCTCAGGTTATGCATGCTTGAGGCCAAACCATTATGAACCTATGCATGTTTTGAGCCAACTCTCATGATATTATGCATGTTTGGGGTCATTGTGTAGCCTAGTACCTCTACGATGTGACTCGTCCATTCTTGCGTTGGAACACGATTTGGGGTTGAGGTTAGACAAGCGTGAATATAGCATGAAAAACTTAACTCGAAGTTGCATGAGAACATGATAGGCGAGCTAAACTTGGCATGAACCATAATTTGGGAAAAAGGGGTATAAACGTGATAACATGCGACGTTAAATATGACATGTGAATACTTGAAAACATAACTTGTAATGTAACATGGAAATTGACATGTAAGTATGCATAAAAACATAAGCTTGGGAATTTACCTATTAAGTTAGGTCTACCCATTGGGAATTTACCTATTAAGTTAGGTCTACCCAATTGCTTGAAAACTTAACTTTGAACATGATACTAGACTAAACATGAAAGTGGCCAACTCGAGGTTGGGTTGAGTTTGCAACGTAAAACTACCCGGAACCGACCGGCCTAACTAGTAGTTGCAAACAATAGGACTCAATGTGAGAAGTTGGTCATGTTGTGCTTGAACCCGAGGTTAGACCAAGTTGTGGTGTAAATCTACCCGGACCCGCCCGGCCTAACTAGTAACCACAACAAAGTCTAATGTGAGAGGTTGGGGTGCATTAAATAATTAATGCCACATAATAGGGTTAAGTTAATTTGATTAATGAGACTTAACCAAATATGACATGGACAAATGGGTTAAGTAATTTGATTAGGCTAATGATACCTAACAAAACATGACGGGGCTGGTTAGGTTAAGTAACTTGATTTGCCTAACGACGACTAGTGGACGGGATTAGGTTAACTAACACTTAATCAATCCAACATGATAACTTGATAAGGTTAAGTAAATTTTCTTAAGTAACACTTAACCCACTAGACAAACCCCAATTGGGAGGATTGGGTAAATGACCATAGTTAACAAGGATAAGAGAAATATGGCTAAGTGGTAAACCTTAGTTAAGGGAAACTAAGTAATAATCCTTAGTCAAGGAGATTTGGACCACTTCTTAGGTAGATTAGTAACCTGATACGTTAGGTCAACGTTTAAGTATGCGTATAGGAGCAGGCTATCTGATTCAGATAAAGGCTCCAACGAATTGGATGACGAAGCAGCGACTTCGGGGAACGTGAGGATATTCTTGGGATCCCTCCGTGAGCTGCCAGGTCATTATACTAGGCTCACGGGAGGTTGAGGTCTGCGGTAGAAGAACCAAGAATATGCCTTGGTTGCTATGCGAGCGACCTAAAGACTGGGGTGGATAGCAGTGAGTCGACGAATACATAAGGTGCCCGAGATAGCAAGTTCGTCGATCATCTACCATCTTGAGTCAAGCGTATACGTACGGAAAGGCAGGGAACACCCAACAGACCATAATTGCTATCTAATTATGGGTGAGGTAGGCCATAGGATGTGGGCTGGCCGGAGTGTAGTTCTCATGCAAGATTTTCTCTTGTGTTGCCTTTCACTAGTTGAGGGAGGGGTCTCGTGGGACCATAGCCACGTGTAGAAAAGTAGACCTTAGTATCTGCATCGGCAGATAAATCTAAAGCTCCCGACCGAGTCCTGTATTTCTTGGTTTGCCCTGTGACAGGACTCGGATGGCACGATGTGATACATGTGCATATAATGGTAGAAAAACGATTCACGATGAATGCGTGGGAAAAAGGGCGCGGTTAAGGGTTAGCGTGATCCCTAGTGGCCTAGGTGGTTTAACCGAAACCGAAATACGAAAACGTGCAATAGGTAAGCGTAATCCCTAGTAGGTGCTAGGTGGCGTAAGTCCTAGTAGTCAAAACGATGATTCATATGGAAGAGCCTAGCGGGAACAAGGGTGACAGTCCAAACGAGTTCAAGGATAATACGACATGAGGAAGCCCGTACGAGGTACGGCAAAGGACTGAACTTATATACATGGGAAGGAACATATGATTTGAGTAACCTATATATGCGATATTAGGTTGACATGGACCATTACACGACTTTGAGTAAGGGACAATTCCTGGTTGACACATAACAAGGCTGGGATACTAGTACGGAGGGTGCGAAGCAGATATATAGGTTAGAACTAGGAAGAATATTCATAATAGATACCGTGGGATGTGAGACGGGGCAGATACCTCGGGATAATGTACTCGATAGAGGTCTGATGATGTGATACCTTGACTTATCATAACACCGTAGTTTATCTATCTAGTGGTTATCCTTTTGTTTACTTTCAGTTTATGCATGTCATGTTACCTTTACCTGTTTTTATACTGGAAGTAGATAGGACTTACTCAGTCTTATTGACTGACCCGTTTTGTTTCGCCTCTTTTCTTCCGTTTCCCCCCCAGGTTGCAGGGAGGAAACAGTGCTGTTTAGTTCGGACTTCTTCTGTTGAAGGTCATCATGGATGGCTTGGACTTTCTTGGCTATGGCTACTTTACTGTTTTATTTGGGGGAATAATGTATTAAAAAGTCTTTATGCTTCTTTACTATTGCAAGACAGGTTTTAATGTACTCTGATGTAAAAGGCTTTAGACCTTATTTATTCATGCTATGAAAGTTTGATTTTACTTCCGCTATTTATATATGTTCTGTCTTGTGATATTTCTGTGCATGTTTACCAATAATGCCCCTCTAAAGCTAGTGCATTCCCTTGCGAGTGACCCTAGCAGAGGCGGGGTGTTACAATATTTGCTAACACTTTTTATATAGAATATATATATATGTGCAGGAATTATATACAGGAAATATTACTGAAGACTGTACAATTATAAAGATAATAGAGATTCAAAGATCAGAGAAATTTCAAGACTCTTGAGTAATCAAGATTTCAAGAGTTCAAGATTAATATAGTTATAGAGTCTGGATTTTGTAAGACTCTAAATAGAACTCAGTGTTCAAATTCAAATTCTAACTTTCAAATTCTGATTTTCAATTCTATCCTCAATCCTCTCTATTTTATTTTTCTATTTGTTTCTATTTCTATTTTTATTCTTCATTGTTTTCCAAACTTAACTTTTATATTTATACTTTATATCTATATAGTTTAAAACCATATAAAATTATAAATATGTTTATATGATTTAAAATTATGTTTTCATACATTTTTCTAGTTTATAATATTAATTTATATCATTATATTTTAATTCAAGAATTTCTAGAATTATATTTATATAAAAACCATTTGAAAAAATTTCAAAAATTAAATTTTCAAAGGGGTATGTCGACATAACAAAAACTCCATGTCGACATGTAACTGTCTCTTTTTCAATTTTAAAAGAAAGTGTCTTTTCACTATTTGAAACGATTCAGAACTGTTGCAACTTTTCATAATCTATAAAAAGGGCTTGAAATCGCATTTTTAATTATCTCTTCTTCTCTAACTTCATCCTCTTCCTCTACACCATTATTCTTAATAATTTTTATGGTTTTTACACTTATACTCTGTCAAATTCAATTCTGTTTTGATCAAACTTCTTCTCTCTACACTCTCACCTCTCTGAATCAAGTGTTATTAAGGAGTTATAGGGCAGTTTATAATTGCTTGGGTTGAATAAAATAGTGTTGAGTCAAAGAGGAATCAGTGTGTCCTTGTAGCTGTGAAATCAAGGAAACAGGTGCCGGTGTGTCCTTGTTGAGCCGTAAAATCAAGGAATAGGAGTCGATGTCTCCGTGTTGAGCCGTGAAATTAAGGAGGTTGTATTTGAATATTGGAAATAGTAATAAAACTCCGCGCAATCCAGCGTTGTATGAGACTGGACGTTGGAGCAATCCAAATCAGTATAAAATCCAGTGTGTTCTTTCCATTTCTACATCTTTATTTCTGTTTATTTTGCATTTGTGTTTGAATCTGTGTTTGTGGTTGCGCTTATAGTGTTTGATTCATCCCGTAGTTCATTTTAGTTTTAGATTTTGTTTAAATTCTTAGAAACACTATTCACACCCCTCTCCCTCTAGTGTTTGCTTTGCCTTAATGATCCATTCCGCATTCGCTAACAGCACCTGAACCCCCTACATCTACCGCAGCTGTCTCTGAAGCGGGTTCCCTCCTCATGATCGTTGTCACCATGGCCTCGAACAAAGCTAGGTAATCTGATGTACTACCATCTCCCCATCCAAGAACAGGCCCTTCCCTAACAGTATGTCTCGACGTTCGACGACCCATTCTAAATCTGAAAAATAAAATGATTAGTCCACATATGAGAATAACTGCAAATGGAGTTCAAGCGCTACTATACTATACACAATAATATTGTATTCATCCATTAAAAATCTACAAATACGTCTCTCGTATGCCTTTACGCCCATGAACTTTGGCTAAAATCGCTTAGCCAAAGCTCTAATACAAAATGTAAAGACCGCCCATAACTCCTGCACTTAACAAGAGGAATAATGCGCTGAAAGATGTGCTAGACTGTTATGGACGATCATCATGGAAGAATAACACAAGCAGAACCTATCATATAACACACAGTGCAGGGATAAAATATAATAGAACATTTACAATTGGCATTAATAAGAGGGCATCGTATAACAGATTCTAATTTCATCATATCATCATGAAAAGAATATCCATACATCATACTGGCACAAGATCAATTTCTTTACAAGAATCCTCACTACAGGTTCACTCAGAGTAGCATACATCAAATATAAGCGAAAAAACAAGATATTTATATTACGACCCGTGACCTGCTACCTAGTCTTCCCATCCACAACATCAATGGATGAACAGCCCAAGGTAATAAGAGGGAACATAAAACCTTAAGTCAGACAATTGTCTTAATAAGCGATAAAACAACTATCTAACATCATCAATAAAATATATGAGAAATAGGTGGATCAATCATCTAATCTACTAACACCAACAGAGAAGAAACCCAAACACGTCTCCTCCACATCCGACAATGATAGCCTTTACAAACAACCAGAAGGAACAAACAGTAATAGACATAACAACTAATTATTCTGCGTAGACCATTCTAATCGAGATCAACATCCCCCAAGCACAAACCCCGAAGGCCTAAACCAACATCAGATAAGCACCCAAGAGATCTCTCCTTCGACTTCAAACAATCTACGCAAGACAAGAAAAACAATCAACATCCATGACTCTGGCTATCACCGCCTATCCAACCTTGAAACCATCGTTAATTGTATGATTGGCTCAACATCATGCCATCCGTCAACGACCAAGCATAACATAAGTTCTAGAAAAACCCCATATGCCTTTCGTCGGTACGTATCTAGGCCTTTCATCGATATTCAAGGTACTCGACTAATCATCTAGTCTTTTAGGCGTCCCTATTATACCCCTGCTTTGAGTCCGCTATAACCTACAAAGCCAATAATACCTCGTCCTTCAATATCTCTAGTCATCATCATCGACGACCATTCATAAGCTCAAATCATCTTAAACAACCATTATCTACGAGCTCAAATCATCCTTGAGTCGTCTTCACAACTTTGTGGCATTTCATCGATCAACGAACATCTCATCATGCTCCAAAAATTCCGTCAAAATTCACCCTGAAGGTATGACCATCTTTCAACAAAAATAAATTACGCTTGATCCGTCACTAGATTAGCCGCCGATCCGTCACGGGATCAGCGCCGATCCGTCATGGGATCGGCTGCCGATCCGTCACCAATCCGTCTCGGATCCGTCACCGACCCGTCACGGATCCATGCTTCCAAACCATCCAATTTCAACAATTCAATCATCAACACTGATTAGAACATCGATAATCATCATTCAATCATACGAAATTCACCAAATCATGATTAAACAATGAATGATTAAATTAATGGATCTAAACTTGCATAAACACATGAATTAACATAAAGATTTACCGATTTAAGTTGCTAGATTAGATCCTATGGTGATTCAAATGAAAATATACTTACCATGATGTAGATCTTTGTGAAAATGACTAGAAATGATGAAAATAAGATCAAATAACCCATATACTTGATTGAATCCGTGTGAGAGATGCTTATCACTTACAAAATCTACAAAATAGCTTCAAATCAACCATTCTCTAATCTGGACAGCGAAGAAAGGAGAAGAACAATCATCTAATCAACCAATTTGATGCGATCTACTCTTCCTTGATGTTGATTTTTAATTTTCTAATGTAGATCTAAGAATTTAATGGAGTGGATGTTTATTTGAATGAGCAAGGAGGATCACGAGCTCAACCAAATGAGAGAAATGAAGAAACTAAATCATTCTCTTTGCCTGTACCCCTCAATTTATAGCCAACAGCCCCTAGCCTTAATGGGCCTCACTAATCAGCCCACTAATAACTAATTAGTTCTTCCAGAATTTATGTAGCATAAAAACAGAGATTCCTCCCAAACCGCTGAACCAAAACTTTAATGTGACCACTCTATGGAATTGGAAATACCATTTCCTTTCCACTAAAATCGATCCCAGCCCCTGATTCGATCTTAGTCAAAAGTTATACCCTATAGAAAACTAATAGTGGAAAAATGGTCATAAATAAAATTGGTAAAATTTTGGACATGTCTTACATCCCCACAAACAACATATCAAAATATGATAACGATTCGACCCTTAGGGAATTAAGTAAAAATATTTTATGATCCTCGGATAAGTAAAATGCAGGTCGTTACATAACACCTACTTGCATCCTTCCATAATGACCTACCTAGGTAATGATAGCTTGGAACAAAACACAAGGTGATGTTAAGTTTGGCACATAAAATATCTAATGGGTACAAAAGTTAATACATGACTTAATTAATAATCCATGGATTTAAAAACCCATTATGTAACAACCCTGGTTTTTGGGGTAAATTTAAAAATTTATTTTAAGTAATTTTAATGAGTTTTGATATTTAAAGTAATCTATTTTAAATAATAATGATCACAAATTTGATTTAAATCGAAGTTAGAATGAATAATTTAATTTTGATTATAAAAAGTGTTAGAAATAGCGCGGTAGTTTGAAAAGTCAAACTTGAACTATGACTGATCGTACAGGATGCAAAATTTAACGGATTTTAGTGAAACCAAAAATATTAGAATCTATTTAAAAATACCTTTCTAAAGAATCTGAAAAATCGGAATTTCATAACGGAAATCAAAAGTTATGCCCAGTTTAAAATCTAGAACGGTCGCTATGAAATTTGTAAGGGTCAAAATGCCACTTTTTGCATACGAAGGAATTTGGATTCGAAACCACATCCATTGAGTTCAGAATGATGTTTCTGCATGGGAAAACAGTAAACACTTATATATTTCGAGTTTCGAAAATTATTTGTTTAAAAATGTATTTTTAATATTAAATATATTGGCCTTAAAAATAGTCATTTTTCAAACGACCTCTGTTTTCGACAAAACCACTTTTGTTGGAACCGGAATGTAAAATTATTGCTAGGTTTCAATTTTCAAAATTTTTCGAATTAATATGTGAGCGTGGCAAAAGAAAATGTGTTTTGACTATTTTAGTTAAATTTAAACGCCTTAAAAATAGCCATTTTTCAAACAGTCTTAGAATTCGATGAAAATAATTTTGTTGGATTCGTATCGTCATAAGAAAGCTAAAAATATTTTTTTTGTAATTTTCTGAGGTCATATGTGGCCCCGACATATTTTAATGAACGGTCAATATTTAATTAATTAATTTTTAATGGAATTTTAAATAAAATATATACAAATTTCAGAATTGGGTCCCGAGACCTATCCCATTGCGCTCAGAAGGTGTCAAAACCTTAAGAACGACAGTAAGCAGGCCAAATTCCGAGTTAGTGGCCAAACAGACCTTTATTGGGCTAATTAATTATTTAATACCATTATTTTATTATTTAAGGTACGGATGCCGCTCCTTCTTCCCGATCAAACACTCACGCACCTGAACCCATCAGTCGCCATTTGCCTTCCACCATCTGTCCTCTTTTCCCATCATTCCGTAGAGAATTAGACCTAGCCGCAGTTAAACTTTTTGAAGCTCTTCTCACTCTCTTTAATCTCCAACAAGTTTCATCCCTTTTCATCAACCGTAGGCGAAGAACGAGCACAGCCAACCCGCCGCCTTTGCACCCAAACCGCACCCCACATAGGCCGCCGCACCCTACACCATTTGGGGCGCCCAAAGCCCTCTCATAGCCGGTCGTTTGG
This sequence comes from Allium sativum, assembly GCA_030737875.1. Lineage (NCBI taxonomy): Eukaryota > Viridiplantae > Streptophyta > Magnoliopsida > Asparagales > Amaryllidaceae > Allium > Allium sativum. The sequence goes on from CM060920.1 coordinate 63,436,076, forward strand.
CCGCAAACCATTCGCAAAACCATCAACTACAGAGAGAGAAAATTGAAATCAAAGTTTTGAACAAAAAGGTATGAAATTCATTTCAGAATTTGCCACGCTTTTGGCCGTGGCATCTGCGGTTGTTAAAAGTAAATTTTATTCAAAAGTTGATAATTCACTCATACGACATCGGAATCTGAAAATTTCAGATCATGTGGAACCGTATCATCGAGTAGATCGTGTTGGAACTGATTGGGGCTGTGTTTGAAATTGTTTGGATTTTTCCATTTGCTTTAATCAAAGTGAGAATTTATTTTTAATTTAATTTAATTTATTTAAATATTAATTCTTAGTTATTAAAAATATTTATTGATAGATCTGCTATGTCGTGATATTTTAAATATGGATCTGAATTGTTTATACCGTATGATGTTAGATCTGCAAATCTAAATATTAGATCGGAATTTATTGATTAATTAGAATTAATTATTTGTTAATTTTATTGAATCATGCCTCGTTGATTTGTCATATGCCAATATAAACATCACCCAATATATTACCTTGATGTGAATCGTTAGATTTAGTCATGTTGGTTTATTTGAATGTTGTTGTTGATTGGATGTGACATGAAATACGATGTGGTAAATGGTAAAGGCTTAATCTTTAAATTGTAAATAGAAAGACTAACTTTTTTTTTATATTGAATTTTTGATTGAAATTATTAAAGGCTGAATTTTCAATTGAAATATTAAGGATGTACATTTTCATGAAAATATTAAAAGATGAAAATTTTCATGTAAATATTAAAGGATGGAAAATTTACATTGTAATTTAAGAATAAAATTTACATTGTAATTTAAGAATAAATTTTACAATGTAAATGAAAGATGAAATTTTTATATTAAAGGTTAAAAGATATGTTTCATTGTAAATAATAAAAGATATGATTTTTCATTGTCTATGAAAAGAATGAATTTTTGTAAGGTATTATTAAAGAATGAATTTTTCAATGAATCATTAAAGAATAGACTTTTCATTAAATTATTAAGTAGGATTTACTTTGAATATAAAAGTAGGACTTATAATGTAAATAGGAACGATGAATTAAAGATGACATTTTTATATGTTATTTTAATGTGAAATTGAACGATGAATAAAGATGACATTTTTATATGATTATTTTAATGTAAAATTGAACGATGAATAAAGATGACATTTTTATATGATTATTTTAATGCAAAATTGAACGATGAATAAAGATGACATTTTTATATGATTATTTTAATGTAAAATTGAACGATGAATTAAAGATATTTTTTTATATGTTATTTTAATGTGAAATTGAACGATGAATTAAAGATGACATTTTTATATGTTATTTTAATGTGAAATTGAACGATGAATTAAAGATGACATTTTTATATGTTATTTTAATGTAAAATTGAACGATGAATTAAAGATGACATTTTTATATGTTATTTTAATGTGAAATTGAACGATGAATAAAGATGACATTTCTATATGATTATTTTAATGTAAAATTGAACGATGAATAAAGATGACATTTTTATATGATTATTTTAAAGTAAAATTGAACGATGAAATAAAGGTGACATTTATACATGTTATTTCAATGTAAATAGGAACGATGAAATAAAGATGACATTTTTATATGTTAATTTAATGTAAATTAGAACAATAAAGTATAAATGACATTTTTAGATGTGATTATAATGAGAATATTCACCATATAAAAAGTTTACATTTTTATTAATGTGAATATATAGAATATTCACCGTATGAAAAGTTAACATTTTTATTAATGTAAATATATAGGAATTTCACCTTATGTAAAGTCTAATTTTTTTTCTTAATGTAAAGTAAATAAGAATTTCACCGTATGAAATTTACATTATTTTTAGTGTGAATAAATAGAAATTCCATCGTATGTTAAAATTTACATTTTTATATGTAAATTATAAAGTGAATTTATACCGTATGTTGAAAAAAATACATTTTTCTTTGTAATTAACAAGTGAATTTCATCGTATGTTAAAATTTACATTTTTATATGTAAATTATAAAGTAAATTTATACCATATGTCAAAAATTACATTTTTCTTTTTAATTAACAAGTGAATTTCATCGTATGTTAAAATTTACATTTTTATATGTAAATTATAAAGTGAATTTATACCGTATGTTGAAAAATTACATTTTTCTTTGTAATTAACAAGTGAATTTCATCGTATGTTAAAATTTACATTTTTATATGTAAATTATAAAGTGAATTAATGTCGTATGTTGAAAATTACATTTTTCTTTGTAATTAACAAGTGAATTTCGTCGTATGTTAAAATTTACATTTTTATATGTAAATTATAAAGTGAATTAATGTCGTATGTTGAAAATTACATTTTTCTTTGTAATTAACAAGTGAATTTCATCGTGTGTTAAAATTTACATTTTTATATGTAAATTATAAAGTGGGTTAATGCCGTATGTTGAAAATTACATTTTTCTTTGTAATTAACATGGAAATTTCATCATATGTTAAAATCTACATTTTTATATGTACATCATATAGGGAATTACACCGTAGGATAAAATTTACATTTTTTATTTGTAATTAAAACATGAATTTACATTGTGTGTTAGATATTACATTTTTATATGTAATGTCTATAGGAAAGTATACCGTATGACAAAACTACATTTTTCTATGAAATTAAAGGATGCAATTTCATGGTATGATAGAATTTGCATTTTTCTTATATATATATGTAACATAAAATGAGAATGCACATTAGAAATAAAATTGATTTATTTCATATGTAATTTAGATGTAGAAATGTGACATTGTAATTAAAATTTATATTTGTACAATGTGAATTAGATGTAATGTTTACATTGTAATTAAAAATTATATTTTTACAATGTGAATTAGATGTACTGTTTGCATTGTAATTAAAAATTATATTTTTACAATGTGAATTAGATGTAGTATTTGCATTGTATTTAAAAATTATATTTTTACAATGTGAATTAGATGTAGTGTTTGCATTGTAATTACAAATCATGTTTTCACAATGTGAATTAAGAGTAGAGTTTGCATTGTCATTAGAAATTATATTTTTATATGTAATTTAAAGATTTTGAGTGTATCAAAATTTACATTTTAAATGTAAGGAAAGAATGAATTTAGGATGCGGTAATATTATCTTCATTATCAAATTAATTAAAATTTAGTAAGTATCGGTAATTGTGTGGAGTGTTGTTTTAATCAAACGACGTTATTACGATTCAATGATTATATATATAATCAAAATTGAACGAATAGGGTGTGGTAGTTCGCGTTTTGAAGTTTTACTTTTAAACGACTATACAAGAAGATCCGACCGTCGTATTTTCTTAAAACTGAAACCGTTAGGACCGTCTTGGAAAAATCTTTCCAATGATATATATTATGTTAAGATCCAACGGTTAGATTCTGAGAAATGTGAAAATCAAAATTGGTTGAATGCAGCGCCATAGTCGCTCATGGACTTAAGGCGTCGTTATATAAAAATTTAATTATTTTAAATAATTAAAATATGAATGAATCGTTAATAAAAATAATTATTAATGTGTAAGAAGGACTTTCAATATATATATATATATATACACGAGGATTATTTGGAAAGTCCGAGTTTATCTCATTCCAAATAATTAATCGATGTTTAAAAATCCAAGATTGGAAGACGGCGATTGAAGACTGTCAAATCTCCACATCGAATGGACGATGATGACTGTTGCCTTAGAATGGCTCGCTCCCATGATAAGGTAATAGTTGGAGTTGCCCGTACGTAGTGTTGATTTGTACGGGTTTGGCTTTCGCCCAGACCCAGAGCATAAGCTTTTAAATGGATTGTGTGTCTGACATCGTACTCCATTATATATCATGTTATTAATCTTCTGTCGAATGTATGGATGTTTGGTGGCGGAGAATTTATTCTCTTGCTTAACACCCGTTCATATATTTCAGCAAAGGATTGGTAGTGTGATATGGAGTGATGATGTGGCATGCTAAGATGCATATAATCAAGGCTTTGTTGAAAAGCAGGCCTTGTGGGACGATCAAAGCATAGTCTGTTTAGGCATAGCTTTGTGTATAGCTTGACTTTGCGAGCCTCACACACCGACGGAGTCTAAAACGGGAGAAGGGAACGCAGGGAGAGCAGCACGTTTCTTTCTAGCTAGAAGTGGTGTTTGGGTTTTAACATGGCCCAACATTTTACTTATGTGGATGATGGAATGAGGCGCCTCGGATAGGTCCTATAGGACCGGGAAACGTGTGTTCAGGAATTGCCAATCCACGAAGCTGTAAGTGTGGACCGGCCCTGCAGGATCCAAGGGTTAACTGCAGGGAATCCTAAGACTGTAACACCCCGCCTCCGCTAGGGTCACTCGCAAAGGAATGCACTAGCTTTAGAGGGGCATTATTGGTAAGCATGCACAGAAATATCACATGGCAGAACATATAAAATAGAGGAAGTAAAATTGAACTTTCATAAACATTAATAATTAAGGTCTAAAGCCTTTTACATCAGAGTACATCAAAACCTGTCTTACAATAGTAAAGAAGCATAAAGACATTCTCGAAAATTATTCCCCAAGTAAAACAGTAAAGTAGCCATAGCCACGAAAAGTCCAAGCCATCCATGATGACCTTCAAGCAGAATAAGTCCGAATTAAACAACAGTATTTCCTCCCTGTAACCTGGGGGGGAACGGAAGACAAGAAGCGAAACAAAACGGGTCAGTCAAAAAGACTGAGTAAGCCCTATCTACTATCAGCATAAAAACTAGTAAAGTTAACTGACATGAGAAACTGAGATGAACATAAGCATGATGACAAGATAGATAAGCTAAATCAAAATAACAGGATGAACTACTGAACTCAGATAAACTTAGGTTTCATGATAAATTACGATGTCAAGATAAAACAAGGTATCCCATCGTCAGGTTCCTATCAAGTATAATATCCCCAAGATATCTATCACGTATAACGTCCCATGGTATCTATCCTGTATTTTAGCTCTGCACCTATCATACTAGTATCCCCACCGTATCATGTGTTAACCATGAATGACCCTTGCTCAAAAGTCGTGTAATGGTTCATGTCAACCTAATATATCGCATTTATTGGTTACTCAACTCGTATGTTTCTTTCCATGTAAATGTTCAGTTCCTTGCCGTAGACCGTACGGGCTTTCCCATGAGGTTCTATACTACTCCAATGTAATTCCATGATCCTTAAGCTCGTTTGGACTGTTACCCTAGACCTAGCTAGGCTTTCCCAACATGAATCACCGTTTGTGCAACTAGGACTTATGCCACCTAGGACCACTAGTGATTATGCTTACCTATTGCACGTTTTCGTATTTCGGTTTGGGTTCAACCACCCAGGGCCACTAGGAATTACGTTAACCGTCAACCGCGCCCTTTTTCCCATGCATTCATCGTGAATCGTTTTTCCATGACTGTATGCACATGTATCACACCGTGCCATCCGAGTCCTGTCACAGGGCAGATCAAGAAATACAGGACTCGGTCGGGAGCTTTCGATTTATCTGCCGATGCAGATGCTAAGGTCTGTTTTTCCTATACGTGGCTATGGTCCCACGAGACCACTCCCTCAACTAGTGAAAGACAAGACAGGATAAATCCTGCATGAGAACACACTACTGGCCAACCCACAATCCTAGCCTTACCGCAACCATAATTAGATAGCAATTATGGTCTTTTGGGTGTTCTCTGCCTTTCCGTACGTACACACTTGACCAAAGATGGTAGGTAGCCTGACGAAATGCTATCTAGGGCACGACCGTGTATCGTCGACTATCCACTATCCATCCCCGTCTTTAGGTCGCTCGTATAGCAACCAAGGCATACTCTTGGTTCTTCTAACGCAGACCTTAACCTCTTATGAGCCTAGTGTGATCACCTGGCAGCTCACAGAGGGATACCAAGAATATCCTCACGTTCCCCGAAGCTGCTGCTTCGTTACCCAGTTCGCTGGAGCCTTTATCTAAATCAGATAACTTGCTCCTACTCGTGTGCTTAAACGATGACCTACCGTATCGGGTTACTCATCCAATCTATGAACTGGTCCAAAATTCCTTGACTAAGAATTATTACTTAGCTATTCTCCAACTAAGGTTCACCACTTAGCTTATTCCCGTTATTCTTGTTAATTACGGTTATCCACCTAATTTTCGGAACTAGGGTTTATATAATGGATTAAGTGTCACTTAAGTTCATGACTTAATCCGTCTACAAATCATGTCAAAATTGGCTAAGTATCCAAGTTCAAGACTTAACCCTACAAACCATGCTCAAGTTGGTTAAGTATATATTAACTTGACCCTATCAAATTACTGAGTCAAATCGGTCAAGCGTATTTAAGCGATTCGTGACTTAGCCTTATCATGTTTTCACGTTAGATTGGTTAAGTATAGGTAAACTTAACCTCAATAAATTAACGAGTTAGATTGGTTAAGTATAGGTCACTTAACTACATCAAATCATCATGTTAGATTAGTTAAGTGTTTAACTTAACCCCATTAAACTACCAAGTGGGATTAATTAAGTCTAGGCTAACTTAACCCCATCCGATTTCCATGTTTAGACTAGTTGAGTCTAATCTTAACCCCATCCATTAACTGTATTCTTCGGTTAAGTGTCATTAAGAAAACTTACTTAACCTTACCAAATTATCTTGTTAGATTGATTAAGTGTTGGTTAACTTAACCCCGTCCACTAGTCGTATAAAAATGGTTAAGTGTCATTAGGCAAATCAAGTTACTTAACCTACCCAACCTTGTCATGTTTTGTTAAGTATCATTAGCCTAATCAAATTACTTAACCCATTTGTCCATGTCATATTTGGTTAAGAGTCATTAATCAAATTAACTTAACCCTATTATGTGGCATTAATTACTTAATGCACCCCAACCTCTCACATTAGACTTTGTTGTGGTTACTAGTTAAGCCGGTTGGTTCCGGGTAGCTTTACACCACAACTTGGTCTAACCTCGGGTTCAAGGTACAACATGACCAACTTCTCACATTGGGTCCTATTGTTTGCAACTACTAGTTAAGCCGGTCGGTTCCGGGTAGTTTTATGTTGCAAACTCAACCCAACCTCAAGTTGGTCACTTTCATGTTTAGTCTAGTGTCATGTTCATATTCAAGTTTTCTTAAGAATATGGGTAGACCTAACTCAATAGGTAAATTCCCAATTCCATAGTATGGGTAGACCTAACTTAATAGGTAAATTCCCAATTTCATATTTTCAAGCATACTTACATGTCAACTTCCATGTTATATTTCAAGTCATGTTTTTAAGTTATATTTTCATGTCATTAGAAATTACCCATAACATAACCCAACGCTTTTAAACTCGCATATACGTTCGCAACAACGTAATGGATTAAAAGAAGAGACTTGGCAAAGGCATGACAAAAATGGATATTAAGCCACAAGTTAATCATGGTGGCAAATGAGGCACAAATGTGTTCATTAACTTGCATGTTACATTCTTAAGCCTCAAAAACATGCATAAACCCAAACTTGGCACATAAGCGAATCATGGTGACAAAAGACATGGAATGATGACTAGTAACTCGCATATATCATCATATAAGGGTTATGACTTCATATGCAAGTTGACATAAAGGTTATGAGGGTTCTCATGTTGCATAATGCAACATTTCAACATAAAGGTTGTAGCTTTTAGCCCACAAGATCAAGATAATGACTTCATAAACTTGCATGACATGATAGCATGTATCCTACTTAATGATCAAACCAAAACTTGCAACATGAACGTTTAACTTCATAGTTAATATCTAAGAGTAGGGAAAGGGCTTACATTGCTATGAAGGCACAAATCGAAATGCAAAACAAAGATTGAGACGAAGCTCTTATGCAATCAAATAAACCCAATATGAAAGCTCCAAATCAATAAAAACCCTTGCTTTATGATGTAAATATGGAAACTTGACTTGAATGCAAGCTAATGATGCTCATACAAGCTTGAAAACACTTGTATGCATGGAAAATCTCTCATAGAAATTTATTTAGGAATTTTATGAAGAGAGTGGAGGCCATGAGAGGAATGATTTTGCCATAGTTTAGTTGCATGAATGAATAATGAGGATTTAGGGGTAGGTTAGGGGCTTATTTATAGAGATTAGGATTAGTTAGGACCCTTAGATTAACCCTAGGATCAACCTGAACCATCAGATTTCGAACCAGGCCCAAAAACCTAGCCAAGACAGAAAACAGGTGCACCAGGCAAAACAGCCCGGCCACCATAAGTCGACACCCAAGTTGACAGGGTTGTCGACTTGGATCATGCCATGTCGACTCCCAAGTCGACAGCCCTGTCGACTTGGGGTGGCTGGCGGGAATTTTCCCGCCTAGCCTTCTAGGCCAAATTTTCGAAATTAGAACTCGTTTTTGAACTTGAATTTTCTGAAAACTTCGTCGGACCATAACTTGGTCATACGGACTCCGATTCTCGAAAACTCAGACTCTATTTCGCGTATTTTTCCGAGACGAACGCAATGGCATAGCCCGTTTTACTTGATTCAGAATTTAAAATTAAATTCTGCCTTGATTCTCGTCTTAATCATGTTATCGAAATACGGGTTGTTACATTCTCCCCACCTTTTAGGATTTCGTCCCCGAAATTTCCAAGTTAGGAAGAACATATCCTACCATCCATCATTCATCTACTCAAAACATCATCCACAAGCAACCATTGTCCTTAGATGATTTCTAATGCTGTATGAATATATGCAAAACGTGTGTGTACATGTTTCTTAGCTAATGCTAATGATCAGGCCTGAATAATCTTTCTAATGCAAAATATGTATAGTGCCATGAATCCAACATGTATGCAAATAGTCCTAGTCATATAGATACTATATGCGTGCACAATCATTTATTCATATGCAACAACCGCATGATAATACATTCGATTTCATCCATAAACAAGTATAAATACTCGTGCATATGCAATATGAAATGTGACCGAGTCGAGCTAGTATCTAATGTGTATTCGCGCATCCACGAGCAACCACTTGCAACCACTTGCAACCATATCAATCATAACATGTTTCAAATACATGTTTACATCCATAGGGTTCTACCTAGGATTCCCTGAAACAGGGTCGAGAAGATAAACAAGACAAACTCCTTACGAGGTTTGTAACAGAAAATAGGACCGAGAGGATGTCCACAAAAGATAGCCTACAAGTAAGCTCTACAGAAAACAGGGATCAAGGATATACTCCCAAAAAGAGATATCATGCGCGTATCTAGTCTTTGACCATCAAAGTCGTATTTCCTTGAACTTAATTCCATTGTTCCTTGACCGTCTTTTAACTTCGCGATTTCGTAGCTTCTTATTTCCTGTTTCCATAACATGAGCTGGAACTCATTTCTTCGTCGCCTCTCGTTCCACTTGCACTTATCCTTTTTCTAGAATACTTGGCGGCAACATGACTGCGTACTCATGATCTCATGCAAGCTTTCCAAAATTCACTAGTGAATCTTGGATCTCGTTTATATACTATAAGGTATTCCATGTAGAAGAACTTTCTCTTGAAAGTAAACCATCCGTCTTATCGGCGAACACCACTCGATCGGGCTTCAAATTTCCAATAAAGGTATCAAGGGATTCTAAGTAACTAGTCATGACAGAACCTCAAAAAGGTTACACGCTACTTCGAGGGTATTACCAGGGCTAGTCAAAAGGTCTAACTACCCTCTTATCAAAACCGAGAGTGGCACCCCCTATTGGATAACCACTTCATTCCTAGAATCCGTCCATAGCTTATAAACATAAGCATTATTTCCAAACTCAACACTTGGCATAGACATTCTCAAATCCAAACAAGTCATGTATAAATGGACTGATTCTCCAATAGGACTTTGAGACAAAAATGGGATTCTCTATTACGCTAGTACTAAAGGTGCAGAGACTCAACTATCGAAGCAAACATAAATGATACGAAAAACGAAGTCCTAACGGGATGATAGAGAAGAAAAGCTATACCTTTAACAAGATCATTACCCTCCTTCCGAGGTACCCTAGAAATGAGAGCATACTATTGCCCTCCCGATGATCTTGTCCTTGTCCCATAATACTTAACTATCCGCCCCGTTTTACCATGCCAAAGGTACTCTCTCGTCATGGTTTTCATTGTTCATCTTTCTCCCTCCTTTGAGGACTAAGCCATACCAACAAGTTGCTCATTCTTAAGCTCGTATCCTTTATCCTCTTCCTCACTATCCTTTCTTATAACGCGGCCACTGGTCTCTCGAGAACCACCTCCATCGTACGGAAAACACTTTCGTAGCTAGAAATGACTAGTCGCAGTTAAAACCACTGTGACTACAGATGGAGGAAAGAAAGGGAAAGAGATTCAATCAAGGAAACAAGAATAATGCTAATGGCCTTTGGGGAATAGCCTTTTTCTTTTAAAAGAAAATTTTTCTTGAAAATTGCTTCTTTGTAAACGGTTTTCAAATAGTTTTCAGAAGGTCTTTAAAAAAAACTTTTGCCCAGTCTGGTAACCTTCTGCTCTCATACCAAATGTAACACCCCGCCTCCGCTAGGGTCACTCGCAAAGGAATGCACTAGCTTTAAAGGGGCATTATTGGTAAACATGCACAGAAATATCACAAGACAGAACATATAAAATAGCGGAAGTAAAATTGAACTTTCATAAACATTAATAATTAAGGTCTAAAGCCTTTTACATCAGAGTACATCAAAACCTGTCTTACAATAGTAAAGAAGCATAAAGACATTCTCAAAAATTATTCCCCAAGTAAAACAGTAAAGTAGCCATAGTCACGAAAAGTCCAGGCCATCCATGATGACCTTCAAGCAGAAGAAGTCTGAATTAAACAACAGTATTTTCTCCCTGTAACCTTTGGGGGGGGGGAACGGAAGACAAGAAGCGAAACAAAACGGGTCAGTCAAAAAGACTGAGTAAGCCCTATCTACTATCAGCATAAAAACTAGTAAAGTTAACTGACATGAGAAACTGAGATGAACATAAGCATGATGACAAGATAGATAAGCTAAATCAAAATAACAGGATGAACTACTGAACTCAGATAAACTAAGGTGTCATGATAAATTACGATGTCAAGATAAAACAAGGTATCCCATCGTCAGGTTCCTATCAAGTATAATATCCCCAAGATATCTATCACGTATAACGTCCCATGGTATCTATCCTGTATTTTAGCTCTGCACCTATCATACTAGTATCCCCACCGTATCATGTGTTAACCATGAATGACCCTTGCTCAAAAGTCGTGTAATGGTTCATGTCAACCTAATATATCGCATTTATTGGTTACTCAACTCGTATGTTTCTTTCCATGTAAATGTTCAGTTCCTTGCCGTAGACCGTACGGGCTTTCCCATGAGGTTCTATACTACTCCAATGTAATTCCATGATCCTTAAGCTCGTTTGGTCTGTTACCCTAGACCTAGCTAGGCTTTCCCAACATGAATCATCGTTTGTGCAACTAGGACTTATGCCACCTAGGACCACTAGTGATTATGCTTACCTATTGCACGTTTTCATATTTCGGTTTGGGTTCAACCACCCAGGGCCACTAGGAATTACGCTAACCGTCAACCGCGCCCTTTTTCCCACGCATTCATCGTGAATCGTTTTTCCATGACTGTATGCACATGTATCACATCGTGCCATCCGAGTCCTGTCACAGGGCAGATCAAGAAATACAGGACTCGGTCGGGAGCTTTCGATTTATCTGCCGATGCAGATGCTAAGGTCTATTTTTCCTATACGTGGCTATGGTCCCACAAGACCACTCCCTCAACTAGTGAAAGACAAGACAGGATAAATCCTGTATGAGAACACACTACTGGCCAACCCACAATCCTAGCCTTACCGCAACCATAATTAGATAGCAATTATGGTCTTTTGGGTGTTCTCTGCCTTTCCGTACGTACACGCTTGACCAAAGATGGTAGGTAGCCTGACGAAATGCTATCTAGGGCACGACCGTGTATCGTCGACTATCCCTTATCCATCCCCGTCTTTAGGTCGCTCGTATAGCAACCAAGGCATAATCTTGGTTCTTCTAACGCAGACCTTAACCTCTCATGAGCCTAGTGTGATCACCTGGCAGCTCACAGAGGGATACCAAGAATATCCTCACGTTCCCCGAAGCCGCTGCTTCGTTACCCAGTTCGCTGGGGCCTTTATCTAAATCAGATAACTTGCTCCTACTCGTGTGCTTAAACGATGACCTACCGTATCGGGTTACTCATCCAATCTATGAACTGGTCCAAAATTCCTTGACTAAGAATTATTACTTAGCTATTCTCCAACTAAGGTTCACCACTTAGCTTATTCCCGTTATTCTTGTTAATTACGTTTATCCACCTAATTTTCGGAACTAGGGTTTATATAATGGATTAAGTGTCACTTAAGTTCATGACTTAATCCGTCTACAAATCATGTCAAAATTGGCTAAGTATCCAAGTTCAAGACTTAACCCTACAAACCATGCTCAAGTTGGTTAAGTATATATTAACTTGACCCTATCAAATTACTGAGTCAAATCGGTCAAGCGTATTTAAGCGATTCGTGACTTAGCCTTATCATGTTTTCACGTTAGATTGGTTAAGTATAGGTTAACTTAACCTCAATAAATTAACGAGTTAGATTGGTTAAGTATAGGTCACTTAACCACATCAAATCATCATGTTAGATTAGTTAAGTGTTTAGCTTAACCCCATTAAACTACCAAGTGGGATTAATTAAGTCTAGGCTAACTTAACCCCATCCGATTTCCATGTTTAGACTAGTTGAGTCTAATCTTAACCCCATCCATTAACTGTATTCTTCGGTTAAGTGTCATTAAGAAAACTTACTTAACCTTACCAAATTATCGTGTTGGATTGATTAAGTGTTGGTTAACTTAACCCCATCCACTAGTCGTATAAAAATGGTTAAGTGTCATTAGGCAAATCAAGTTACTTAACCTACCCAACCTTGTCATGTTTTGTTAAGTATCATTAGCCTAATCAAATTACTTAACCCATTTGTCCATGTCATATTTGGTTAAGAGTCATTAATCAAATTAACTTAACCCTATTATGTGGCATTAATTACTTAATGCGCCCCAACCTCTCACATTAGACTTTGTTGTGGTTACTAGTTAAACCGGTTGGTTCCGGGTAGCTTTACACCACAACTTGGTCTAACCTCGGGTTCAAGGTACAACATGACCAACTTCTCACATTGGGTCCTATTGTTTGCAACTACTAGTTAAGCCGGTCGGTTCCGGGTAGTTTTATGTTGCAAACTCAACACAACCTCGAGTTGGTCACTTTCATGTTTAGTCTAGTGTCATGTTCATATTCAAGTTTTCTTAAGAATATGGGTAGACCTAACTCAATAGGTAAATTCCCAATTCCATAGTATGGGTAGACCTAACTTAATAGGTAAATTCCCAATTTCATATTTTCAAGCATACTTACATGTCAACTTCCATGTTATATTTCAAGTCATGTTTTTAAGTTATATTTTCATGTCATTAGAAATTACCCATAACATAACCCAACGCTTTTAAACTCGCATATACGTTCGCAACAACGTAATGGATTAAAAGAAGAGACTTGGCAAAGGCATGACAAAAATGGATATTAAGCCACAAGTTAATCATGGTGGCAAATGAGGCACAAATGTGTTCATTAACTTGCATGTTACATTCTTAAGCCTCAAAAACATGCATAAACCCAAACTTGGCACATAAGCGAATCATGGTGACAAAAGACATGGATGATGACTAGTAACTCGCATATATCATCATATAAGGGTTATGACTTCATATGCAAGTTGACATAAAGGTTATGAGGGTTCTCATGTTGCATAATGCAACATTTCAACATAAAGGTTGTAGCTTTTAGCCCACAAGATCAAGATAATGACTTCATAAACTTGCATGACATGATAGCATGTATCCTACTTAATGATCAAACCCAAACTTGCTACATGAACATTTAACTTCATAGTTAATATCTAAGAGTAGGGAAATGACTTATATTGCTATGAAGGCACAAATCGAAATGCAAAACAAAGATTGAGACGAAGCTCTTATGCAATCAAATAAACCCAATATGAAAGCTCCAAATCAATAAAAACCCTTGCTTTATGATGTAAATATGGAAACTTGACTTGAATGCAAGCTAATGATGCTCATACAAGCTTGAAAACACTTGTATGCATGGAAAATCTCTCATAGAAATTTATTTAGGAATTTTATGAAGAGAGTGGAGGCCATGAGAGGAATGATTTTGCCATAGTTTAGTTGCATGAATGAATAATGAGGATTTAGGGGTAGGTTAGGGGCTTATTTATAGAGATTAGGATTAGTTAGGACCCTTAGATTAACCCTAGGATCAACCTGAACCATCAGATTTCGAACCAGGCCCAAAAACCTAGCCAAGACAGAAAACAGGTGCACCAGGCAAAACAGCCCGGCCACCATAAGTCGACACCCAAGTCGACAGGGCTATCGACTTGGGTCTTGCCATGTCGACTCCCAAGTCGACAGCCCTGTCGACTTGGGGTGGCTGGCGGGAATTTTCCCGCCTAGCCTTCTAGGCCAAATTTTCGAAATTAGAACTCGTTTTTGAACTTGAATTTTCTGAAAACTTCGTCGGACCATAACTTGGTCATACGGACTCCGATTCTCGAAAACTCAGACTCTATTTCGCGTATTTTTCCGAGACGAACGCAATGGCATAGCCCATTTTACTTGATTCAGAATATAAAATTAAATTCTGCCTTGATTCTCGTCTTAATCATGTTATCGAAATACAGGTTGTTACAAAGACATTAGCTAGAGTGTCTCGAATCGGTAAGGAGCTCCTCCCTAGCCTTGACTCATGATGGAAACTCAATTTCCAATACGCCCCATTCGGTTTTGATTGTATTACTAGTATGGAGGCATAGTAGTATGGGATACTATTCTTCCTAGGATTGTTACATTATGATTGAAATTGTTTTTAAAACATATACACACTAATAATAATATCAAATTGGTTTTTAACGTATCAAGATTGTTTAATCACCATAAGGTAAAACTCTATCCTCTGGTGTGCGTTGCATTGTGTGATGGGACCTGAGTCTTATGGTGATTTCATTTTTCTAAAAAGCATTGCGTTGTTTTATGATTTACTTTAAGTTATGCACGACAGTCCATTGGAATAGAACCCGTTCAGCATTAGCGGCCTGGTCCTTGGATTTGCCTTATTACTATTAGTTAAATTAGTTAAGAATTCTCACACCAGTCCCATGACTGACCCGTTGTTTGTTTCCACCTTTACAAACTCGGGTGCCCTCTTCTCCACACGGGCAGTCGAGTAGTTTATCTACAGGTCATTATCTCGAGCAGGATGCTGGATTGAAGCTTAAAGCTGTGTCCAGAGCATAGTTATCTTCCGCTGTATCTATTTTATTGTTTCCGCTGCAATGTATTAAATATATTGTAATTTATCTTCCGCTGTAATTTTATTTCGATGTACTCTGATGTAACATTACTGTAATGTTTATAAAAGTCTGCTGTATTTGTTCTGATGTGTTGTATTCCCAGAGTTAACGTATGCGGATTTTGAACGGTTTTAGTCGATCTAGCGATCGATTAAGGTCGGGCAAAATGCGTTGTCGTTACACATTACTTCACCATGAATCAATCTTCTCTCATGGCTATACCTAAGCGAGCATAATTGCGCTAAGGACCGTAGCTGTTGTGTATAAATAGGTGCACTTCCCTTCATTTTTCCTACCTTTGCATTTTCCTCTTCTCATTCCTTACTCTCTACCTCCATTACTCTCCTCTGCTCTCCATAAGTTTCGGCCAAAATTATTCCTCCCCCTCCTTCCATCATTTGCACCACTAAACCACTCACACACATCTTTCCTTCAAAGATCTAAGCTTATACACCATAAAAATTCAACCTTTAAACCATTTCAAACATAAATATGCCTCCTTTTTAATTCTTGTTTAGAGTTAGTAAGTATAAAATATTTTTTTGAAATCTCAAGTGAAAAATAATTCGTGACACCGGAGTACCATTCGATTGAAGATTGGAAGTAATCAGAATCACTTTAAAGTGAGAAAGCTAGGACCTTTAGCCTTAGAGAACGAAGGAGTGGATCCTTCGGTGAGTAAAACTCACACTTTGCAAATTTGGGCTTTGGATTATGGCTATATTTTGATATAAATCTCTTATATTATTATGATTATTGAGAAGTTAATAGTTGATACATGTAAGCATATAGCTTATATGAAGTTTAATTTGGAAGTAACAAAAAGTCAGTAATCAATTTCATTAAGTTAGTGAAGTAAAGATATGGTCTTTAAGTATAAATGGTGAGAAGCTTGATTTTTAATTTATATAGTTGAGAGAGCTTCTATTTGAAATTAGTATAGTCAGTGATTCTCACTCACTTTTAGTTAACTTTTTGTAAAGTAGTTAACTTGATTTTTTTATATTATAAAGTTAGTTTGCTAATGATTTCGAAAAGTTAGTAAGAATATAAAGATGACATGCAAGATTGGTGATAATGGTTAAGTTAGAAAGTTAACTACTTAATGGTTTAGTAATTAAAGTGTTTACCTAAATGGTTATGAAGTTAAAACCATAAAAAATGATTGTTTGGTTTGGATGATAATGTGGTTGTTATGGATGGATGCTTATGGATGACTAATGATTGTATAGTTGCGGTTAATCAGTTGTTTGACAAAAATATAAGCGTTAATATAGTATGAGTTGTAATTTAGTCTAAATAGGACTAGTCGTGCAACGACAGTTTGCGAATTTCAACTATAAACTTCAAACTCTCATAACTGGAGAAAATTTAATCGGATTTCTTCGAAATGAAAAACATTTACTTTTTAATGATGATAATTTTCAAACGAAAGAGGACTTTTCAAAATATAATATGTAGATTTCAAGTTATGTGAAAAACCGTTTTTAAAAGGTCGTTATAAGTGTGGTTCATTGACCGTAACGGGAAACAACTATTTTAAGATAAACAAAAGTATCAGAAAAAATACAAAATCACTATAATCATTTAAAAGTGATTGGAATAGATAAAGTGAAGTATTTGATTCATTTAATTGTGAACGTAAAATTTAATGAATGATTTTGAAAGATGATTTCATAAAAGAATATGAAATGAATGTTTGATTTCGAGCAAGTAGAAAATAATTGAAAACAAATATTTTGAAGATGTTAAATAGTTTATAAAAGTGTTTTATAAACAAAGAGAATCTCAGAGGCTTAAATCCTAAAGGTTAAATGATTTAGAAAGCAACAACACTATGTTTTGAAGATATTTGTGCTTATTAATGCGAAATTATTTATCATTTCGGGATGCTAAATGATTTGTTATGTTACCAATGATTTGGGTAACCCGTAACTAAAAAGTTAGTACATGTGTGAAGGTATGGTTCGCTCTTGAGATAGAGTGACATACTTATACTATTTATGAGATGAAGGCTGGGACCCAATTGCCTTCTTATCGGGAGAAACCTCCCGATCTAGTGGCATATATGTTAATATGCTTGTATTGTAGATATTTGAGATTTTCAAAAGTGAACTATTTTTAAATCCCGAAGTGAAGTATGATTTGATATGAAAGATATATATATATATATATATATATATATATATATATTATTTTAGTGATTTGAAACAAAACCGGGATTTTAAGTTTGAAAAGATTATTTTCAAAAGAAGGGATTTTGTACGTGAATCAAGTTGATTGGATTTGACAAATCTAAATATAGAAGATGAAATTATTTTAGTTATGAGTTTTTATGATTGGTATTCATATGGGGAAACCCGTTCCGCGATATACAGTGTGGTCTTATGATTTACCCAAATTTAAAATAAAGGTACAACTATTTTAGTCCTCACACCAGTCCCATGACTAACTCGGAGATTATTGGTCTTCCACCTAAACTCTAGGTATCCATATTTTCCACATGGGTAGCCTGGTAGTTTTAGTTTTGCAGATTTTGAAAGCAATATTTTGGATTATGGTTGGAGGTATACTCTGGATCATTTCTTAGTCTTCTGCTGAGGGATTTGTTTTCCGCCGTGTATATATTTTTGGATACTCTTATATTTTTTGTACTCTGATATATTCTTGTGATCTAATGTTATATAGTAATGATATTAATGAAAAAGTTTTCTTGTTTGGTTCTCATGCGTTAATCAGTTTATGTTGGTTTAATTATAAGTTTGAATCGGGCAAAAAGGTGGATCTTACACCTAAGTATAACCACAATCAAATTCAGGATCGAGGTAACCAAGCCAAACAACTGAGTTTTACACTTATTTTCCAAACAAGTAGATATTGAAAAACAAAAATGATAACTTACTAATTTGGAGGACAATTCAACTTAGCAAATTACCATGCAAGGTTCATCCCAACAAAAGAAAACAAAAGCCCAAAAGTGGCTACCTATATATAGGGCAAAAATCACTAAAATGCACCAAATGGAAAAAAAACACAAATGTACATCTATTACATACCACTTTTCAAGCAAGCTTAGCGTATGTGACAACTGCGGGACTCGAACCTCCAATCCCTCGGAAAGCGACATTATGCACTAGACACTGTGTTATAAGTTCTTCGTGTTAGATTTTCGAGAGAGGTGTTACATACTATGATGTGCACGTAAAAATGCACATTTATATTCACATATTTATTCTTGTTTAGTTGAATAAATGAACATTTGTGGGTATTTTATGTGATCAAACCATGTTTTAAATATTTTCACAAATCATCACTTATTTTGGGAAAAAAGGGGGTCACTTGTGCATGTTTTAATTTGTGAAATCTTTTACTCGTTCCTTGTTATTTACTCTTGTAGGAATTTAGGAGCTAAAATGATATATACACATGAAGAGACGAAGGAAAGCATGCACATACACAAGAGAAGGCAAAGAATTAATACATCTTATGGATAGTGGAGGGCCCATCTTTCAACTAGCCCACTTGCTTCATATTATTGAACGGGACAAAAGGCCTCATGCATTCTACATGACATATTAGTGGCTAAGATCAATTAGAAGCTTCATGAAGGGCCATTTTGGGGAATTCCCAAGAAAAGTGATTAGGATTGTAGGGTTTTAGATCATGTATATATACCCCTTTGTTTCATGTATTTTTCATCTCTTTTTTAGCATATGAAAGTGTAAGTGATCAAATAAAAATGGCTTCCAAGCCTATATCCTTTATGTCTATCTTATGTCTCTTTTAATTTCTATGCTTTACTTTCATGTTCATAGTTTAGATTTATTTACATTCATGTTCATAGCTTAGATTTACTTTCATGTTCATAGCTTAGATTTACTTTATGTTCTTAGTTTGGTTCTCTTCTTGTTCTACTTAGTTTCTCTTTCATTTTGCTTAATTTTCTAATGTTGAAACTTACATGTGTTGATATGATCACAAATATGAGTGGCTAATCCCTTGATTTAGGGGCAATGATGCTCTCTAACTTTGTGTAAGTTCAACATGTGTATGTTTTGTGATCTTTAATATGTGCTTCATGTTAGTGAATATTGATGTAAGTTTATACATATGGGTTTGATAGGTTATGTTGCATTTGCAAATGATCTATACTTATTCAATATAAACACAAGTTACATCAATATTCGCTAAGTGATTATTGATTTTGAAATGAAAGTATGAACAAAATTTGATGGTCTATAGTTCTAGCCAATAGTTCATAGACCATACTTAGAATAGTTTTGCTTTAGTTTCATTTTCATGAGAATCATAAGTGGTTTAAATGTTGCATTTATATCACTTATTGAGATCATACATTGTATGTTTGACAACTAACATAAATATGAGAGCAGATTTACCTCTAAATTACTCTCTAATTTCATATTTAGCTCTCAACTTAGTTTCTAGTTTCATATTTTTTATTAGAACAATTCAAAGTTTGGTTTAATTCGATTGAATAAAATTGAAATCACTTCTTTCCCTGTGGATCGACTCGCACTCACTACGTATTACAATAGTACGCCATGCACTTGTGGTTATTTCGATAATTCGTGCGACGATTTTCTAATTCGATAGGAAATCCGTTGTAGCGAACAAGTTTTTGGCGCCGTTGCCGGGGAGAGAATTAATTTAGTTTTATTCTTCGGATTAATTTTTCTTTTCTATATTTTGTGTGAGTTTAGTTATAAAAAAATGTGTGTGTTCCTTTTGTTTTCTTAGTTCATTTGTTTTTGTGTCTTGTTTCGTTTGCATTTAGTTGTGTTTGAGTTTGCGTTGTTTGTGTGTTTGTCCTTGTTTGTTGTTCAATTTTTGTTTAAAAAAACAAAAAAGAAAAAAAGAAAACATTTGTGACTTTGATATGTGTCAATTTTTGTGTATCTTTTGTGTGTGTTTTATGTTTGTTTTCATTTTGTATAGCTCTTCCTTATTAAAATAAATAAATTATATCTTGTTTCTTGTTCATAGATTTTTGTGTGTGTTGTTTTTGTGTTGTTTCTTCTTGTTTGTGTGTCTTTGTTTTGCTTTCCATTCTTAAAGAAAAAAAATAGTAGACTTGGTTCGTTTCTATGCTGTTTCTGTTGGACTGTTAAGGGCATTCTGGTTTTTGCCTTTCTATGCATCTATTTCTTTTTACTTAAAAAAAACGAGAAAATGAGGTTAAGACATTGCACTTGCTGTTTATAAATTTGGAGTCTTTATTCATAACCAAGGTACATTACATTACACTCTTGTCTCTGTGTTTACATTCTTGTTTCTGTTTTTGTTTACATTCTTGTTTCTGTCTTTCTTATACACTACAACTTCTGTTTCTTAAATTCTCTAACTTCCCTAACAATAGACCCTTCACCATCTTCACTTCCCTCCTTCACAGTCATCAACCCTGCATACTGTAGCCACATCCATCTTACAACATCCACGACCTTCACTCCATCTTTCACAAACCTCACCATTCACCTTTCACAACCCAGTCCAAAACAGCAGCTTCAATCACCGAATACATCAATACCACACATCTCCTCAGCGACCAAACCATCCTTCTAAATCCCCATCACCAAAGTGTTAAGTCACTATCAACCCTTCCTGAACATTCATAGCATACCTTCCACCATCATTGGCCATCACTGCCGTTTCAATAACCCAGCTCCACTACTTCACTTCATATCAACTTATCAACCCCTCCACAAACAGAACATTCAAACCAAACTCCTGCACATCCATCACCCAAACCGACTACATTCACAAACTGTAACACCCCACGTCCGTTAGTGTCACTCACAAAGGGAATGCACTAAGTTCTGTGGAGCATTTTAGGGTAAAAGATGCAGATAAATTACAAGACAGACATAATAGAAACAACGGAAAATAAAACTTTGCTTTATTGATAAAATAGTTTTTACAAAGATTTCTTTACAATATCAGAGTATCATCTGTCTTACAAAATAAAGAAGCATAAAAAAAATAACATTTATATTCCCCGATTTTAGCAAGAGCCAGCCATAGCATCTGAAAAGAGAATCCAAGCAAACTTCGACAAATCTTCAAGCTGGGAAAGAGTGGCAGTCCAACTTAACCTGAGCTAAACTATTCCCTCCTTTACTACCTGGGGGTGGGGGGGGGGGGAACAGAAGAAAAGAAGACGAAAGAAAAACAGAGTCAGACATAAAGCCTGAGTAAGTTCAGTATCTTCTAGCATGTGAACATGGAAAAACAAAACGACATGAATTAACTGAATACAAGATTACACCATGACGATAGGGTCAGCAAGATTAGACAAGATTAATCACAAGATATGCTAAGATAAGATAAACTGGATATTCTCTAATACTTTCGCCGCTTCGCTCTAATACTTCGCCGCTTCGCTATTTCCTTGTCATACTGATTCCTATATCTCTGCACCACCTAACTAATGTACCAACTAGTAATGCTAACGTGATCCCAATCCATGTATTTTCCATCACCTTCAGGCATCCATTTATTTATTCATTACCTAGATTTAATCCAGGGTTTTCTACCAAGTGCCTTCTAGATTCTACTAGAGTTTACGTTGTCTGCTGAACGCTTCTCGGATTTAGGATTTATGCCACCTAGTTCAACTAGGAATTATGCTACCTATCGAGCGATGCCCCCAAGTCTAAGACACACTACCTAGAGTGGTATATGTTCCTATACTTTCCCACGCATGTATCGCGAATTGTTATCGCTTGTCTAGATGCACATGTCCTGTAATGTGCGACCCGAGTCCCGTGTCAGGGCAAATCAAGGAATACAGAACTCGGTCGGGAGCTTTCAGATATCTGCTGGTGCAGATGCTAGGGTCTATTTTTATTCCAGTGGCTATGGTCCCACTTGACCCCTCCCTCAACTAATGAAAGGAACACCTTGAAAAATGAGAACTATACGCCGGCCCCCTATGCCCCATTGTCCTATGGCCATCTGCAACCATAACTAGATAGCAAGTATATGGTATTTTGGAGTTCTCCGCCTTTCCGCTTCACGTATCTCGATTGACTGAAGATGGATGGTAGACGACGAGTTGCTATCACAGGGCTACCGTTTTCTCGCCGAATCACGCCGGTCCATCCTAGTCTTTAGGTTGCCATATATTGCAACTAAGGCATACCCCTGGTTCTTCTATGCAGACCTTAACCTCTGTGAGCCCAGGAGGATCGTCTGCAGCCTCACAGAGGGATACCAAGAGTACCGTCACGTCCCCTCGAAGCCTCGGGCTTCGTAACCCAATTCGTTGGAGCCTCCTTTTTACTCAGACGGACATTCGCTCCTTCCCGTGTTATACTAAGAATTACTATTTAGTTTTACTAACTAAGATTTACCACTTAGTCTCCAGAATTGTTGTTTTCTTAACTAAGGTTTACTACTTAGTTCTAATTCCCGTCAATTTGGATTGGTTAAGTGTGTCATTAGTCAATTCAAGCCAACTTAACCCTCTTCATTCATCCTGTTAAACTGGTTAAGTGTTATCAGTAATTCATGTTGACTTAACCCTACCACAAACCAAGTTTTATTGGTTAAGTATTTATTACTTAACCCAACCCATTCACCCTGTATTGGTTAAGTGTTCCTTTAACTTAACCTTACCCGTCTGTTTTAACATGTTATTAATGGTTAAGTACTATCCCTTCATATTTTAGACTTAGCCCTATTCCTTTATCACAATCTAACGGTTAAGTGTTCAAGTTTACTTAACCCTACGGTCTTGTCCAGCTAACATATCAAATTGGCTAAGTGTATTAAATCTTACTTAACCCCAACCTCTAGTCTAGTTAACATGTTAATTTGGCTAAATGTATTTACTTTATTTAACCCCACCTTCTAGACTAGTTAACATGTTAATTTGGCTAAGTGTTTTCTTAGTTACTCAACCTCTACAAATCTTGTCTTGTTACCATGTGAAGTTGGTTAAGTGTCCCTATGGGCTTAGCCCTCCCATCCTAGCTTAGCTGTGTTAAATTGGTTAAGTGTTCCTATGGACTTAACCCTCCCATTCTAGCTTAACTGTATGGCCCTAACCCCACCCACCAGTCTGGTTATCATGTTGAATTGGTTAAGTGTCTTAGTGAACTTAACCATACCATTCTTGTTCTAGCTTTAATTAAATAGATTAAAGCCACGACCACTCACATTAGACAGATATTGTTGCGATTACTGGATGTGCCGGTTGGTTCCGGGCAGATTTACATCGCTACTCAGTCTAACCTCGGGTTAGGCGTATTCGTGTTTAATAGTTCAAAGGGTTTTGACTAATTTTCAAATCAGGTTTTGAAAGTAACCATCCCATCCGTCGGATCAGTTAGGGATAGCCAGGGAGAGCAGGAAAGTTGTATTTTCCAAACCTAAGCCTAGACACTATCCTCTCTGTCACCCTAGAACTTTCTGGTGTATTATTAAAAGAGATGTCGTTAAGAAACCTTTAATTTGTCTAAATTTACATTTCCTCATTTAGGACAAATTCTATAAGTAAATTATTCCTAATTTACTTATTTCCCAATTACTCTTTTAATGTAAATTGTCTACATTCATTCTTATGGCTCATTTCCCTTCCTAAATCATATTTATGCTTTTTGGTATGTAAACTATACCAAATTAAGTGTCACTAACCATGATTTTTCTAAACCTGACAGTTATTCCCAATTACAGCCAATTTCACATTTATGCCAATATACTTACCGTGCCAAATTAGCTAATCCAATTCCGACTCAACATTCTAATTCACGTCAAACTAGACTTATTACTCTAGTTCACTATTCATGTAAATGCTAGATTTACATGTCAATACTAGATTCAAATTACACATCTTATAATTCATGTCAAATTTATCCAATTTGCATTTCTATGAACATGCCATAATACATGTTCCCGATTTATGCTAATTTCCAAGTTAAACTACGTTTTTAGTAAATTTCATATTTTGCCCAAACCACATTCCCACAGTTCGTATAACCGTGATTCATTCTATATTATAAATAAAGCTAGGTTCGTAGAAGATAGGGAATGAACCAAAGATGCTATGCAAAAGATAGACATGCTAACTGGCATAAAAAGGGTTGAATAACGACGTCGGTTCAAGAACATGGGTAGACCTAACTTAATAGGTAAATTCCCAAGGTCTAAAACCAAGAACAGACAGAATAAAGACGCAGGTTCAAGAACATGGGTAGACCAAACTTAATAGGTAAATTCCCAAGGTCTAAAACCAAAGAAAACCAAGGACAGGCAGAATAAATAATCGGGTTTAGACCCAATCTCATAATCACAGGACTTAAGCAACACTTTCCTAGTCATGAATCATAGGTGTTTAATCACAGATGTCCTTGTTATGTCATAGGCAATAGTTTATGTTTTCTAATCAAAGGCATAGGTTTAGTCAAGGAAATAATCCTCATAGTCACAGTCACAGTCATAGGCAATGTTCATAGTCATAGGCAATGTCCATAGTCATAGGCAATGTCCATAGTCATAGGCAATTGTTCATAGTCATAGGCATACTGTTTTAAGGTCCATAGTTTCATAGTCACGGTCTTATTTGTCCTCGAATCATAACAGTTCTTAGTTAGGTTCAAGAGTATAGGCACTGATTCGAATAGAGAGAGAGAGATTTGGCATATTCTTTTATTCCTTTAATTTCATGTCACGAATAGAGAAAAACGTTCAAATCTAGAAATAACTGACTTACAGAGATTCAGATTAGAATATAAAGATGGCGTTGCTATGATTCGTGCGACGTTAGCCTTTGATACTTATCTTGAAGCTTTAATCTTGATTTGAATCTCTTCTGGACAATTTGAGCAGCATAACCTTGTCTTGGATTTTAGTAGTATTTTCTTATATTTATTTATTTATATATATTTTCTCAGAGGCAGCATAAGGATAGAAAAGAATTGTGAATAGAGAAGGAGACTAGGGCTGTTTATATTGTGTTAGGCGGACGAACCTAGGCAGAAATGTGACCAAATACATCCGAACGAACCAGTGCAGAAAACTGGAAAAAGCAGGGGGGTCGACCTGGGTGCCTTGGGCGGGAATATTCCCGCCTTGCCCAATCTGGTTCTGTTTTGAATTTCGAACTCGTTTTTCTGAACTGTTTTGA
The DNA here is from genome assembly GCA_030737875.1 of Allium sativum. Taxonomy (NCBI): domain Eukaryota; kingdom Viridiplantae; phylum Streptophyta; class Magnoliopsida; order Asparagales; family Amaryllidaceae; genus Allium; species Allium sativum. The sequence goes on from CM060920.1 coordinate 63,461,797, forward strand.
ACTTTGCTGAATCTTCCGGACTCCGATTTACGCAAACTCGAACTCGTTTTCATGCAGAATTCCGAGACGAACGCAATGGCACAGCCCATTTCCCTTGATTTTGATTTTAATATTTAATTCTGCCTTGATTTGTGAATCTTAGTGTTACAGAATTACGGGGTGTTACATTCTCCCCCACTTAAAAGGATTTCGTCCCCGAAATCTTCAAGTTAGGAAGAATGTGTCCTACCATCCAATCACCCATCTACTCAACCATTCAATCATAGGCATTCATTGTCCTTAAAAGATTTCTAATGCTTTCATGTTCATATGCATAGTGTGTGTATATGTCTTTATCTAACGCAAAAATCAGGCGGTCTACTGACTTAATCGACCTCCTTAATGCGAGTCATGTCAGTGCCATACGTCAAACCATGTATGCAAGCATCCCTAGTTATGTAAATACTATATGTGTGCATGGCCATTCATCCATATGCAACACCCATATGATAACATATCAAGTTCAATTTACAAATAAATACATATCTGTAAATGCAATATGAAAGCGTCTGAACTGATCTAGTGCCTAATACGTATGCATATGCATTCACAAGCAACCATTTGCAACCATTCAACCATAACATGTTCCACATACATGTTTACATCCATTGGCTTCTACCTAAGGATCGAAGATACGACCTAGAGGATTTACTTTGGAAAGAGAGAAACAATTATGCGTAAAGCTCCTACAACTGAAGAAATCAAGGATGCACCCTTAAAGAAAAGGGTATGTTGCTAGTATCTAGCCTTCTTGAGCTTTACTCCACTGTATCTTAGCTAATTTTACTACACGATTATGAAGTTTCTGATCTCCATTTCCAAAATAAACAGATGTCAATCACGGTACCAAGTGTACATACCAAGATGGCTTGAGGTCTCTCCTCTTAGCTTATCCATCATGCCATAACTATGAGGGTCAAAAGATTACTACGTGCTTTTTAGCGTGTCTGTCACAACTATTCATCTCTCACGCAAACGATCCTAGTCGAACTCGACATTCCTCAAGTACAAGCCCCAAAGGCCTAAACCAATATCAGACAAGCACCCAAGGAATATCTCCTCCGAATTTAGATGATCTACGTGAGATGATATAAGCAAACTCGATAGCTATTCTCAAATCCCTATTAACCCAAAAATATCGGACCACCAATTGGATTTGAGACTCTAGTGGGATCTTTCTACTATACAAGTACTATAATGCAGAGATTCGACTATGGAAGTGGATATGAACAAATGCGAAGCGCTAAAACCAAAGGAAATAGTACGAATAGCAAAACTAGACTCTTCCATCAGAACTTTACTACCTTTCTCCTAGGTACGCTTGGTGGCGAAAGTAGGTTCTTGCCCTTCTGAAAATCTTGTTCCTCGTTCTTACCCTATCATACCCTAGTAAAGACACTTCCTCTTGTCTTTGGTTTTATAATTTCTTCCTCCCTCGTGTGCTAAGTCTACATCCATGAATTCCTCATCCTAGGGTTATGCTCCTTAGCCAAACTCCTCATCCCCTTCCGTGTGTAGTCATGTTGACAAATCTCTCGAAAACTGCCTCCATCGTCCGGAAAACCCTATAAGCTTTGAAAGAAAATTGCCCGTAGGTGAAACAACTACGTCTATGGATGGAAGCCGGGCACTACTTCGCCCATCGATGAGGTTACCTCCCAGAAAGCCAGGAGCCCCAGAGACTCAAGAAAGAAGGAGACAAGAATTCAAACAGAGAATCAGAAGATAGTGCGTATGGCTTTGGGGAATATGTCTTTAAAACAAATCTTTTCTCTTGAAAATGCTTCTTTTAAAACTGTTTGAAAATAATAATTTTTTTCAAATATTTTATCTGATCCGATAACCTTCAGCTTTGATACCACGTGTAACACCCCACGTCCGTTAGTGTCACTCACAAAGGGAATGCACTAAGTTATGTGGAGCATTTTAGGGTAAAAGATGCAGATAAATTACAAGACGGACAGAATAGAAACAGCGGAAAATAAAACTTTGCTTTATTGATAAAATAGTTTGTACAAAGATTTCTTTACAATATCAGAGTATCATCTGTCTTACAAAATAAAGAAGCATAAAAAAAACAACATTTATATTCCTCGATTTTAGCAAGAGCCAGCCATAGCATCTGAAAAGAGAATCCAAGCAAACTTCGACAAATCTTCAAGCTGGGAAAGAGTGGCAGTCCAACTTAACCTGAGCTAAACTATTCCCTCCTTTACTACCTGGGGGGGGGGGGGGGAACGGAAGAAAAGAAGACGAAAGAAAAACAGAGTCAGACATAAAGCCTGAGTAAGTTCAGTAACTTCTAGCATGTGAACATGGAAAAACAAAACGACATGAATTAACTGAATACAAGATTACACCATGACGATAGGGTCAGCAAGATTAGACAAGATTAATCACAAGATATGCTAAGATAAGATAAACTGGATATTCTCTAATACTTTCGCCGCTTCGCTCTAATACTTCGCCGCTTTGCTATTTCCTTGTCATACTGATTCCTATATCTCTGCACCACCTAACTAATGTCCCAACTAGTAATGCTAACGTGATCCCAATCCCTGTATTTTCCATCGCCTTCAGGCATCCATTTATTTATTTGTTACCAAGATTTAATCTAGGGTTTTCTACCAAGTGCCTTCTAGATTCAACTAGAGTTTACGCTGTCTGCTGAACGCTTCTCGGATTCAGGATTTAAGCCACCTAGTTCAACTATGAATTATGCTACCTGTCGAGCGATGCCCCCAAGTCTAGGACACACTACCTAGAGTGGTATATGTTCCTATACTTTCCCACGCATGTATCGCGAATCGTTATCGCTTGTCTAGATGCACATGTCCTGTAATGTGCGACCCGAGTCCTGTGTCAGGGCAAATCAAGGAATACAGAACTCGGTCGGGAGCTTTCAGATATTTGCCGGTGCAGATGGTAAGGTCTGTTTTTATTCCAGTGGCTATGGTCCCACTTGACCCCTCCCTCAACTAATGAAAGGCACACCTTGAAAAATGAGAACTATACGCCGGCCCCCTATGCCCCACTGTCCTATGGCCATCCGCAACCATAACTAGATAGCAAGTATATGGTCTTTTGGAGTTCTCCGCCTTTCCGCTTCACGTATCTCGATTGACTGAAGATGGATGGTAGACGACGAGTTGCTATCACAGGGCTACCGTTTTCTCGCCGAATCACGTCGGTCCATCCTAGTCTTTAGGTTGCCATATATTGCAACCAAGGCATACCCCTGGTTCTTCTATGCAGACCTTAACCTCTGTGAGCCCAGGAGGATCGTCTGCAGCCTCACAGAGGGATACCAAGAGTACCCTCACGTCAACTCGAAGCCTCGGGCTTCGTAACCCAATTCATTGGAGCCTCCTTTTTACTCAGACAGACATTCGCTCCTTCCCGTGTTATACTAAGAATTACTACTTAGTTTTACTAACTAAGATTTACCGCTTAGTCTCCAGAATTGTTGTTTTCTTAACTAAGGTTTACTACTTAGTTCTATTTCCCGTCAATTTGGATTAGTTAAGTGTCATTAGTCAATTCAAGCCAACTTAACCCTCTTCATTCATCCTGTTAAACTGGTTAAGTGTTATCAGTAATTCATGTTGACTTAACCCTACCACAAACCAAGTTATATTGGTTAAGTATTTATTACTTAACCCTACCCATTCACCCTATATTGGTTAAGTGTTCCTTTAACTTAACCTTGCCCATCTGTTTTAACATGTTATTAATGGTTAAGTACTATCCCTTCATGTTTTAGACTTAGCCCTATTCCTTTGTCACAATCTGACGGTTAAGTGTTCAAGTTTACTTAACCCTACGGTCTTGTCCAGCTAACATATCAAATTGGCTAAGTGTATTAAATCTTACCTAACCCCAACCTCTAGTCTAGTTAACATGTTAATTTGGCTAAATGTATTAACTTTATTTAACCCCACCTTCTAGACTAGTTAACATGTTAATTTGGCTAAGTGTTTTCTTAGTTACTCTACCTCTACAAATCTTGTCTTGTTACCATGTGAAGTTGGTTAAGTGTCCCTATGGACTTAGCCCTCCCATCCTAGCTTAACTGTGTTAAATTGGTTAAGTGTTTCTATGGACTTAACCCTCCCATTCTAGCTTAACTGTATGGCCCTAACCCTACCCACCAGTCTGGTTATCATGTTGAATTGGTTAAGTGTCTTAGTGAACTTAACCCTACCATTCTTGTTCTAGCTTTAATTAAATAGATTAAAGCCACGACCACTCACATTAGACAAATATTGTCGCGATTACTGGATGTGCCAGTTGGTTCCGGGTAGATTTACATCGCAACTCAGTCTAACCTCGGGTTAGGCGTATTCGTGTTTTATAGTTCAAAGGGTTTTGACTAATTTTCAAATCAGGTTTTGAAAGTAACCATCTCGTCCGTCGGATCAGTTAGGGATAGCCAGGGAGAGCAGGAAACTTGTATTTTTCAAACCCAAGCCTAGACACTATCCTCTCTGTCACCCTAGAACTTTCTGGTGTATTATTAAAAGAGATGTCGTTAAGAAACCTTTAATTTGTCTAAATTTACATTTCCTCATTTAGGACAAATTCTATAAGTAAATTATTCCTAATTTACTTATTTCCCAATTACTCTTTTAATGTAAATTGTCTACATTCATTCTTATGGCCCATTTCCCTTCCTAAATCATATTTATGCTTTTTGGTATGTAAACTATACCAAATTAAGTGTCACTAACCATGATTTTTCTAAACCTGACAGTTATTCCCAATTATGGCCAATTTCACATTTATGCCAATATACTTACCGTGCCAAATTAGCTAATCCAATTCCGACTCAACATTCTAATTCACGTCAAACTAGACTTATTACTCTAGTTCACTATTCATGTAAATGCCAGATTTACATATCAGTACTAGATTCAAATTACACATCTTATAATTCATGTCAAATTTATCCAATTTGCAATTCTATGAACATGCCATAATACATGTTCCCGATTTATGCCAATTTCCAAGTTAAACTACGTTTTTAGTAAATTTCATATTTTGCCCAACCACATTCCCACCGTTCGTATAACCGTGATTCACTCTAGATTATAAATAAAGCTAGGTTCGTAGAAGATAGGGAATGAACCAAAGATGCTATGCAAAAGATAGACATGCTAACTGGCATAAAAAGGGTTGAATAACGATGTCGGTTCAAGAACATGGGTAGACCTAACTTAATAGGTAAATTCCCAAGGTCTAAAACCAAGAACAGACAGAATAAAGACGTAGGTTCAAGAACATGGGTAGACCTAACTTAATAGGTAAATTCCCAAGGTCTAAAACCAAAGAAAACCAAGGACAGGCAGAATAAATAATCGGGTTTAGACCCAATCTCATAATCACAGGACTTAAGGAACACTTTCCTAGTCATGAATCATAGGTGTTTAATCACAGATGTCCTTGTTATGTCATAGGCAATAGTTTATGTTTTCTAATCAAAGGCATAGGTTTAGTCAAGGAAATAATCCTCATAGTCACAGTCACAGTCATAGGCAATGTTCATAGTCATAGGCAATGTCCATAGTCATAGGCAATGTCCATAGTCATAGGCAATTGTTCATAGTTATAGGCATATGGTTTTAAGGTCCATAGTTTCATAGTCATGGTCTTATTTGTCCTCGAATCATAACAATTCTTAGTTAGGTTCAAGAGTATAGGCACTGATTCGAACAGAGAGAGAGAGAGATTTGGCATATTCTTTTATTCCTTTAATTTCATGTCACGAACAGAGAAAAACGTTCAAATCTAGAAATAACTAACTTACAGAGATTCAGAATAGAAAAGAAAGATGGCGTTGCTATGATTCGTGCGACGTTAGCCTTTGATCCTTGTCTTGAAGCTTTAATCTTGATTTGAATCTCTTCTGGACAATTTGAGCAGCATAACCTTGTCTTGGATTTTCGTAGTATTTTCTTATATTTATTTATTTATATATATTTTCTCAGAGGCAGCATAAGGATGGAAAAGAATTGTGAATAGAGAAGGAGACTAGGGCTGTTTATGTAGTGTTAGGCAGACGAACCTAGGCAGAAACGTGACCAAATACATCCGAACGAACCAGTGCAGAAAACTAGAAAAAGCAGGGGGGTCAACACCCAGGTCGACTACCCAGTCGACCTGGGTGACCCAGGTCGACTACCCAGTCGACCTGGGTGCCTTGGGCGGGAAAATTCCCGCCCTGCCCAATCTGGGTCTGTTTTGAATTTCGAACTCATTTTTCTGAACTGCTTTGAACTTTGCTGAATCTTCCGGACTCCGACTTACGCAAACTCGGACTCGTTTTCATGCAAAATTCCGAGACGAACGCAATGGCGCAGCCCGTTTCCCTTGATTTTGATTTTAATATTTAATTCTGCCTTGATTTGTGAATCTTAGTGTTACAGAATTACGGGGTGTTACACAAACAGACCACATACAAACTTCACGGTCCCCTCATCGTACTTCCGAATCCCCAGTTCACCAAAACCAACAGACAGTCGCTCCAACCACAATTAATCACTCCTCAAACTGCTTCATCTCAATCAATCAACCCTTCCTGAAACCGCAACTTCTCAGTCACTTAAACACTCCATTCCAAAGAACCACCGCTCCAGACCCTCAACCCCAATTTGAACACACCTGAACGCCAACCAATTCGCATCTTCACCAGGAACAGAATCCGCAAACTGTTTACAGCAGCCCTCAAAAACCCAAATCCCCCTCTGCGAATTCGAACCACAAAATCACTGAAACTCACCACCGCGAACACCATCCGTTGGCAACTCCACCACCCATACCAAAATGTCCTTTCAAACATTAATTCGCGATTTCTCTTTTAATTCGATTTTTATTTGCGTTCGTTTTCTAGTTGTTTATTTTGTGGATCTGTTCAAGGGATTGCTAAAAGGGTTTGAGTCTTATTTAAGTGCGTCGGTTGCGTGGCTTTGGGCCGACTGTTTTATTTGTGGGTCTGCTTAGTTGCAAGCTTGTGAAGCTTTTATTTAAAAAAATAATAAAGAAAGGGGTTTTCACTAAATTCTAGTTTCTTTTGTTTTGTGTTGTTCAAGTTTTCTTTCTTTCTTCAGTTTCATAGTCTAGATTGGATCCGTTTTAATTTCTTTTAGTTTTTCCGTTTTGCTTCTTTTCTATCTTGTCTTGTATAAAATTCTTTTCAGGTTGCTGAAATTAGCGGAGAGGAATCGCTTTGCACTGCTTGCTAAAAATAAATTGCCGCTAAAAAAAAATTGCTAATAAATTCAAAGCATCTGGTATTGTTCTCTTCTCCCTTGTTTTTATTTCTTTGCATTTTTGTTTGCTTGCATTTGCATTTAAAAAAAATCAAAAAAAAAACAAAAAAAAATTCATTTGTAGTTGCATTGTTAATACACGTTTAATTTCTATTTTGCATTCATCTCATTTTTTTCAGTTTTTTTTAAGGACATTATTGTATAATGACAAATTATTTCTTTCCAACGAATTTTTTCTCGGTGTCTAGACTATGGCAGAGTAATAACCATTTATAAATATTACGGTGATTCGTAAATATTATATCGGTTGTTCCTCTGAAGGTACTTAAATCTACGGCTGCATTACTAGGGTGATTCCTAGTGCACCGATAACTCCTATCCGTTAACTGGCTGAGAAATCTTTTGTTGAAATTAATCTAACCGTCATTATATAATTTTAGACAATTCGTAAATAGGTAATTTGCATTCATATAGTGGCATTAGGTTCATGCATTCATAAAAAAAAAGTAAAAAATCCAAAATCCACAAAAAAAAAACTTTCTCTTTTGTCTTTTAAAATTTCGAAAACCAGAAAAAAATCTTTAAAATGTCAGAATTTCCTTATTTCCATAGATTTTACGATAGTTGTGAAAATTTCAATATAATCCATATAATTTTGCACCAAATTCATATGGATATTTTAATAACAACTATTGTCCAAACACTTTGGATTTTACACCATCAACTTTTCAAAATTTTCAAAATAACTCTGATTTTGCACCACATAATTTTCAAACTAATGATCAACCTTCAACTCTTGAAACAAAAATTGAATCTTTAATTGAAATGTGCACACAATAAAATCAAAGAATAAATGAATGGTGTAATTCATATTTGTACGACAATTCAAGTCAAATTTTTCAAAATAATCAAAATGATTTTGATTATAATCCTTGCCAATTCAATTTCGAACTTCAAAATGAATTTCAAATTCAAAATGAATTTCAAATTCAAAATGGAAATGTGAATCACTTTATAAATGATTTTGGCAATGGAAATAATTTCAATGATGGTGTGATTAACGATTTTTGTTCTCAACAATTTCAAACTACTCAAGTTAATAATTATAAGTTTGATTTTGTTGAGCAAATGAATGAAATTTTTGATAATCACACAGATTTGGTATTTGAAACCTACTTGAAACAACGTGAACAACAAAATCAAGTTTCAATGTGTGACGATTCGAACGATAATCCATCTCTTACAAAACTCGACGATTTTCAAATAACAACTTTTGAAGTTAAAAATGTCAATTTTAACGAAGTTGTTAATAATACGGTAATTGAGTTGGATTTCAATTCTTTTGAGAGGGTGAAACAAAATTTAGACTTCGATCTTCCTTTTTCTGAAAACTTGAAAATAACAGCTTTAGACTTTGAAAATGATATAAGTAATGAAGTCGTTAATAATTCAAAGGAAGATGAACTAAATGAAAACGAATTTATTGGATTTTTCGATAATGAGTTGAATTGTGAAAGAGTAGATTTGAATCACCATTTGGATTTTGAAATCTATATTTTTGAACAAATTTTCAATGATAAATTAGAAATTCAAATTGGTGAATTTAAACATGAATTTCAATCCATTATTCAGTCTACCCCAAAAATCATCAAAAATAAAGCAACTCATTTGATTTTTAATAAAACAACATTTGTTTTTCCAAATCTACGTCTAACTTCAAAAGCTTTTACGATTTGGTTTTTCGACCTTAAGCTGTGTCTCTTACAATTGAAGAGACAAATGAATCGGTCTTTAGAAGACCGTTTCATTTACTTCTTGTCAATATATTTTCTGATATACTGTAAATAATTTTTTTCTTTTCTCTTGTAAATATAGCGCACATTTTCAAAATTTTCTTTTCTTTTCTCCTTCCACTTGGGTTGACTGTGGGGAAACAGTCAAAATCAAGTGTGGGGGGAGTTTTATATTTATTTGTTTTTGCATAGATTTCAACTTTCTTTTCTTTTTTCATCCCAAAACAAAATTTCAAAAAAAATGCCTTTTAATTTACTTTTAAATGGGCCCGATGAAGTAAACATATGGTTTTGGTCGTACGATTAAAATATTTGGAATTTTTACTTCTCTTAATGGATAACAAAAGAAAAGTTTGAATTATGAGCAAATTTGGTGTAACTGGTTTATAGGGAGATTCGTAGGTGATGAGTTTGAAATGTTTTCTAAATTATAATCCGATTAAATGAAAGGTTGATTTAGATTACTTACGATAACACTTTAGATCGTTTAAGTGAAGTTGTGCTAAGATATTCTCGCTAAACTCTCTCTCTCTCTTAATTAGAAAAAAAGAATATATATATTAAATAATCCAAGGGTATCCAACATTGCTGATACATCTGGCGTTGGTGTGCAAACCCGCCAAGCTCTATCCGACACCTTGTTGACAAAGTCAGCATCGGTATATCTTGGTCTCATTTCATGAGTTGGTGTATATAGATATAATAATCCAAGGGTATCCAACATTGCTAGTACATCTGGCGTTGGTGTGCAAACCTGCCAAGCTCTATCCGGCACCTTGTTGACAAAGTCAGCGTCGGTATATCTCGGTCTCATTTTATGAGTTGGACACCTTAGGATTACTGACCCTCACGTAAGTCGCAGTGCAGTGTAGGGGTGGTATACCTAGGTATTTGTAAATAATAATAATGTAAATATTTTGTAATAAAGAGAGAGTTAGCACTTGAATTCCAAGCACACTCTTCACTTATTGGACCTAACTTGCTAACCAAAAGTAATTAAAGATTCCATTTTACGATTGTTGATATCGATTACAGAATTCATTTCATATTTGCACTATGTTTCTTCCAAAAAAACTGGCCAAGCTGGAGGAGTTTGTAGCGATAACCGACTTTTGTTTGAAGTTTTGATTAGTAACGGACTTAAATTTCATAGTGACGACCCAAACTTGTGTTAACTCCTTCGTGTAAAATTTAAAAGTAAATTACCCGTTTGTAAAATTTAAATTTCATAGTGACGACCCAATCTTGTACATATTTTCTAATCTTGCATTTTTGTAAATATTTTTTGCATTTAACTTTTGGATTTTGTGGGTAGTATCCACTGAAAACCCTCACGAGACAACACTCGTCCTACTGGGGACACCCAGAGGTTTAACGGCTTGTTGCATACGCTCAATACAATCGTGCTCCCTACAAAAGTGGATTTATCTTAGTTTCTTTACTTTATTCGAGGACGAATAAAAAGATAAGTGTGGGGGTATTTGATGTGCATGTAAAAATGCACATTTATATTCACATATTTATTCTTGTTTAGTTGAATAAATGAACATTTGTGGGTATTTTATGTGATCAAACCATGTTTTAAATATTTTCAAAAATCATCACTTATTTTGAGAACAAAGGAGGTCACTTGTGCATGTTTTAATTTGTGAAATCTTTTACTCGTTCCTTGTTATTTACTCTTGTAGGAATTTAGGAGCTAAAATGATATATACACATGAAGAGATGAAGGAAAGCATGCACATACACAAGAGAAGGCAAAGAATTAATACATCTTATGGATAGTGGAGGGCCCATCTTTCAACTAGCCCACTTGCTTCATATTATTGAATGGGACAAAAGGTCTCATGCATTCTACATGACATATTAGTGGCTAAGATCAATTAGAAGCTTCATGAAGGGCCATTTTGGGGAATTCCCAAGAAAAGTGATTAGGGTTTTAGGGTTTTAGATCATGTATATATACCCCTTTGTTTCATGTATTTTGCATCTCTTTTTTAGCATATGAAAGTGTAAGTGATCAAATAAATAAAAATGGCTTCCAAGCCTATTTCTTTTATGTCTATCTTATGTCTCTTTTAATTTTTATGCTTTACTTTCATGTTCATAGCTTAGATTTACTTTCATGTTCATAGCTTAAATTTACTTTATGTTCTTAGTTTAGTTCTCTTCTTGTTCTACTTAGTTTCTCTTTCATTTTGCTTAATTTTCTAATGTTGAAACTTACATGTGTTGATATGATCACACATATGAGTGGCTAATCCCTTGATTTAGGGGTAATGATGCTCTCTAACTTTGTGTAAGTTCAACATGTGTATGATTTGTGATCTTTAATATGTGCTTCATGTTAGTGAATATTGATGTAAGTTTATACATATGGGTTTGACAGGTTATGTTGCATTTGCAAATGATCTATACTTTTTTAATATAAACACAAGTTACATCAATATTCGCTAAGTGATTATTGATTTTGAAATGAAAGTATGAACAAAATTTGATGGTCTATAGTTCTAGCCAATAGTTCATAGACCATACCTAGAATAGTTTTGCTTTAGTTTCATTTTCATGAGAATCATAAGTGGTTTAAGTGTTGCATTTATATCACTTATTGAGATCATACATTGTATGTTTGACAACTTATATAAATATGAGTGCAGATTTACCTCTAAATTACTCTGTAATTTTATATTTAGCTCTCAACTTAGTTTCTAGTTTCATAGTTTTTATTAGAACAATTCAAAGTTTGGTTTAATTCGATTGAATAAAATTGAAATCACTTCTTTCCCTGTGGATCGACTCGCACTCACTACATATTACAATAGCACGTCATGCACTTGCAGTTATTTCGATAATTCGTGCGACGGTTTTCTAATTCGATAGAAAATCTGTTGTAGCGAACACCAACTTACCACCCAGGCATTGTGCATGTAAACTACGTCAGCACCACACCAACTTACCTTCGCAGCATTAAAGGCACAATTCCGGCTAAGTATAAGCACTGATACCAAATGTGACAACCGCGGAACTTGAACCTCCGACCACTTGGAAAGTAAAATCACGCACTAACCACTATGCTAAAAGATCGTTTTGTTAGCTTTTCGAGAGGACTGTTACACTTAGATGCAAATAAAAGTGAATTAGCATCCAAAACAGTCAAATCCGGCTTCTTTGTACATGGGAAATTACTCAACAAAGAAGATTAGAACAATAGTCGAAATAGCAACAAGGGAAATAAACATATTAAATAAAATAAATTTATCTAACATAAAAATGTCAAGTCATGTATGGATTTATTTCGAATAAATAAATGACACAACAATATAATTATCCCACATGTCTAACAGTCATATGAACTAAATAGTCATGCAAAATCATCAGTCAAACATGCATAAGCAAAACAACAACAATTATAGAAAATAACATTCATACCAATCCTAACTTGTACGATACTAATCTAACTAATAAAATACATCAAATTTTAAATTCAATCCATATATGACTTGACACCATGGTTGCCAATCCAAAAATAAAGAATATTAATATAGCATCTCTCGTCAACGAAGTAGATATGACTCGAGTGATATCTTACTTTTCTCAATTTGTATGGAAACCCACTGATGAAAACCATTAACAATCTCTCGCATCCAATCAGGAAGTTTCAATAGTTATAGAAAACTATTTTATCCATCTGATTTAACTATAGGAAGCTGATATCACACTCATTATAAAACAAATGCGTAACTAACCCCTTCTTACAATGGTGGAAACAAACAACACCTCTTCAATACGGAACCAACCACCTCGGTCAAGTGCATGCTACTTCAAATCGAATTATGGAATCATAACTAGTAATAAACGCAAGCAACATTTACTAAATGAATATTGCTTTAGAATTGGTACATCTCTAACTTGACACACATGAACAACCGCATTCCCTATACACATACGCGCGCGTATACACACACACACACAGATATATATATATATATATATATATATATATATATGTGTGTGTGTGTGGGTGTGCGTGTGTGTAGGAAACTTTATACTTGTAGGAGGCCAATAATTCCAACCATTGCCACCAGCAAAGGTTAAGTTATCTTTCTTGGAAGAGAAATCTCGGTGATGCGACATCACCAATGACAATAACCTTTTGCTAGTACATAGTGCCTTCAACTCACGAAAATGAAATTTGTCACCATCAACTCATGATCGAGGGTCGACTACTCCATGCACATATTGGTTATCGACTAAAATGCGACAACCTTTCATTTGGGAACACCACACTCAAATAAGCAACACAACCAAGTGTGTACTATCTGCTACTCGATCCTACTTGGAACAAGAAATCAACACACTCGTGGTTCAACTCTAACTTCTGAATCATCCAAGATCTCGCTAGAATCATTGCGATATCTTACTCAAGACGACATGAACAAAGCACTCCATTTTTCTCAACGAAAATGAAACATCAACAAACCGACTGCAAAATGTGCTAACTCATTAGTTGGCTCAAACGGCCTAACCAACCAATCAAGATCAAGCCAGCATGTAAAATGCTGCAATCTACATACACCAACCAACTTATTAAGATCTGTAAAATTCCTTTGGGATTCTCGACTGAAAGAGCATCCAAACCAGATTGAATCAGAACTCGACTCAAACATGGTGGCAATCTGTTCACCTCTTCGAATGTATCGAAATACTCTCAAGCAACAAGCTCTGGTAATGACTCGCTACTAGAGATCTATATCAGGTCGATATCGTCCGATTATAAGAGACTCACCTACTGGAGATCTAATTCTCAGCCTATTTTAGAAAAAGTTTAGACAACTCACAATTGAAGAGCTTATCCTAGCCCACTATCATCACCAATAACTTCTCACAACCACCGATATTCTGTATTCTCCCGATACATCAACTATTGGACCAAAAGATTAAGCCCAGATAAGTTCAACAATAAACAACAAGCAAACAGTTTAGCAAACATGCAATTATGACTCGATGAATTTAGGTTTTAAGGAATCATGTATACTGCTAAGTATAGACTAGCTATGTCATATCACTCCCTTACTTCGAGTCCCGAAATTAATCGCTATGGATGTTGCATTCAACCATATTATTACGTTTTGGAGACCAAACATCTGATATTACACGCATATATAATCTATCCGAGCCCACAATATGGTAAGCCACAATCAAGAGAGAAAAATCAATTCATAAGTCCAATCTCATTCCATCCATCGAATTGCAAGACCAGATGGAACGATTAAACCTCTACGTCGAACTAAAACACATATGGAAATGCCATTAACGGAAACATATATTATGTGGTGACTTCGCTTTCTTTCTCTTTCATTGAGGGAGCACTCGACGAAATGAAAATGATGATTGGTACATGTCTCTGTTATTTTTTCCAACGAGTCAAGACGGACTTCCATGCTGGACATGTAACGACACGGATTTCGCTCGAACCTAATCGATCGCTAAATCGACCAAGATCTTTTGAATCCCGCATACGCTAACTTTGGGCATACAGCACATCGGAACAATAGTAGAAGACTTTTATAAACATTATAATAATGTTACATCAGAGTAAAGAATATCAGAGTACATCGATTATAATACAGCGGAAGATAATTTACAATAAATTTAATGCAACGCAGTGGAAGATTATCAATGCTCTGGACACAACTTTAAGATTCAATCCAGAATCCTGCACTATATAAAAATATCTACAAAACAAACCACTCGACTGCATGTGTGGAAAATAGGGGCACCCGAGTTTGCAAGTGAAACAAACTACAAGTCAGTCATGCGACTGGTATGAGAAATCTTACTTAACCTATTTAATAATAAGGCTAATCACAGGACCACGCCGCTAATGCGGAATGGGTTTATTCTATTGGATTGCCAGTGCATAAACAACAACCATAAATAAACTTATGGATCTACAATACATCAACAACATGCAATTTTTTTCCAGTCTACCCATTTAGGCTTAATCCGTAAACTTAGATTTCAAAATCCAATTCTCTTTACAGAAATTATTCCTTTGGACTCTATTTCCCGATTTCTTATTTCAAATCATTTGAAATACATATCTAGCTTTTATATCAAAGTAGATTTCACTTCGGGATCTCAAAACAAAATATTTGGAAATATGAATTCCAAAACAATTGCGTAAAAATAAATATGCAACCAAATATCGGGCTCCCCTTAAACAAGGCTACAGGACTCACCTCGCCAACTCGATATATATATGTGCACCTCCCATCTAGGAGCAGGCTACACTGACGATGCACCATCCCACACTATCGGGGAAGACATACACCGCCCTCATCCACCACCATCCCTTGTGTTTTAGTCGTCCGGGTCACCCGCATCTTTAGCCAAATTCTAAATCATTTCATATCCCGAAGTATGGGAAATCATTTCACAACATAATACTCACAAGTACTTTCAAATCTATATAGATTTCCACTTCCAAATCATTTCAAAATCACCAGGTATAGCCCTCGAAATCCTTTCTGTTTTATAAAACATTTTATAAAATATTCCCTGTCCAAAATCGGGAATACTATTCTTTTGACTTAAGAAATCTCATTTCAAAACATTTATTAAATTTTGAAATAAACAACATCGTTAAACAACTTATAGTCAAATCGTGAAGTGTTTCACAAGGTGTTAGCACATAGATAATTTTACCCAGCCCAATGGTAAATGTAGAAGTATATTTTGCTCATAAACTGGTCGAGCATAACCCAAACAATCAATCAATCACAATCCATATCAATACCCAAGTATATTTGGTTCAATCACATTTCATGTTAAAATAAAAGAATATTTTATTGTCTACACATTTTCTACATTTGATGTTACAATAAAAAGAATATTTTATTGTCTATGCATCCTATGCTTAACATGACAAATAAAAAGAAGAATTTTTATTTGCATAACACTTTCTATGTTTCTAATGAGAAATAAAAGGAAAATTTTATTTTCATAACAATTCCAATGTTTCTAATGACAAATGAAAAGAATATTTTATTTGCATAACAAGTTCAATGTTTTTAATGACAAATAAAAAGAATATTTTATTTGAATAACAAGTTCAATGTTTTTAATGACAAATAAAAAGGAATATTTATTTGCATAACAAGTTCAATGTTTCTAATGACAAATATAAAGAATATTTTATTTGCATAACAAGTCCAATGTTTCTAATGACAAATAAAAAGAATATTTTATTTGCATAACAAGTTCAATGTTTTTAATGATAGATGAAAAAAAAAAAATTATTTGCCTACATGTTTTCTGCTTTTCTAATGACAAATAAAAAGAGTATTTTGTCTACATAACATGTTCTATATTTCTAATGACAAAGTAAAGAGAGAATTTCGTCTACATAACATGTTCTATATTTCTAATGACAAAATAAAAAGAGAAATTTGTCTGCATAACATGTTCTATATTTCCAATGACAAAATAAAAAAAGAGTTTTGTCTACATGTTTTCTGCATTGCATATAACGAACAAATAGAAAATTTTGTTTTCCTACATGTTTCATATTACCTATGTATAAATAAAAAGAATTTTTGTTTGTATAACAACTTCTATATTTAACATGACAAGTAAAAAGGAATATTTTTATTTGCATACAATTTCAAACTTCAACATGACAAATAAAAAGAAATATTTTTTATTTGTATACAATTTCCAATTTTAACATGTTAAATAAAAAGAAATATTTTTATTTGCATACAATTTCTTATTTCAACATGACAAATAAAAAGAAATATTTTTATTTGCATACAATTTCTAATTTCAACATGGCAAATAAAAAGAAATATTTTTATTTGTATACAGTTTCTAATTTCAAAATGACAAATAAAAAGAATTATTTTTATTTGTATACAATTCTATTTTTAACATGACAAAAAAAAATGAAATATTTTTATTTGTATACGAATCTATTTTTAACATGACAAATAAAAAGAAATATTATTTGTATACAGTTTCCAATTTCAACATGAAAAACAAGAAGAAATATTTTTATTTGTATACATATTTATTTTTAACATGACAAATAAAAAGAAATATTTTTATTTGCATTCAATTCCAAATTTCAACATGACATATAAAAAAAAGTAATATTTTTATTTGCATACAAATCTATTTTTAACATGACAAATAGAAAGGATAATTTATTTGCATACATTTCTATTTTAAACATGACAAATAAAAAGGATAATTTATTTGTATACAATTCTATTCTAAACATGACAAATAAAAAGGATAATTTATTTGTATACAATTCCATTTTAGACATGAAAAATAAAAAGGAAAACTTATTTGTATACAATTCTATTTTAAACATGACAAATAAAAAGGATAATTTATTTGTATACAATTCTATTTTAAACATGATAATTTATTTGTATACAATTTTATTTTAAACATGACAAATAAAAAGGATATTTTTATTTGTGTACAATTTTCTACTTATTACATTATATTCAATTAAATAAACAGATCAGCACAAACAACATCAACCAATTCAAATCAAATCGCGTACAACAACAAACTGAATTTAGCAGTGTATATGTAAGAATTTCTAAACTCGATAATAATCAATTAATTTTAATTATTTAAATAGGAAATCTCACCTTGATCGGTTTTAGAAATCGATAAAATGATTATTTTTAATAAAATTAAACATATGTTTAATTTTATCAAAAATCCATACGGCCTCTGAAAGGACCCGTAACTTCCCCGTGAAGGAAAGCACGAATACTTTGAGAACAACACACAAATGAGCGCATACGGAAGAACATTTCATTGCTATTACAACAATTCCATCAGATACAAGAATATACAGAGTATAAATGAATAAATTACATTCGATAAATATCAGAGATTACAATAAATTACATAGCAGCGGAAAATAATACAAAATACAACTGAAAGTGATACACGGATACAGAGCTTCCCGAGCATCGTTCCACCTGTAAATCAGGACCCTGTGGATATAAATCTGCAAAACCAAAACTACTAGCTGCCCGTGCGGAAAATAGGGGCACCCAGAGTTTAGGTTAAAACAATAAACTCCAGGTCAGTCATGTGACTGGTGTGAGAACTAAAACAGTTATAATTCTTTATTTTTAAAGTAAGGTAAATCAAGGGACCATGCCGTATAACACGGAACGGGTTTCCTCCCGAGAATACCAGTGCATAAAACAAACAGCGCAATGCTAAATAAAGAAAAATGAAGCTGTTATAAGACCCAGGTCCCATCACACAATGCAACGCAAGCCGGAGGATAGGGTTTTCCCTTATAATAGCCAAAGCATGCTTGATACGTTTAAAACACATTATTTGATACTATTATAAGTGTATAGTGTCAAACAATTTCAATCATAAGTATCAATCATAGGCGGCATGGGTACCATCTATCATGTCGCCATACTAGTTCTACAATTAAAACCGCAATATCACGTATTGGAAATTGGATTCCGTCATGAGTCGAGGCAAGGGGCAAGCTCCTCTCCGCGTTCGAGACACTCTAGCAATGCCTCAGGACCCCACTCTGATCCTTTGGAACCTCCAAGGCCGGTCCTCTCTTACTTTTGAGGATTAGTTATTCCTGAACACACGTTTCCCGGTCCTTACAGACCTATATCCGAGGCGCCTCGTATCCAACAACCACACAGGTGAAAAGTATATAAATGTCAGGGCTGGTAGGTCACTGACACCACCCTAGCTAGAAAGAAACGTCGTGCACTCCTTGGGTCCGTATCCCGTTTTTGACTCATACCGAGGTGTGAGGCTCGCGAATTCATGTTATACACAAAGCTATGCCACACAGGCCGTTCTTTGATCATCAACCACAAGACTTTGCTTTTCAACAGAAGCCTTGATCAATTGCCACTTACGCATGCCACATTGGCAATTCACTCCATGCGACTGATGTCCATCGATATACAACCTCTGAGCTCGTATGTCTCAGAGAAGGGCGTTAAGCAAGAGAATAAATTCTCCGCCGCCAAACAGATGTATATTTAATAGAGATCAATCAACACAGAATAAAATCCAGTGTCAGACACACAATCCATTTACAAGTTCGTTCTGGGTCTGAACGAAACCGGAGGCACTTTCCTCGCATATCCATCCATCTCCAAGTACGTCTGGACGATCACCAACTGATTCCCTCATCCTGGGTGTACAGCCCAATCAAGATCATCAGTAATCACCCAAACGATGTGAAGACTTCCGGTCTTCAACCACCGTCTTCATCTTCGACATCTCGTCGAATCGGTTATTCAGAATGGGTATAAACCCGGCCTTTCTGAATAACCCACGTATATGATAAACAAATGTTACACAAACACAACGAACGCCTCATTCCAATTCAGAATATTCTTTTATTCACAAAATCACATTCTTAGGGAAATGTTCCCATTAATTTTATCCAAGATAAATTCTTCTAAATTTATTCTTTAATCCTCCTTTGGATATCATTTCAAACTAGTCGGGATTAGCGAACCACACTGAAGTAATTATTTATTTTATTTCCCAACCCCAACCTATATATCCCATGGAGAAAACTGGTAATACTCCACATCTAACACCACTGTGTTATCGGTAAAATTAATTACCATTTCACGTTCAAATCTAATTAAAGATTTAACTATCGCTTTGGAGCAAAACTGGTGGTACTCCACTCTCGATCACTTTTCAAATTTGATAATTAAAATTATCAATTCACATTTTAATCTAATTAAAGATTCATTAAAACTCCACTTAGTTTTAATCTTTCCAGAAATCGATATCTTGCCTTTAACTGGGTTAAAGAACCAATGTTATCTAAAACACGATTCACGATAAACCCAAATCACATTTGATATTAAATACAAGGCTCTGAATAGAAAATATACCGGCTTATATTCAATATCAAATTCTGAAACCAACAAATATCGTATTGGGAATAACGATATAAAATATATCTTTCAAATTCCCAAAACAATATCTGTATAGTCACGAAATCCAACATCGAAATATTCCGAAGATAATTTCGATTCAGCTCCAGTCCAATCCACGTATTGGAAATTATCGATTATTTTCAAAATCACTTTCAAATTCAATTTATTTATTTTAAAAATAAATTGATTTCAATTCTAGTTCAAAACTAGTTCATTTTGATAAAAATCTATTTTTATCTTTTCAAATGTGGAATTTCCCAGCCCAAATCTTTCCAATTCACATATTATAATTTTACACAAATTATAGATATTTTTAATAATTTTATCAAGGCCCGTGCAGTCGATTTCCAACAACGGCCATCAAACTGCACTTACAGCGACCTTTTCCGAATTTGATTTGGACATAATTCCAAATCCAACCATTAGATTTCAAATTTCTAATATTCATTGGAAAGCTCTTTTCGATACGAACCCAACGGTTCCGGTTTTAGTAGAATCCGACGGTCGGATCTCCCGCAATGTCCGTTTGAAATAAATGGTCGAAATTCACGAACTGCCGCGGCGCGGCGCGTTCTATTCAGGCCATTATATTATATATATAATATATATTTCGTCGATTTCTATTTAAAACGAATTATATAAATAGTTTTAAATTCGTTTCAAAAGCAATTTCAACTTCCTTTTCAATTCGAATCAAAATTGAATTCTTCTTTATAAATTCGTTTTAAAATTCATTTCTATTCAATTCAAATTTCAATTCAAATTTCAATTCAATTTCAATTCAATTCAATTCGCTTTCAATTCAATTTGAATTCGTTTTCAATTCAATTCATTTCGAAATCGTTTCCAATTCAATTCATTTCGAAATCGTTTCCAATTCAATTCATTTCGAAATCGTTTTCAATTCAATTCATTTCGAAATCACTTTCAATTCAATTCATTTCGAAATCACTTTCAATATTCATTATACAACGAATAAAATCGATATAAATATCGTTCGCGTCCAAATAACGCATCTCTAATCAACACGGCTTTATATTTTCAAAACTTCTTTATTCTATCCAACAAATGAATATTTATCCCATTCAACACAAGAATCTATATTGCTTTCAACACACGACTAATCTCAACACATGAGTACTGTCAACACATCACTATTGTTGTTATGTAAAATATTTTATAAAACTATGGTATCTATCGTTTGATTTTAATTAGACTTCTACTAGGAAGTAGTTCTAATTTTAAATATGATAAAGATGTAATTTTTATTATTTAAAATATTTTACTCAACACACGAATATTTTCAACACACGAACATCGTCAACACATGACTATTTTTATATTCAACACATGAATTTTCTTTTATAATATTCATTATTTTCCCGATTGGAATGAGGCCCAATCAATCACCATATAACGTTAATTATATGGATTCCATACAACACATGTATTTAATAGCATCAATAAACAATCAACCATTAACCAAAGTGCACTACGCTGTATAAGCATCAAATATAGATATCTAACGCTTATAACAGCCTGTCAATCAATCGATCGACATATTTAATCAATCAGGATGAGTGAACTTCAAATTTCATCCCAACACCCGTGTGGGGTTTCAAACAATCAAACACAGATTTTATTTGTGCAGTTGGGCGATGTGTGAAATTTATCAACCCAATCAATATCTGTCAAATCAGTGTAAATAAACAAATCGGCCGATTTGTTTATAAATATTTATTTATTCACTTTCACGTTAAAAATTATATTTTTAACGATCAAACTATTTTATTTTAACACTTGAATTTCTATTCAGTTCATTTATTCAATAAATGATTATTTTTATTTTTCTAACATATTTTAGAAAATTTCGGCGGCACAACGGCACGATAATAGAAACGGGACAAGGCCTAGCTCTATCCCCGGTCTAGTGAAGGCCCACGCCATTCACACATCAATCAAATCAATTTCAATTTACCCAATAATTCAGTTCAAATCAAATAATCTACCCAACTACACAACCAAACAATTTAACAAACAAGCCATCCATGGTCTGTGGATGACGGGTGTCGGGTGCTACTAAGCACCGTCTACATCCTAGTATATATATATATATAACTAGAAAAAGAAATTGAAAGGTGAGAAGTTCTCACCTAAAGCTATCCAATCATCTTGACTCTTCTTTGATTGAAATCTTCTTCGTTATCCCATCTTCGTCATCTTCGTTGCCCGTAGTTACTACATATATAAAAATCACACATTTTTATATTTTGATGTCTTTAAAATAAAAATCACATTTTTATTTATTCATTTTCAATTTAAAAAAACATATTTTTATAATCACTTCATATATTTAAAAATCGAATTTTTATTCTGTTATTCAATATATAAAAATAAGCATATTTTCACAACGCTACTATATAGACAAAAATTATATTTTTATCACCTTATTCTTCATATAAAAATTTCACCCTTTCAAAAATAAAGTTTTCGCCTTTATAAAAATATAGATTTCGCCTTTATAAAAATAAAGTTTTCATCTTTATAAAAATAAAGTTCTCGCCTTTATAAAAATAAAGTTTTCATCATTATAAAAATCATCACTTTACTTCAACGTATATAAAATAAAAATCAGATTTTTATTTCGCTACATATACAAAGATGATATTTTTATATTCTCTATCCTATAAAGATTATATTTTTAATACTTTAAAAATATAAAAATCATATTTTTAATATTTCTATATAGTAAAGATTATATTTTTAATACTTTAAAAATATAAAAATCATATTTTTATTACTCCTACAATATAAAAATATCGATTCATTACACCATTCCTAGCTACATGTCAAAATCATATATGTAAAAATAGTTCCTTTGTTTCAAAATAATACATGTAAAAATCGTATTTTTACATAGTGAAAAATCTTATCTTTACATGGTGAAAAATCGATTCCTTACACTTATGAAATCCTATTTTTACATTCATGAAAACCATACTTTATATATACTAAAAAATTACAACTTGCCCTAAATAAAAATTATATTTTTATGTCCTAATAATATATATGTAAACTGGTTTTATTTACTTACTAAAATCCATTTGAACTAAATAAACAAAATAAACAAAATAAAATAAAATATAAATCACCTCTTCGAAGGGTGGAGGACGCTCGGCTCTGGTGGTCCGTTCGGAGGCGAGGGTTGGCGGTTGTGGTGGGTTCCGGGTCTGGTGGCGTCGGGTTTTAGGGCGTGGGGCTCGTGGGTACGGTCGCGAGAGGGGGGGGGATCGTGGCGCGGTGGCGCGCCGCCTGGGGAGGAACTCTCCGCGTCGGTTGATGAAGACAGGGGGGGGCGGCTTCGTCGAAGCGGCGGCGGCATGGAGGAGGCCGCTCGCGCCCTCCCTCCGATTCCGATTCCATTTCCTTTTTTTCTCTGATTCGAAATAATGATTTGGAAAGAAAGGCTAGGGGGGTTTTATGTAAAGTTTATTTTAATTTATTTAATTAATTTATATTTCAAAAAGTTGACTTTTACATACGACCTCGAAACGAGGCCCACCGCCTGTCGTCCATTGCGTTTCACCCCCATTCCGAACACAATGGGATATGTATCGCAAGCTGATTCGATCGTTTCGATCAGTTTCCATTAAAATTACATTTAAATCATTATATTGAGTTTTAAACGAACATTTCAAATTACCGGGGTCACATACTAACTCCATAAATTGCAGAAAAATATTTTCTAGCTTCGTATTGACGATACGGTCCTAACAAAACTAGTTTCGTCGAATTCTGAGACCGTTAGAAAAATGGCCAATTCCCAGTCGATTAAAATCAACTGAAATGGTCAAAACACGTTTTCCTTTGCCACGCTCACATATTGATTCGAAAAATTATGTAATTTGAAATCTAGCAATAATTCGACATCACGGACCCAACAAAAGTGTTTTCGTCGAAATCCGAGGTCGTTTGCAAAATGTCCGTTTTTAAGGGCCTGAATTCCATAGCGACTATTCAGAATTTTTAACTGGACATATCTTATCATTTATAAAGTGAAATCTCAGTTTGTTAACTTCGTTGGAAAGATATCGTCAATTAGATCCTAATGTTTTTGGTTTCACTAAAATCCGGATTGTTTTGCACCCGGTACATTCAATTGAAGTTTGAAATCGAATTATCGAACTACCGCGCCATTTTCAATTCCTTTTTACAATTATATATAAATATTATATATTCTAACGACGGCGTATATAATATATACGTCGAATTATATTCAAAATAAATTTCACGTATATATTATTTAAAATAATCCATTTTAAATATTCAAAATTCGCCAAAATTGCCAAAATAAAAATTTCAAACTGGCTCGCATTTTACGGGTTATTACAATCTCCCCCACTTAAAACTTTTCGTCCCCGAAAAGGAACAAAGTCGAAAGTGGTTTGATCCTTAAGTTCTACATTCGATCTGGCTTCCATTCTCCAACTCTTTAGTTTTTGAGAATTTTCAAAATTTCAAAAATTTGGCTAACACCCTAAATTTTCGAAAAATTTCGCCATAACCTCCCCTGCACCGGGAGCATCGGGGAATTTCAAATAGCTTCCCCGGTCCTTCAGATCTCAAAAAGAAAAGGAAAAAGCCAAGCGGCTAGCCAATAGGCTCACAAAATCATCATCACCCAAACAAAACAGTAAATTATGTAGTAAACATGTACCTATTTGTCGGGCAAACAAATTTTATTCTTCGGCTCTAGCCTCCTTGCTATGACCTGTTCAATGTAAGTATATGTATATGCAAGCAAATGCAACCGATTATCAATATAATTCAATATTTGATTCAATTAGGCATAATGGTTAAAAATTAGCAAACAAATAAACAAACAACATAAACATCAATCAATTAGTGGATTAGAGTTTCAAATTCATAATTTTGATATATATACTGAAAATCTTGTTTTGATGCCAATTCACAACAATGTGTTCTAGCTATATTAGTTTTGGTTCTCACACCAGTCTAATGGAAATATATAGATATCACACCTTCGAAACACGAACATAAATACTGATGATGTGGCCACATCACCAGAATTATCCCCGGGTGTCTAGAATGTGATTCTATATCTATCCAGTATATTAAAACTTCGACTATACGTTCATGACGCGTATACGCGAAATCTATATATACTCGATTGTCCATATTCAAAATAAATAAATATCAAATACGTATAAAATGGTTTAAATTTTCAAAACAAAATTGTTTTCATTTGAAAAGTATACTCTTCACACTCATTCTAGGATACTACTGATCCTATCTCTAACGAGTCATTCTAATTGGATATTACTAATCCAATATCTGATGAATTCTTTCGTATGGTTCTAATGTGTCTTGTTCTCGAGCTCTGTAAACCAAAGCTCTGATACCAACTGAAAGGACCCGTAACTTCCCCGTGAAGGAAAGCACGAATACTTTGAGAACAACACACAAATGAGCGCATACGTAAGAACATTTCATTGCTATTACAACAATTCCATCAGATACAAGAATATACAGAGTATAAATGAATAAATTACATTCGATAAATATCAGAGATTACAATAAATTACATAGCAGCGGAAAATAATACAAAATACAACTGAAAGTGATACACGGATACAGAGCTTCCCGAGCATCGTTCCAGCTATAAATCAGGACCCTGTGGATATAAATCTGCAAAACCAAAACTACTAGCTGCCCGTGCGGAAAATAGGGGCACCCAGAGTTTAGGTTAAAACAATAAACTCCAGGTCAGTCATGTGACTGGTGTGAGAACTAAAACAGTTATAATTCTTTATTTTTAAAGTAAGGTAAATCAAGGGACCACGCCGTATAACACGGAACGGGTTTCCTCCCGAGAATACCAGTGCATAAAACAAACAGCGCAATGCTAAATAAAGAAAAATGAAGGTGTTATAAGACCCAGGTCCCATCACACAATGCAACGCAAGCCGGAGGATAGGGTTTTCCCTTATAACAGCCAAAGCATGCTTGATACGTTTAAAACACATTATTTGATACTATTATAAGTGTATAGTGTCAAACAATTTCAATCATAAGTATCAATCATAGGCGGCATGGGTACCATCTATCATGTCGCCATACTAGTTCTACAATTAAAACCGCAATATCACGTATTGGAAATTGGATTCCGTCATGAGTCGAGGCAAGGGGCAAGCTCCTCTCCGCGTTCGAGACACTCTAGCAATGCCTCAGGACCTCACTCTGATCCTTTGGAACCTCCAAGGCCGGTCCTCTCTTACTTTTGAGGATTAGTTATTCCTGAACACACGTTTCCCGGTCCTTACAGACCTATATCCGAGGCGCCTCGTATCCAACAACCACACAGGTGAAAAGTATATAAATGTCAGGGCTGGTAGGTCACTGACACCACCCTAGCTAGAAAGAAACGTCGTGCACTCCTTGGGTCCGTATCCCGTTTTTGACTCATACCGAGGTGTGAGGCTCGCGAATTCACGTTATACACAAAGCTATGCCACACAGGCCGTGCTTTGATCATCAACCACAAGACTTTGCTTTTCAACAGAAGCCTTGATCAATTGCCACTTACGCATGCCACATTGGCAATTCACTCCATGCGACTGATGTCCATCGATATACAACCTCTGAGCTCGTATGTCTCAGAGAAGGGCGTTAAGCAAGAGAATAAATTCTCCACCGCCAAACAGATGTATATTTAATAGAGATCAATCAACACAGAATAAAATCCAGTGTCAGACACACAATCCATTTACAAGTTCGTTCTGGGTCTGAACGAAACCGGAGGCACTTTCCTCACATATCCATCCATCTCCAAGTACGTCTGGACGATCACCAACTGATTCCCTCATCCTGGGTGTACAGCCCAATCAAGATCATCAGTAATCACCCAAACGATGTGAAGACTTCCGGTCTTCAACCACCGTCTTCATCTTCGACATCTCGTCGAATCGGTTATTCAGAATGGGTATAAACCCGACCTTTCTGAATAACCCACGTATATGATAAACAAATGTTACACAAACACAACGAACGCCTCATTCCAATTCAGAATATTCTTTTATTCACAAAATCACATTCTTAGGGAAATGTTCCCATTAATTTTATCCAAGATAAATTCTTCTAAATTTATTCTTTAATCCTCCTTTGGATATCATTTCAAACTAGTCGGGATTAGCGAACCACACTGAAGTAATTATTTATTTTATTTCCCAACCCCAACCTATATATCCCATGGAGAAAACTGGTAATACTCCACATCTAACACCACTGTGTTATCGGTAAAATTAATTACCATTTCACGTTCAAATCTAATTAAAGATTTAACTATCGCTTTGGAGCAAAACTGGTGGTACTCCACTCTCGATCACTTTTCAAATTTGATAATTAAAATTATCAATTCACATTTTAATCTAATTAAAGATTCATTAAAACTCCACTTAGTTTTAATCTTTCCAGAAATCGATATCTTGCCTTTAACTGGGTTAAAGAACCAATGTTATCTAAAACACGATTCACGATAAACCCAAATCACATTTGATATTAAATACAAGGCTCTGAATAGAAAATATACCGGCTTATATTCAATATCAAATTCTGAAACCAACAAATATCGTATTAGGAATAACGATATAAAATATATCTTTCAAATTCCCAAAACAATATCTGTATAGTCACGAAATCCAACATCGAAATATTCCGAAGATAATTTCGATTCAGCTCCAGTCCAATCCACGTATTGGAAATTATCGATTATTTTCAAAATCACTTTCAAATTCAATTTATTTATTTTTAAAATAAATTGATTTCAATTCTAGTTCAAAACTAGTTCATTTTGATAAAAATCTATTTTTATCTTTTCAAATGTGGAATTTCCCAGCCCAAATCTTTCCAATTCACATATTATAATTTTACACAAATTATAGATATTTTTAATAATTTTATCAAGGCCCGTACAGTCGATTTCCAACAACGGCCATCGAACTGCACTTACAGCGACCTTTTCCGAATTTGATTTGGACATAATTCCAAATCCAACCGTTAGATTTCAAATTTCTAATATTCATTGGAAAGCTCTTTTCGATACGAACCCAACGGTTCCGGTTTTAGGAGAATCCGACGGTCGGATCTCCCGCAATGTCCGTTTGAAATAAATGGTCGAAATTCACGAACTGTGTAATGGATGGGTTTTCGACCCAGAAAATCAACATAAAAACACACTGTTGACTATTCAAGCATCGAAAACACCAGGACATTAATAGAAGAATTTAGAGGGTGAGAAAGAAAAGATAGAACTAATAGAATAGAAGAAGAAGAAGATCACAACTGAACAGAATCAGAGTAACACGAAACTCGCAGCGGAACAAAATAAGATGTATTATATAACATAACTTTGAATACAAAACTGTATTGTATATACATACCATTATCAGAGTACAATACATCATATCACAGCGGAAATAACTCTACATAACTAATGGTGAAGCTTCCTGCTTTTGAGCTCCTCCAAGTGAATCTGCAAAGCCTGAAACACTTGACTGCCCATACAAATTTGGGCACCCAAGAGTTTAGGGAAAACAAACAAAATAAACTCTGGGTCAGTCATGGGACTGGTGTGAGTAAATTCCAATCATACTGTTTTACTTTGAAAATCCTTTTCAAAACAAGAAGATAATAGTAAGACCAGCCCACACATAAACATGGACGGTTTTTACCTTACTATAACCCGAAATATTCTTGATATCAAAACCCAATGATATTATGATAATGTCTAACCAAATAATTATACAAGTAGTAGAACGCTTGCATCTCACGCTCCACATATATATAGTATAAAATCATAAACCGCAGGGCACTTATTGGAGATTGGATTTCAACGGACAAGGTATGGGAGCACCTTCTGAATAGTGTACTCTAGAGGGGATACACTCAGGGTTCAACAAGAACGTCTTGCAACCCGGCCACACATGACCGCTCACTCATTTAGCTTGAGTGTCGCGAATATATTGCCACCACGGTTGTAGGCCATCCAACCGTCATCCGAAGATACAGAATCGAAAAGAAGTATAAATATGAATTTTCTCTAGATCGGTGACAATACACCCTGCTTGGGGATGACCCAACTAGCCATGCTGCCTAGCCCAACTTCTGTCATTCCTTGGTTGTGAGGCTAGAGGCTACGTTTATCTTCAGAACATCTGATCACCATTCACTTTGAATGTCACATCATCAAATCCGTAATCACACATTGATTACACAAATGCACACTGGGTGTAGAATAAAGAGAAGTTACATTCTCCCCACCAACTTGGTATATTCGTAAAATCAACGGCATGAACGTTGGAAATACTCTGTCAAACACTCGTCCATACAAGTTGTCCTGGGACTGAACAAACAAAAGCACCATTCTAGCACTGGACGACCCTTGTATTTAACTCCGTCTTCAATTATCTTCAGCATATCTAATTCGTGGCACTTATGCCTATACGGAGTGGTTTTCGGATAATAAATCCAGCCGGTCTCTCCGTATTGACAACGATGGTCAAAACACTTCGATAGTCTGTTTTTTTAACTATCGAAGTAAAAACAAACATCCATTCACAAACACTGGCCCTTTTATTTAATACTAACTTTCTAGTTTCCCATATTTCTATAAACTCTTCCTTACTTCCCTTCATTTCTACTCTATTAGTTCCTCGTTATAAATCGGTAAGTGAATAAATTTCTAAGTATCAACCCCGAAGGCCGAAA
This sequence comes from Allium sativum, assembly GCA_030737875.1. Lineage (NCBI taxonomy): Eukaryota > Viridiplantae > Streptophyta > Magnoliopsida > Asparagales > Amaryllidaceae > Allium > Allium sativum. The sequence continues at coordinate 63,491,665 of CM060920.1, forward strand.
CCAACATCAGATTGACGCCTCGAAAGTTACTCAACTCAACCAACGTACAACGGGTTCTAATTTCTTTAAAACTATATCACCTTCCTTATCATGCTCAGTATATCTTTTTAAAAACATTATAACTTATCGACTTACTTTAAAACCGTTATATTTTAACTAATGCTGCTATATTTTCCTTTATAACTAATGCAATACACTACTATATTCTCTTTTATAACTACTGCAATACGCTGCCATATTCACATTTCACTTGATAAACTCTGTTTCTAAGTCAGGTTCTTATTAAATCAATATCAAGTTTATAACTAAATAATGATTACATATCCTATTATAATTTGTTGGTTTAAAACTAAATATTAACTAGCCTATCAGATTATAATTCCTAATAATGTTATTTAGGTTCAGGTCGTATATATAAATACTATACAACAAACAGTACATACAAATATTGAGGAATCCGGTTTGATTCCTCTAACCGGTTTCCTGTATCCACAGATGTTAGCCACAATAAATATCATTAATTTCATATCAGTATGAAATATCAGTGTTCAATCATCAGTTTTAGATATATAACGGTTTATATTATTTCAACCAATTTAATTGTAATCTACCTAAACGACCATCACACAGCATGCAACCAATATTGAAATATAATTAAAATATTTAAAAAAAAGATCAGAGTGAGTGAATTTACTCACCTTTGCGCGTTAACCGTTTTAATAACGATTTGCGTCAGTAGACTGGATCCGGCGTTCAATTCTGCCATCGTCGACTTCTTGTTGTCTTGTCGAAACTGCATCTACCCATTTCCGCTGCCTTTTCCTTCTCGGTCCAACGTTACATACTTCCAATATATTTATGTTCCCCATCTGCTCTCCAATAACAACACAAGCATCAGTACGATGTTCCACCATTTTCGAGCCCCTACACCATGTTCTACACCGTATGCCCTTTCCAACACATCCGCTCCGGTATAATGACTGGAACACCATCTTTGCATGACCTCTTTCACCACATCTTGTCATTTAAAACACACCTTTTCACCCCTATTGAAATAGTTGTACCCGTCTCCCTTTCTAATGCAAACTGACCGATCTTCCATACTAACAACGATTTTCCTCTATAAAAATTCGCTCCCACTAGTACTGGGACTGCCGCCTCCTTCCTTGAACCACACTACTGCTTCAAGACAACTACCCATTTCCACTACCCATACACTAGGCGCCTACCACTAATTCTTCTTCTCAAACAAGACTATTCCTCCACAGTACTACAACCTGCCAACCGCCTATTGCAACAACAGCGTACCCCAACTGTGGCATCCCGGATTCGCACATCACAAGCCAACCGACTTGCGCCACTGCTCCTTAATGTGCTGCCCTTCCTTCATGGATTCGAACTTCGTTCAACAGCACGTGTATGTTCCATACACACACCACTCAAGCTCCTTCGAACCTCCTCACGGCTGCAAAACAAGGCACGAGCTCCCTCTTCCGACATCCTCGACCTCAGCAACTTCGGTATATTTTTTTTTTACTGAAGCTAAAACAAATGGAGACTTGGATCTTGTGTATATATATAGGAGAGGACGGCTTAAGAGTTACGCGTTAGGGTGTAGAGGCTACAATCGTTTTAGCTTAGGGTAGCCTTACTCCTAGAATTCTTCATTATTAAGTAAATAGGTTTACCTTGGGACTAAGGAAAGTGTACAGGGAGAACGTGTAGTGATGGGAAGCCAAGTGATATAATATCAATTAGTAGCATGTGTTTTGAAATATAGGGTAGCAGTAGCACGTTCTTGTGAAATTTCTTCATAGGTAAGGTAAAAGAATATATATTTTAAATGATCTTTTTCCCCGCACAGTATTTAAGCCTATGTTTAGTTAAATCCTAGGGTAGCTACTTTGTATGTACAGGAAGGGTACGGTGCTTCACCTCTAAGAAATGAAGATATTATTAATTTCGTTCGTTATGGACTGTTAAGGACAGAGATAAAATTATGGTCGTGCCCAGCGAGGTGTCACGATCTCAAAAATATAATAACACCGGTAGACTGACTCATATTTTGAAATCCCGATACAGGGTGCGAAATACTCCAAATAAAAAGTTGCGTATTTAATTTATTAAAAATTACAAAAAAATTCTAAAAATTAAATTATCACTGCGCCTCAAAAGAACTCTGTCCCGATTTGCAACCGATATCAAGTTATATTCAAATAACCATTACGGTCGATATACGATTCTACAGCGACTTTTCGAATATTTGATTTGGACGTATCTTGCATTCTATATGACGAGATCTTGGTTTTTCACTTCTGTTAGAAAGATACAGTTCAACAGATTCCAACATTTCTCGTTTCTAAGAAATCCGATTCAAAACGAGTCAGGTACACTCAGTTGAAGTTCAGAACGTTAAATTACGAACTGCAGGGTCATTCTGAGCTCGATTATAATTAATATATATTTATATACGTTCAACTTCGTTTTAATTAAAATATAAATCCAATTATATTCTGAATTCAATATTTAAACTGATTTAAATATTCAAATACAAATCGACAAAAATGCGGGACGTTACAGTCCTTCCCCCTTAAAATAATTTCGTCCTCGAAATTGCTAAGATAGGGAAAATGCTACAATCTTTGTTATAAACAGGTTAAAAATCTTTTAGGTTTTATTTTATGATTTCAGTTTCAACATAACTGATTAATTCCAATTAAAATATTAATTCCTTCTTATTACCGAATATTTTCAAAATTCTGAAAATTTCCTAACATCTTAAATTTCAGAGAATCTCGCCAGCATCTCCTCTGTACGGCTCACTCGGTACTACAACAACTTGCCACTCTGGGCCTTTTCCAATCCAAAAGAAAATCAAACAGCCAAACGGCTTGCCCAAACCGACTCATAGAAATCTCGTACTCGTATATAAACGTGTACCTTCTCTGTTGGGCATTCCACTCCATCTCTACCATCTACTATCCAACCAGCATATATCCAAACATTTCCAACTGATCTCCAATCGATTTATTTTCCAATTCAATCATTCGCTTTTACTCAGACAAATTTCAATTTCAACTCAAACTCCATTTACTGATTTATTTCTCTAATCAGTTATCTTCATCTCCAAATTCAAAATTCGATTCTTATTCTCCAAGAATCAATACACTTCAATAACTTGAATCTCCCACATTTCTCTTTTTCAATTTCCATTCTGGATCGTCCCAAATTCAGTCCAGTTTTGTTATCTTTGTTTAAATTCCATTTTTACCATTTTAACTGTATAAGTTAAATCTTTTATTTCAGAATTCAAATTCCTGGGATTTATTTCAAGTCGATTTGAAACCATATATACTAGAGATTCAAAACATTTGAATTTTGAACAACTTGTTCCTCAATGTTATCCAAAACAAAATCTTTGGTAGCAATCCGTCACTTAGCACTAGAAAATGAACACCGATAGTGGTCGACTTCATCATCAGAATCTATTTCCCAGCGAATCAAAGTGAGTTCAATACTATATCACTTTCAAAACGTGTTTTTCAAATCTTTTCATTTTGAAATCGCTACAAAATATACTTTACAACGTTTAGAAAACATTTCTAAATCCACCCAAGATCTTAAAATTTCCATATATTTAATCCAGAATTCATTTACAACATCTTCTGAACTTTTTAGAGTTTTTATTTCAATTCTGGTTTTAAATTCAGATTTTAGTTCATCTGATTTTGCATATTAGGCTTATATAATATTTTGATTGGTTATTTATATAACCAACTCAATTATAGATCTTATTTGTTCGTAATAACGATCAACACTATAATAATCTCAAAATACATACTCCTTTATATCAAAATATAATTTGGGTAAAATTTATTTTATTTACCCTCTTTTCAAAACATACCGTGTTGAATTACTCTGTCCAAGAGTTTAGAAACACCTATCGACGCAGTTTGCATTACTGTTTCGACCAGAATTCATAAACCACTCGACTAACCAGTCAACACAATATAAAACAGTTTTTATATTAATTACAAATACGCACTCATCTATATATATACTCAACTCAATCTAGAGTATTACTAACTCCATGTTTATTGAGGTACGCCACAGAGCCAAGGTAATCACTTAACCTTCAGCTCTGATACCATCTGTAATGGATGGGTTTTCGACCCAGAAAATCAACATAAAAACACACTGTTGACTATTCAAGCATCGAAAACACCAGGACATTAATAGAAGAATTTAGAGGGTGAGAAAGAAAAGATAGAACTAATAGAATAGAAGAAGAAGAAGATCACAACTGAACAGAATCAGAGTAACACGAAACTCGCAGCGGAACAAAATAAGATGTATTATATAACATAACTTTGAATACAAAACTGTATTGTATATACATACCATTATCAGAGTACAATACATCATATCACAGCGGAAATAACTCTACATAACTAATGGTGAAGCTTCCTGCTTTTGAGCTCCTCCAAGTGAATCTGCAAAGCCTGAAACACTTGACTGCCCATACAAATTTGGGCACCCAAGAGTTTAGGGAAAACAAACAAAATAAACTCTGGGTCAGTCATGGGACTGGTGTGAGTAAATTCCAATCATACTGTTTTACTTTGAAAATCCTTTTCAAAACAAGAAGATAATAGTAAGACCAGCCCACACATAAACATGGACGGTTTTTACCTTACTATAACCCGAAATATTCTTGATATCAAAACCCAATGATATTATGATAATGTCTAACCAAATAATTATACAAGTAGTAGAACGCTTGCATCTCACGCTCCACATATATATAGTATAAAATCATAAACCGCAGGGCACTTATTGGAGATTGGATTTCAACGGACAAGGTATGGGAGCACCTTCTGAATAGTGTACTCTAGAGGGGATACACTCAGGGTTCAACAAGAACGTCTTGCAACCCGGCCACACATGACCGCTCACTCATTTAGCTTGAGTGTCGCGAATATATTGCCACCACGGTTGTAGGCCATCCAACCGTCATCCGAAGATACAGAATCGAAAAGAAGTATAAATATGAATTTTCTCTAGATCGGTGACAATACACCCTGCTTGGGGATGACCCAACTAGCCATGCTGCCTAGCCCAACTTCTGTCATTCCTTGGTTGTGAGGCTAGAGGCTACGTTTATCTTCAGAACATCTGATCACCATTCACTTTGAATGTCACATCATCAAATCCGTAATCACACATTGATTACACAAATGCACACTGGGTGTAGAATAAAGAGAAGTTACATTCTCCCCACCAACTTGGTATATTCGTAAAATCAACGGCATGAACGTTGGAAATACTCTGTCAAACACTCGTCCATACAAGTTGTCCTGGGACTGAACAAACAAAAGCACCATTCTAGCACTGGACGACCCTTGTATTTAACTCCGTCTTCAATTATCTTCAGCATATCTAATTCGTGGCACTTATGCCTATACGGAGTGGTTTTCGGATAATAAATCCAGCCGGTCTCTCCGTATTGACAACGATGGTCAAAACACTTCGATAGTCTGTTTTTTTAACTATCGAAGTAAAAACAAACATCCATTCACAAACACTGGCCCTTTTATTTAATACTAACTTTCTAGTTTCCCATATTTCTATAAACTCTTCCTTACTTCCCTTCATTTCTACTCTATTAGTTCCTCGTTATAAATCGGTAAGTGAATAAATTTCTAAGTATCAACCCCGAAGGCCGAAACCAACATCAGATTGACGCCTCGAAAGTTACTCAACTCAACCAACGTACAACGGGTTCTAATTTCTTTAAAACTATATCACCTTCCTTATCATGCTCAGTATATCTTTTTAAAAACATTATAACTTATCGACTTACTTTAAAACCGTTATATTTTAACTAATGCTGCTATATTTTCCTTTATAACTAATGCAATACACTACTATATTCTCTTTTATAACTACTGCAATACGCTGCCATATTCACATTTCACTTGATAAACTCTGTTTCTAAGTCAGGTTCTTATTAAATCAATATCAAGTTTATAACTAAATAATGATTACATATCCTATTATAATTTGTTGGTTTAAAACTAAATATTAACTAGCCTATCAGATTATAATTCCTAATAATGTTATTTAGGTTCAGGTCGTATATATAAATACTATACAACAAACAGTACATACAAATATTGAGGAATCCGGTTTGATTCCTCTAACCGGTTTCCTGTATCCACAGATGTTAGCCACAATAAATATCATTAATTTCATATCAGTATGAAATATCAGTGTTCAATCATCAGTTTTAGATATATAACGGTTTATATTATTTCAACCAATTTAATTGTAATCTACCTAAACGACCATCACACAGCATGCAACCAATATTGAAATATAATTAAAATATTTAAAAAAAAGATCAGAGTGAGTGAATTTACTCACCTTTGCGCGTTAACCGTTTTAATAACGATTTGCGTCAGTAGACTGGATCCGGCGTTCAATTCTGCCATCGTCGACTTCTTGTTGTCTTGTCGAAACTGCATCTACCCATTTCCGCTGCCTTTTCCTTCTCGGTCCAACGTTACATACTTCCAATATATTTATGTTCCCCATCTGCTCTCCAATAACAACACAAGCATCAGTACGATGTTCCACCATTTTCGAGCCCCTACACCATGTTCTACACCGTATGCCCTTTCCAACACATCCGCTCCGGTATAATGACTGGAACACCATCTTTGCATGACCTCTTTCACCACATCTTGTCATTTAAAACACACCTTTTCACCCCTATTGAAATAGTTGTACCCGTCTCCCTTTCTAATGCAAACTGACTGATCTTCCATACTAACAACGATTTTCCTCTATAAAAATTCGCTCCCACTAGTACTGGGACTGCCGCCTCCTTCCTTGAACCACACTACTGCTTCAAGACAACTACCCATTTCCACTACCCATACACTAGGCGCCTACCACTAATTCTTCTTCTCAAACAAGACTATTCCTCCACAGTACTACAACCTGCCAACCGCCTATTGCAACAACAGCGTACCCCAACTGTGGCATCCCGGATTCGCACATCACAAGCCAACCGACTTGCGCCACTGCTCCTTAATGTGCTGCCCTTCCTTCATGGATTCGAACTTCGTTCAACAGCACGTGTATGTTCCATGCACACACCACTCAAGCTCCTTCGAACCTCCTCACGGCTGCAAAACAAGGCACGAGCTCCCTCTTCCGACATCCTCGACCTCAGCAACTTCGGTATATATTTTTTTTTACTGAAGCTAAAACAAATGGAGACTTGGATCTTGTGTATATATATAGGAGAGGACGGCTTAAGAGTTACGCGTTAGGGTGTAGAGGCTACAATCGTTTTAGCTTAGGGTAGCCTTACTCCTAGAATTCTTCATTATTAAGTAAATAGGTTTACCTTGGGACTAAGGAAAGTGTACAGGGAGAACGTGTAGTGATGGGAAGCCAAGTGATATAATATCAATTAGTAGCATGTGTTTTGAAATATAGGGTAGCAGTAGCACGTTCTTGTGAAATTTCTTCATAGGTAAGGTAAAAGAATATATATTTTAAATGATCTTTTTCCCCGCACAGTATTTAAGCCTATGTTTAGTTAAATCCTAGGGTAGCTACTTTGTATGTACAGGAAGGGTACGGTGCTTCACCTCTAAGAAATGAAGATATTATTAATTTCGTTCGTTATGGACTGTTAAGGACAGAGATAAAATTATGGTCGTGCCCAGCGAGGTGTCACGATCTCAAAAATATAATAACACCGGTAGACTGACTCATATTTTGAAATCCCGATACAGGGTGCGAAATACTCCAAATAAAAAGTTGCGTATTTAATTTATTAAAAATTACAAAAAAATTCTAAAAATTAAATTATCACTGCGCCTCAAAAGAACTCTGTCCCGATTTGCAACCGATATCAAGTTATATTCAAATAACCATTACGGTCGATATACGATTCTACATCGACTTTTCGAATATTTGATTTGGACATATCTTGCATTCTATATGACGAGATCTTGGTTTTTCACTTCTGTTAGAAAGATACAGTTCAACAGATTCCAACATTTCTCGTTTCTAAGAAATCCGATTCAAAACGAGTCAGGTACACTCAGTTGAAGTTCAGAACGTTAAATTATGAACTGCAGGGTCATTCTGAGCTCGATTATAATTAATATATATTTATATACGTTCAACTTCGTTTTAATTAAAATATAAATCCAATTATATTCTGAATTCAATATTTAAACTGATTTAAATATTCAAATACAAATCGACAAAAATGCGGGACGTTACAAACTGCCGCGGCGCGGCGCGTTCTATTCAGGCCATTATATTATATATATAATATATATTTCGTCGATTTCTATTTAAAACGAATTATATAAATAGTTTTAAATTCGTTTCAAAAGCAATTTCAACTTCCTTTTCAATTCGAATCAAAATTGAATTCTTCTTTATAAATTCGTTTTAAAATTCATTTCTATTCAATTCAAATTTCAATTCAAATTTCAATTCAATTTCAATTCAATTCGCTTTCAATTCAATTTGAATTCGTTTTCAATTCAATTCATTTCGAAATCGTTTCCAATTCAATTCATTTCGAAATCGTTTCCAATTCAATTCATTTCGAAATCGTTTTCAATTCAATTCATTTCGAAATCACTTTCAATTCAATTCATTTCGAGATCACTTTCAATATTCATTATACAACGAATAAAATCGATATAAATATCGTTCGCGTCCAAATAACGCATCTCTAATCAACACGGCTTTATATTTTCAAAACTTCTTTATTCTATCCAACAAATGAATATTTATCCCATTCAACACAAGAATCTATATTGCTTTCAACACACGACTAATCTCAACACATGAGTACTGTCAACACATCACTATTGTTGTTATGTAAAATATTTTATAAAACTATGGTATCTATCGTTTGATTTTAATTAGACTTCTACTAGGAAGTAGTTCTAATTTTAAATATGATAAAGATGTAATTTTTATTATTTAAAATATTTTACTCAACACACGAATATTTTCAACACATGAACATCGTCAACACATGACTATTTTTATATTCAACACATGAATTTTCTTTTATAATATTCATTATTTTCCCGATTGGAATGAGGCCCAATCAATCACCATATAACGTTAATTATATGGATTCCATACAACACATGTATTTAATAGCATCAATAAACAATCAACCATTAACCAAAGTGCACTACGCTGTATAAGCATCAAATATAGATATCTAACGCTTATAACAGCCTGTCAATCAATCGATCGACATATTTAATCAATCAGGATGAGTGAACTTCAAATTTCATCCCAACACCCGTGTGGGGTTTCAAACAATCAAACACAGATTTTATTTGTGCAGTTGGGCGATGTGTGAAATTTATCAACCCAATCAATATCAGTCAAATCAGTGTAAATAAACAAATCGGCCGATTTGTTTATAAATATTTATTTATTCACTTTCACGTTAAAAATTATATTTTTAACGATCAAACTATTTTATTTTAACACTTGAATTTCTATTCAGTTCATTTATTCAATAAATGATTATTTTTATTTTTCTAACATATTTTAGAAAATTTCGGCGGCACAACGGCACGATACTAGAAACGGGACAAGGCCTAGCCCTATCCCCGGTCTAGTGAAGGCCCACGCCATTCACACATCAATCAAATCAATTTCAATTTACCCAATAATTCAGTTCAAATCAAATAATCTACCCAACTACACAACCAAACAATTTAACAAACAAGCCATCCATGATCTGTGGATGACGGGTGTCGGGTGCTACTAAGCACCGTCTACATCCTAGTATATATATATATAACTAGAAAAAGAAATTGAAAGGTGAGAAGTTCTCACCTAAAGCTATCCAATCATCTTGACTCTTCTTTGATTGAAATCTTCTTCGTTATCCCATCTTCGTCATCTTCGTTGCCAGTAGTTACTACATATATAAAAATCACACATTTTTATATTTTGATGTCTTTAAAATAAAAATCACATTTTTATTTATTCATTTTCAATTTAAAAAAACATATTTTTATAATCACTTCATATATTTAAAAATCGAATTTTTATTCTGTTATTCAATATATAAAAATAAGCATATTTTCACAACGCTACTATATAGACAAAAATTATATTTTTATCACCTTATTCTTCATATAAAAATTTCACCCTTTCAAAAATAAAGTTTTCGCCTTTATAAAAATATAGATTTCGCCTTTATAAAAATAAAGTTTTCATCTTTATAAAAATAAAGTTCTCGCCTTTATAAAAATAAAGTTTTCATCATTATAAAAATCATCACTTTACTTCAACGTATATAAAATAAAAATAAGATTTTTATTTCGCTACATATACAAAGATGATATTTTTATATTCTCTATCCTGTAAAGATTATATTTTTAATACTTTAAAAATATAAAAATCATATTTTTAATATTTCTATATAGTAAAGATTATATTTTTAATACTTTAAAAATATAAAAATCATATTTTTATTACTCCTACAATATAAAAATATCGATTCATTACACCATTCCTAGCTACATGTCAAAATCATATATGTAAAAATAGTTCCTTTGTTTCAAAATAATACATGTAAAAATCGTATTTTTACATAGTGAAAAATCTTATCTTTACATGGTGAAAAATCGATTCCTTACACTTATGAAATCCTATTTTTACATTCATGAAAACCATACTTTATATATACTAAAAAATTACAACTTGCCCTAAATAAAAATTATATTTTTATGTCCTAATAATATATATGTAAACTGGTTTTATTTACTTACTAAAATCCATTTGAACTAAATAAACAAAATAAACAAAATAAAATATAAATCACCTCTTCGAAGGGTGGAGGACGCTCGGCTCTGGTGGTCCGTTCGGAGGCGAGGGTTGGCGGTTGTGGTGGGTTCCGGGTCTGGTGGCGTCGGGTTTTAGGGCGTGGGGCTCGTGGGTACGGTCGCGAGAGGGGGGGGGATCGTGGCGCGGTGGCGCGCCGCCTGGGGAGGGACTCTCCGCGTCGGTTGATGAAGACAGGGGGGGCGGCTTCGTCGGAGCGGCGGCGGCATGGAGGAGGCCGCTCGCGCCCTCCCTCCGATTCCGATTCCATTTCCTTTTTTTTTCCTTTTTTTTTCTCTGATTCGAAATAATGATTTGGAAAGAAAGGCTAGGGGGGGTTTATGTAAAGTTTATTTTAATTTATTTAATTAATTTATATTTCAAAAAGTTGACTTTTACATACGACCTCGAAACGAGGCCCACCGCCTGTCGTCCACAGCGTTTCACCCCCATTCCGAACACAATGGGATATGTATCGCAAGCTGATTCGATCGTTTCGATCAGTTTCCGTTAAAATTACATTTAAATCATTATATTGAGTTTTAAACGTACATTTCAAATTACCGGGGTCACATACTAACTCTATAAATTGCAGAAAAATATTTTCTAGCTTCGTATTGACGATAAGGTCCTAACAAAACTAGTTTCGTCGAATTCTGAGACCGTTAGAAAAATGGCCAATTCCCAGTCGATTAAAATCAACTGAAATGGTCAAAACACGTTTTCCTTTGCCACGCTCACATATTGATTCGAAAAATTATGAAATTTGAAACCTAGCAATAATTCGACATCACGGACCCAACAAAAGTGGTTTCGTCGAAATCCGAGGTCGTTTGCAAAATGTCCGTTTTTAAGGGCCTGAATTCCATAGCGACTATTCAGAATTTTTAACTGGACATATCTTATCATTTATAAAGTGAAATCTCAGTTTGTTAACTTCGTTGGAAAGATATCGTCAATTAGATCCTAATGTTTTTGGTTTCACTAAAATCCGGATTGTTTTGCACCCGGTACATTCAATTGAAGTTTGAAATCGAATTATCGAACTACCGCGCCATTTTCAATTCCTTTTTATAATTATATATAAATATTATATATTCTAACGACGGCATATATAATATATACGTCGAATTATATTCAAAATAAATTTCACGTCTATATTATTTAAAATAATCCATTTTAAATATTCAAAATTCGCCAAAATTGCCAAAATAAAAATTTCAAACTGGCTCGCATTTTACGGGTTATTACAGCCTCTGTTTAAGTTCTTATCTGCTCCATGGTGAAGAGTTCGTTCCCACGATTCCAACGCAATTGGAATCATCGAATTCCGACCTCGTATGAAGAAGATATGCAATTTTATACATTGATTACAATTTTAATTAATTAATAAATAATTAATGAAATAAGTACTTTGCTAATCCCCTTTCTTCTGTAACAAAGCCGTCGTTCCCTAACAGGTAATCGACCCCAACATCTCGACTTCGACAAACTTGCCGCCACCCCTCCACAGCAAGTCGGACCTAGATCATAGAACACCACATCGACAAGTTTCACGCCGCCGACCATCTCCATAAACCCTAGGTAACTCGATCGAGCCAACCACCACCAGTTTTCCCTTGAAAGTCTTGCATTCCTACTTCGATTGCAGCCACCAGGAACAACGAGACTCGATCACAACCGTATAAAACTGAAGAGCTCGGGAATCTCCATCGTTTTTGTTTTAGGAGTTTGCTAAATTATTGATCTGATTTTGTGAAAGTGGGGAACAAAATTCGAAGGATATCCTTCGTTGAGGCGGCTCAAACGTTTTAGAAGAATTAGGGTTTGCGTGAAAACCTATTTATAGCCCTTTATTTCTTTATTAAAATTTAATTCAATTATATTTTAAATGTGAAGTTTAAGCTCCGAACTCTGAATCAAACCCAACGACTGTAGCCCCTAGCTAAATACCCCAATTCCGGACACAAAGGAATATGTTTCGTAAGCCAATTCTAATGTTTTGATCAGTTTTTCTTTAAATTAAAATATAAACCATTTAATTATTTAATTTGATCGTACATTTTAATTTACCGGGGCCACATACTGACTTTGAAAATTCCCGAAAAATTAATCTAGCTATGTTTTGATGATACGGTCCTAAAAAAAATGATTTCGATGAATTTGGAGACCGTTTGAACAATAGTCGTTTTCTGGTCGATCCAAATTGACAAAAATTGACAAAACACGTTTTCCTTTGCTACGCTCACATATTAACTCCAAAAATTATGAAAATTGGAATCTTGCAATAATTTGACATTCCGGATCCAACCAAAGTGGTTTCGTCGAAAATGGAGGTCATTTGCAAAATGGCTATTTATAAGGGCTTTATATTATATTAAATTCCATAACGACTATTCTGAATATTTAACTGGCCTTAACTTTTTATTCCTGCTATGAAATCTGGATTTTTCACATTCATTGGAAAGATATTTTTAAACAGATTTAAATATTTTTGGTTTTACTGAAAACCGATTTATTTTGAATCATGTACATTCAGTCAAAGTTCAGAATCAAAATTTCAAACTGCCGCGCCATTTCAGGCTCGTTATATAATTAAAATAAATTTATTCATCCTAACTTCGACTAAAATAAATTTTTAGTCGTTATTATTTAAAATAAATCATTTTAAATATCCAAAATTCATTAAAATTTCTAAAATATTTTTTTTAAAATTGGTTCAGAAATTCCTGTTTGTTACAATCTCCCCCACTTAAAATCTTTCCGTCCTCGAAAAGGAACGGAGCTGAAAGTTGTTTAACTAGCCAAATCAACTTTCATTTTATTTTTTCATTGGTTTCAATAACTTTATTAGTTGATTAATTTTTCAAATATACATAACTTTTATATATTCAAAAGTCATATTTTCTAAGATCGGATTATATATATAATCACAATTACGTTAATTATAAACTTGTCACTCTCGACTCATTATAGGGCATTTCTAACCCCATCTCTAATGAGTTTTCTCATTCAAGGATGCTACTGATCCTATCTCCTATGAGTATTCTTTTATAGAATATTTCTAATCCAACCTCTGATGAGTCTTTTGTTCAGTACTAACGATTTGTACCCCAAAGATTTGAGTTAACTAAAGCTCGGATACCAGCTGTAACGACATGGATTTCGCTCGGACCTAATCGATCGCTAAATCGATCAAGACCGTTCGAATCTCGCATACGCTAACTTTGGGAATACAATACATCGGAACAAATAACAGAAGTCTTTTATAAACATTGTAATAATGTTACATCAGAGTACAGAATATCAGAGTACATCGAATATAATACAGCGGAAGATAATTTACAATAAATTTAATACAACGCATCAGAAGACTATCAAAGCTCTGGACACAACTTTATGCTTCAATCTAGAATCCTGCTCAATAAATAAGTATCTGCAAAACAAACCACTCGACTGCCGGTGTGGAAAATAGGGGAACCCGAGTTTGCAAGTGAAACAAACTACGAGTTAGTCATGGGACTGGTGTGAGAACTAAAACAGTTATTAATCTTAAAAGTGGGGAAATCATGGGACCACGCCGTATAACATGGAACGGGTTAACTCCCATGAATCTTAGTTTAAAATAAAACAATGCATTGCTTTTTGAAATATGAAGCTATTATAAGACTCAGGTCCCATCACACAATGAACGCAGCCGGAGGATAGAGTTTTCCCTTATAATAGCCAAAAATGCTTGATACGCGAAATTTCATCTTTTATTATTACTATAAGTGAAAAATCAACTTCGAATATAAATGAATCAATCATAGGCGGCTTGGGTACCATATATCATGTCGCCATACGAGTTCTACAATCAAAACCGAAATATCGTATTGGAAGTTGGATTTCCATCTATGAACCAAGGCAAGGCGCAATCCTTCCGTTTCGAGACACTCTAGCCCATGCCTCAAGCTTCAGCCGCAACTGTACCTAGGTAACATGCACGACCGGTCCACATTAAGTGCAATGGTGAATTCATAATTCCTAAGCATGTGTTTCCCCGCCCTATGGAGCGTAAATGAGCCAAATGACTCCATCGGCTCCAGCAGTAGCCGGATATATCCGAGGCGCCTCTCTTTCCATCAAGTAATTGTAAGCAACATCCACATGAGTAAAGTTCCAAGGCTTGTAAACGCTGACACCCCTCCCAGCTAGAAATAAACGCAATGCCCTCCCAGTTGTCCTCTCCCATTTCTGGTTCATACCGGGGTGTGAAGCTCGTGAAGTAACGTTACACAAAGCTATGCTAATTAAAGTTCGCTCTGATCATCAACCACAAGGCTCTGCTTTTCAACAAAAGCCTTGATCATTTGCATCTTAGCATGCCACATTGTCAGTCTATGCCATACCATTGATTTCTTCCCGCATATAAACTCTAGTCTCAGAGAAGGGTGTTAAGCAAGAGAATAAATTTTCCGCCGCCAAACAGATATATATTTAGCAGAAATCAACGAATACAACATAAAGGAATACAACGTCAGACATACCATCCATTTACAGGTCCGTTCTGGGTCTGAACGGAACCGGAGGCACCTTATTCCTCTCCCATATGTCCAATACAGGAGAGAGGCCCTCGCATATCCGTCGATCTCCAAGTACGTTTGGACAATCACCACTTATTACCTTGTCTTGGGTGTACGGCCCAATCAAGACATCAGTAATCACCCAAATGATGTGAAGAACTCCGGTCTTCAACCACCGTCTTTATCTTCGACTCTTGATCATCGTAGTAATTATTCAGAATGAGTTAAACCCGGTCATTCTGAATAATTCGCGTATTTTATAAATAAGTGCTATAAAAACACATCAAACGCCTCATTCCAATTTAGAATATTATTTTAATAAAATATTCACAGTACTAGGGAAAAGTTCCCATTAATTTTAGCAAGAATAAATTCTTTAAATTTATTCTTTGATCTTCCAATGGATCCCATTTCAAAAGATTTTATTTTATCTTTATCAATTTTAAACTAAATTAAGGTTTATTAACCCGTCGGGATTAGCGAACCTTACCAAAGTAATCATTTATTTATTAAACCCAATTCCAACCTATTCATCCCATGGAGCAAAACTGGCAGTACTCCATATCTAACACCCACTGTGTTATCAGTAAATTTAATTACCATATCACGTTCAAATCTAATTAAAGATTTTACTATCGTCTAGAGTAAAACTGATGGTACTCCATTTTTGATCATTTCAAGAATTCGATAAATTTAATTATCTCATTCTAATCTAATTAAAGACTCATTAAAACTATAATTCAGTTTTAATCTCAAAAATCATCACATAATGATTATTCAAGTTTAAGAAATTAATCTTATCTTTAACTGGGTTAAAGAACAAATGTTATTTAAAACATTGTTCACGATAAACCCAAAATCCAATTCCGTCAATTTCCAATTTAATATATAAAATTGGAAAACTTCTCTTAATTAAAAGATCAATAAATAACAAATCATAACTTCACTATTAATCGGGTTTTAAGAACTAACGTCATTTAAAACATTGTTCACAATCAACCCAAAAATCAATTTCCTTTTAATCTCAATTATGTTTGATAATTGGAAAATCCTCATTTAAATCTTAATTAAAAGATTTATTCTTTTCTCAAATAGTTTTAAGAACAGTGTCATTTAAGACACCATTCCATCATTTACATGCAAATTTAGTCCAATCTATATTCATGTTAGAAATTATATTTTTAACATATGATTCTGTTAATCCTAACTAACATGATAAAAATGACAATTCAATGATAAGTCGTATTTTAATATCTAATTCTTTTTAATGCAACAAACATACAATGAAAATGTAATTTTCATTGTCACATATTTTATTTTAAAACATATCACATTTTAATGCAACAAATATACAATGAAAATATGATTTTCATTGTCTAATCTTTTATTTAAAAACATGATTCAATAAAAATGTATTATTTATCGTCAAATCTTTTTACTGAAAACAGGATACAATAAAAATGTAATTTTTGTTGTCAAATCCTTTTATTGAAACCAAAAACGACAATTCAAATATATTCTTTTTATTCTAATCTTTTATTGTAACAAAATGACAATAGAAATGCATTCTTCTATTCTACTCTTTTTATTGTGACAAAATGACAATAAAAATGTATTCTGTAACGACCCAGGATTTCCGGCTCTGAAAATCGACATAAATACCTTTACCGTAACTCATGCTGACCTTCCAAGCATCGAAAACACTGGATAGTTATTAGAAAGAAGTTAGTGGGTGAGATAAGAAAGAAAGAAATATTAGAATAGAAGAAGAAGAAGAAAACAACACAACACAGAATCTCACATCGCAGCGGAATGAAATATAATACAGAAATAAATCTTTACTGAGAGCTTAAAAAAAATACTTACAATATCAGAGTACATCACACAATGGGACAGTTATAATAACCTGTTCCCATATACAACACATAGCGGAATAGTAGCTACATGATACCATACGTATGAACATCTCCAGCTCGTCTCTTTACAGCATTCGATAACCTGAACCTGTACACTTCGGGCTAACCCGAGCAATTTACAAAACACCGGGTCAGTCTGGTGAACCAGAGTGAGAAAAACTCGCACAGTATTAAGGGTATCACACAACCTGATTTTAAAGTTAAAATCTTTCAAAGAAAAGGATAATCATAAGACCAAATCCACACATAAACACGGACAGTTTTTACCTTACGATAACCCAAAACAGTTTTGAAATCAATATCTGGTCTGATATTATAATAATGTCTAAATACAAGTAAATAGAATCTAGTAGAACGCTTGCATGTCATGCTCTACATATATAATATACAACCAAAACCGTGGGCGCTTATTGGAAATTGGATTCCGACTATGACAAGGTATGGGACCACCTACCGATAGTGTATCTCTAGAGGCGAATACACTGGGTTCAACAAGAACGTCTTGCAACCCGGCCCACACATGACTGACCACTCATTTCGCTTGAGTGTATCGAATGTATATCACCAACGGTTGGGAGCTACCCACCGTCTTCCCGAGAAGGGACATCATCAAAATAGATTTAAGAACAAAAGGATTTTCTCTAGATAGGTGATTATACACCCTAATGGGAGCGACCCACATAGCCATGCCGCCTGCCCGATTTTTGTCATTTACCGGTTGTGAGGCTTGAGGCCAGAATTTACTTTGAACATCTGATCGCCATTCACTTTGAATGCCCCATCGTCAAATCCATCAGATATCAATAATTGACGTCCACAAAAATACTCTGTGGTTTAGCTAAGAGAAGGTGTTCGGCCTTCTCTACCATCACAGAAATACGTTTGAAGAAATCAACGTACGTAATTCCTTGGGAAATACTCTATCAGACATCCGTCCATACAAGTCAACCAGGAACAGGATGAACCGAAGGCACCCTCCTACTGCCTCCAATATAGGAATCACCCCATGGATCAGTAGCGAGTAGTCCTTGCAACCCGTTGATTCCAACCACGACAGAATCACAGTTTATCTCTGGCCGCTAAACCCGAGATTATTAGCAGTCCTTCTGCTTATGAAGATCCACTGTCTTCAATGCTCCATCTCGACCGTCCTCTGATATCTTCACGTATTCGTTGGTCGGAATGGTTTTCGAATATAGATCCGATCCCGGTCTTTCCGTGCCAACAATCGTATTGGACAGATTTGATAGTCGGTGATTTAACTATAAAAATAAACAGTGTTTCAATCATGACAATCCAGTGAGTTCACTGGTTCAGTATTCAGCACCACTTGGCCTTTTAATTAAACAAATGTAAATTTAAAACTCTTAAATCTTTGATATTATAAATACATCTTTCTTGCTTCTTATTAAACATAATATTTGATTTAAACATATCCATTTTAATACTTAGGGGAAAACCATATATCATAATCAGTTTCCTATTTTTACTTCAAAAACATTAACCACAATATTATCTAATATTGGAAAATCTATTCAAAATACTTATTTGAAAAACAACGTCACGGCATATCTTTTATTCATTACATGAAAACCACACTGCACGCTTATTCTTAAAGAATAAAGCTCATCTTTTTCATTTTCCCCTTTTGAATCCCAACAATATCGTTATAACTCACACAATCCCCTTTTATTTCCATTTTACCTTGGAATCCTCATTACATAAATTATTCC
This sequence comes from Allium sativum, assembly GCA_030737875.1. NCBI lineage: Eukaryota > Viridiplantae > Streptophyta > Magnoliopsida > Asparagales > Amaryllidaceae > Allium > Allium sativum. The sequence goes on from CM060920.1 coordinate 63,510,775, forward strand.
AAATTCTCGCCAAAACGTTGCATTATCATTTCTCTAATGAAATAATAAAATTTACTAACCTCTTTCACCATTACAACTAATACCACTCTCAGATACTCCTGATGTCGTTCAAGTTGGAGTATTTTAATTACCTCTCAGACCTTGATCAACAACGTTCATATCTTGAGGTAAATACGAGTTGTAACCCAAAACCAGTATCTCATTCCAATATCAACCCAAATTCCATTTAACTGTTTTATTCAAAATACGGTTTCATACCTGCTTACCTCTTTTGAACACCCTTTCTTGGTTATACCCATTTTTCTTAATTTAATAATTAAGAACTTTATAAAACGCCACTTTTTAACCTTTACCTTTTTACACAATTTCATTTCATTTCATTTTACTTAACAAAACCATTATCCCAATTTAACCATTGGGTAAATTTCCTTATTCACACATTTTCAAATCTGATTACATCAGAATTGACTTTACAAAAATCAATTCATAATTAATTATAAAAATAAATATTTATTTCCTTTTTATAAACTTATTGGCAAAATAATATATGTCAAAATCTATCTCCAGTTATAAAATAAATTTTATAACTTCATCTTTATCGATTCACCTGACGGTGAATCGATATAAACAAAACGATTTACTTTTAGGCCATTTACTGCCAATTAATCAACCAATATAGCCCATTGGTTAAAACACAACACATGTTTATTTTTCAGTCCATGGTCACTACCAAGATCAATAACCCAGTCATAACAGTTCATATATGAAAATATGAAAACAAATAATATATTTGAGGAATCCGGTTGGATCCCTCCAACCTGTTCTTCCCTGTCTTCAAAACGGTTATCACAACATAGTTCAAAACAATTCAAATAGATCGAACAATTCAAACAGATCAAACAATCCAAACCATTAAACACGTTTATTGATAAATGTGACCAATAAGGTAAGTTACCTTTATTGGAACCAATCGTTAAAATAACGATTTGGTATTTTACTGAAATTAAACGACAGTTTAATTTCTTCAGTTATATCAACCAATAATTTATAACTAGCAAACAGTCAATCATTAGGAAGCAGAGCACACAAAATAAAAACCCAATTTATATAAAATATAAATGGGAAAAATACTGAGTGAGTTTAACTCACCTTGAGTCGATTTCGTTGAACAGTTGGTTTTAATTAAATTAAAAAGAGGTTTAATTTAATTAAAAATCCCAGTTGTCTCTAATTCTATCTGGAGCAGTTCCATTCTGCAGTTGTTATCGAATGGCAGAAGTTATACGGGCCAGACATTCTATCTGATTAGATTAGTGATATAGATGGCCGATCAAATTTGATTCCTCTCCACTTCGTAGCCGTCTTGCTCCCACATGTTAAACATATTTCGGCTATTCCTGGAAATCATCCCACACCGTACCCAATTGGCAGACATTTGCAATTCATGTTTGTAATATACGGTTAATTTAAAGTTTTCATTTAATCTCTTACTTAATATTTTGTTTAAACCAATTTACATTGGTAACAAACGTTGACTCCTATTTCCAATTATTGCCTCTTCCTGTGTATGCTGTTTCCAATCCAAGCACATACGGTCCTTCTTTGATCTGACAAATTAAATAGTTTGGATTAATTAACATGGTTTAATTTAAACAAAAGAACTTCTTAACTAAAGATTTAATTAATAAATCACTTTCGGTTATACCCTTCCGCATCCAGTCGTTTGCTTCAATTCTCGTTCTGTTCCTCACAATCTTCGGCGGTTCTGTCCACAAAATAGCCCATGCCTTTAGTACAAACTTTGAGTTATATATCCTAATTACTTAATGCTAAATTAAAGGTCAACCTTACTACAATTAACGTGAGCTGCTCCTTAGAAACGAGGCCAACTCCTTCCAGTTGGTTTATCACGCTCTACAACGTTGGTCCCTCAATTCCAGTACTGCTTCCCCCACGAACGAACAGACCCGACCTCAATTGCCTCCCCGTCGCACTTTGTTGTATTCATTCCTTCATGTTACTGTGTCCATCGTCCATAATTCTACTTTCCAAGACCCTTCGTTCTTTGTTCATAGCATGGTTCCAACATCAGTACCCACGTTCACAACTTCCTTCACGCCAGAACCACCGCACCATCAAATAAATCCCACCCGAGTACTGAGCTGACCCCCCTCTTCTTCATTTCAAGCTCGCGATGATCCTCAAACCGTTCGCCCAGGCCTTCTCCGCGTTCATCCGGAGTCGCGAGCCTTCACAGTGAATAAATAGCGATCCTCTTCAATCGGTATGTAGCTCTTGATGAGCTTAACAATATCATAGAAGAAACGTTTTTCATTGATGAACGAATTATTGAGAAAACATGGGAAAGATGGGTGTATTTTGGTTCGTTCATATGATTTAGGGCCGGCGCAGTCATCAAAGAATGGGATGGGTTTTGGTATTTATAGGTTGATGATTTAATAAAATATTATTATACGAAACTTAACCGTGAAGTAGTTGATAAAAACCACCACAAATGATGTCTTTCTACTGATCAAAAAGCTAATCTTAATGTAAAAAGGTATTTCGGACCCAATGGGACAAGTTTCGTCGAGATCCAAGGTCGTATGAAAAAAATTCCTTTATAAAACCAGAAATAAACACACGTTCAATTTTTCCACGATCACCAGATAAATCAAATCAACTTGAAACCTTGTAATCCTATAATAATTCTTCAATACGAACCCAACGACACCCGTTTCGTCGCATTCTGAGACTGTTTCCCCGATAGGCTATTTTTAAGCGCACCGCAATGCCATTCTGAACACCAAATTTGCCGATCTCTAAAAATAACAAACTATATACCTATCCTGACTCTAATCGATGATAATAACTCAAAGGAATTGGTTTCGTGGCTTAATTCGGTCGTCTGTTCAAGTTATACTCAAATAACCCTTTATTTAATTAATTACGTGCTATAGAATTTGAACGGGCGTTTATGGCTGCCGTGGTCAAATACGACATCGGTTTTCCACGCCATTCATCACCGTATAATTATTTAATGATACAGTTCTAATGAAACTGGTTTCGTCGAAATCTGAGTCCGTTTGCAAAACGACTATTTTAAAGGTCGATATTTTAAATAACGATTTTCCATAGCAATTATTTCAAAATTTGATTTGGCCATAACTAACAAATTATAACACGAAATCTGAATTTTTCTCTTTCATATGAAAATTATCATCAACACGGTTCCATCGTTTCTTGTTTCACAGAAATCCGACTTATATCGGATCCTATACATTCAATTAAAGTTCAAAATTCAATAATACGAACTGCCGCGAGATTTCGAGCTCGTTTTATATTAAAAATAAAATTAACTTTCAAACATCGTTTTAAATAACGAATTAAATATTAAAATCCATTAATACCTCAAATATAATATTTAAAATAATAAATTAAATTAAATATTTGACGGCCAAAATACAGGTCGTTACATATTCTTTCTATTCTACTCTTTTATATTGTGACAAAATGACAATAAAAATGTATTCTTTCTATTCTACTCTTTTTTTTGTGACAAAATATTATTTTACATGAAAATGTTCTTTCTCATTATTTCTATTAAGAATGTTCTTACATTACAATAAAAATTAAATTTTATTGTAAATCAATTTATGACAAATTATATTTCTACATGACAATAAAAAGATTAAAGTTTACTGTAAATCATTTTTCATGATTCTAAATGATAACAAAAGACTAATTTAGCGTCAACAATTTAATGTCAAATTTCATGTTTCCAAATGTAAATAAAAGAATGATTTTTATTCTAAAACATATTTTGATAATTCATACGTTCTTACATAACAATAAAAAGTAATTTTTTATTGAAAAACAAATTCTAACAATTTTTTTTTACATTCCAACATACAATAAATAGAATAACTTAAAAAAAAATAGTCGTTTATTTTTGAGTTGGAATAAGACCCAATCAATCACCATATAATTTTAGTTGTATGGATTTCACACATCGCATGTATTCTATAATAATGATGAAACATTCAAATAACAGTATGAGTGCATTTTACAACTAATCACAAGAGAGATGTGTGATCATAATATCATCCCAAGACCAGTGTGGGGTTTCAACCAACACATAATAAAATAATACATTATTATTTGTGCACTTGGGCAATGTGTGAAAATTATCGTCCCAATCACATAAACAAGTCGGGTATCTTGTAAATGGAAGTGTAATATTATTTAAATTATCATAAATATAATAACATTATTTTACATGTGAACAATTCCCAATCTCGATCATATCACAACATACCATTAAAATCAACAATTCATCCACGTAATAGATATAATCAACAAACAAATATTATACATTCAGTTACATAAATAATTAATTGTACAAAAGAATTTAGTGAGAGAGTTCTCACTTTTGGTTTGCACTCCGTCATTCTTTAGCGGATGATTCAGATTCCGTTCTACTTCCATTCAGTTCCATCGCAGTCTGTGTCACAACGTTGGTATTAAAAATCGTATTTTTAATGTTGTTCTATATATATGGTAAAATAATATTTTTTTCTTGAACAATGTTTATTTTACTTTTCAGGACAACGTTTATTTTTCAAAACGATATTTATTTCTATTTTCAAAAGATATGATTTCTATTTGCAAAACGATATGGTTTCTATTTGCAAAACGATATGGTTTCTATTTGCAAAACTATATGGTTTCTAAAATAATGCAAGTTTATTTATTCTAAAACACTACAAGTTTATATATCCTATAACAATGTGATATATGTTTTCAAAGCAATGCGATATTTGTTTTAAAAACAATTTTCTTTCATCTCAAAAACAATGTAAATTTTCATTTCAAAAACAATGTTCTTTTATTACAAACAATGCTTTTATATATATATATATATATATATATATATATATATATATGCATAAACAATTTCCCTTTTTCCTTTTCTTTCCATGTAAAAAAACAATATACTTTTATATACAAAAACAATGTATATTTTATTTTATAAGACTATGATCCTTTTATCTTTAAAACCATGTTTTCATTTTATTAAAAAACCATGTTCTTTATATTTGTATAAACAATGTTCTTTACCTTCTAAAAACAATGATATGTTTTCTTCGAAAAACAATGCCATGTTTTACTTTTGAAAACAATGTTATGTTATATTTTTGAAAATAATGTTATGTTTTATTCTTCAAAACAATGATGATTTGTTATTCAAAACAATATGATCTTTGATTTCCAAAACAATATGATCTATACATGTTAAAACAACCATATTTTTATACTTTAAAACAATCATAATTATTTAAAACAATTACATTTATTTATTTTAAAACAATTATATTTATTTATTTTCTAAAACAAAACTATTATTATTATTAATATTTCTTTAACAAAGCTATTTTTATATTTATAAACAATGTTAAATATAAAGCAAAATTTCAGATTTTTAAAAAGAGTTATTAAACACAGTTAAACCTTCATCTCCTTGTTCTGTTTTATGCTCCAGGATTTTACCTTCCGTTCGAACCCATATCGCAAGAACTAGGGTTCACCACTGCGTCTTCATCCATACGCCAGAGCACGATCAACCCCCTCCACCTAACGCGCCTACCCCTGCTCCATCGTCGGCCGGAGCTGCTTCAGGTTTGTTGTTCCATACGCCCTAGAAACGGGTCCGAACTTCGGTACTTAAAGGGGAAATTTCTCCCAGTACAGGACGTGAAAGTTGATCATGGCCTTATAGGATTGAAGAGCATAGATTCCTCTTCAGTTTCGTCTTTGGAAGGATCAAAAAATATTGTATGGATTAGGAATCATTAACGAATTAGAATGGGAAATTTTCGGCCATGGAATGGCTCCTGGCGGCGGCCTGTGATAGTGGTTAGGGTTTCAAAGTTAAGGGGTATTTATATAATAAATATTTTATTATATTTAATCCCTTTATTTTCAAAAATACATGTTTAATAATACGGACTTCAAATAAAACCCAAAGAGTGTCGCCCCTAGCTAAATACCCCCATTACGGGCACAATGGGCTATGTTTCGTAAGCCAATTCGACTGTTTCAATCAGTTTTTATCGAAATTAAAATATAAATCAATATATATTAAATTTATACGTACATTTTAAATTACCGGGGCCACATACTAACTCTAAAAATTACAGAAAACTTATTTTTAGTTATGTTTTGACCATACGGTCCTAACAAAATTAATTTTGACGAATTTGGAGATCGTTTGAAAAACAGGCCATTTTCTGGTCGATCCAAATTGACTAAAATTGACAAAATACATTTTCTTTTGCCACACTCACCTATTAATTCCAAAAATTATGAAAATTTAACCATACCAATAATTCGACATTCCGGTTCCAACAAAAGTGGTTTCATCGAAAACGAAGATCGTTTGTAAAATGGCTATTTTTAAGGGCTATATATTATATTAAATTATATATAAATTCTATAGCGACTTTTCTGAAGTTTAAACTGGACATATCTTTCATTTTATAAAGTGAAATATTAGTTTCTTACATTCGTTAGAAAGATATGATTAAACAGATTCAAATATTTCTTGTTTCGTCCAATTCTGATTTAAAATGAATTATGTATATCTAATTGAAATTAGAAATAGAATACTCAAACTGCCACGCCATTTCAGGCTCGTTTTATAATTAAAATAGATTTATTCGTTTTAACTTCATCAAAAATAAATTTCTCGTCTTTATTATTTAAAGTAAATCATTTTAAATATATTAAATCCAGTAAAATTGCAAAAATAAAAATTTTAAATTGGTTCAGAAATTGTGGGTTGTTACAATCTCCCCCACTTAAAATCTTTTCATCCTCGAAAAGGAACGAAGCTGAAAGTTGTTTAATTAACCAACTTCACTTTCAATTCTACTCAAATTTCAATTCAGTTCAAAACTTGATTTATCTAAATTTATTATTCTTTCTCATACTAGTAAATTAATTATCATTCCAATATTTTAATTAGCTAAACTGATTATCAACATCACAACCAGCAATCAATTAGGTGGTTAACTTTTCAAATATATATAGCTTTTATGTATAATCAAAAATCATATTTTTAGTGCAAATCACAACAGTATACCCTATCTAGTTTTGGTTCTCACACCAGACAATGGAGATACATAGATATACCACTTTCGAAATTCGAACATAAATACTGATGATGATCGATCAGTCACCAGAATTATCCCTGGGCGGCTAGAGTGTGATTCTATATCTATCCAGTATATTAAAACCTCGAATATCGGTTAACTACGCGTATATTCAAAATCTTTATATACTCGATTGTCCAAATTAAAATAAAATAATATACTCAAATACGTATATTATTTTGAAATCTTCAAAACTAAATTTGTTTTCATTTTTATTTTAAAAATAACACCCTTCGGACTCATTCTAGCATACTACTGATCCCATCTCTAACGAGTCATTCTTATTGGATATTACTAGTCCAATCTCTGACGAATTCTTTCGTTCGGCTCTAATGTGTCTTGTTCTCGAGCTCTGTAAACCAAAGCTCTGATACCAAATGAAACGACCCAAACTTCCCCGTAAAGGAAAGCCCGGATTGTTTTGAGAACAATACTCATCAGAACACAAACGGAAGAACCTTTTCATTGCCATTAGAACAATTACGTGAGAGTACAAGAATATAACAGAGTATGAATAAATATTTTATGTTTGATAAATACAATATCAGAGATTTAAATTACATTTAAATAGCAGTGGAAAAATAATACAAAATACAACTAAGAGAAATACACGGATATAGAGCTTTTCCAAATATCGGTTCAGCTGTAAACCAGGATCCTGTGAATATAATATCTGCAAAAACAAAAACTACTAGCTGCCCGTGTGGAAAATATGGGCACCTAGAGTTTAGGTTAAAACAATAAACTCCAGGTCAGTCATGGGACTGGTGTGAGAACTAAAACAATTATTAATCTTTATTTTAAAAGTGGGGAAATCATGGGACCACGCCGTATAACACGGAACAGGTTTACTCCCACAAATCTTAGTTTAAAATAAAACAACGCAATGCTTTTTGAAAAATGAAGCTATTATAAGACTCAGGTCCCATCACACAATGAATGCAGTCGGAGATAGAGTTTTCCCTTATAATAGCGAAAAATGCTTGATATGTGAAATTTCATCTTTTATTATTACTATAAGTGAAGAAATCAACTTCGAATATAAATGTATCAATCATAGGCAGCATGGGTACCATATATCATGTCGCCATACTAGTTGTACAATCAAAACCGAAATATCGTATTGGAAGTGGGTTTTCTATCTGTGAATCAACGCAAGGCGCATTTCTTCCGTTTCGAAACACTCTAGCCCGTGCCTCAGGTTTCAGCCGCAAATGTACCAAGGTAACATGCAGGGCCGATCAACACTAAGTGCAATGGTGAATTCATAATTCCTAAGCATGCGTTTCCCCGCCCTACGGGGTGTAAATGAACCAAATGACACCATCGGCTGCCGCAATAGCCGGATATATCCGAGGCGCCTCTCTATCCATCAAGTAATAATAAGCAACATCCGCATGAGCAAAGTGCCAAGGCTTGCAAACGCTGACACCCCTCCCGGCTAGAAATAAACACAATGCCCTCCCAGTTGTCCTCTCCCGTTTCTGGTTCATACCGGGTTGTGAAGCTCGTGAGGTAACGTTACACAAAGTTATGCTAATTAAAGCTTCGCTCTGATCATCAACCACAAGGCTTGCTTTTCAACAAAAGCCTTGATCATTCGCATCTTAGCATGCCACATTGTCAGTCCATGCCATACCATTGATTTCTGCCCATATATAACCTCTAGTCTCAAAGAAGGGTGTTAAGAAAGAGAATAAATTCTCCGCCACCAAACAAATATATATTTAGCACAGATCAACGAATACAACATAAAGGAATACAACGTCAGACATACCATCAATTTACAGGTCCGTTCTGGGTCTGAACGGAACTGGAGGCACCTTATTCCTCTTCCATATGTCCAATACAGGAGAGAGGTCATCGCATATCCGTCGATCTCCAAGTACGTTTGGACAATCACCACTTATTACCTTGTCTTGGGTGTACGGCCCAATCAAGACATCAGTAATCCCCCAAACGATGTGAAGAACTCCGGTCTTCAACCACCGTCTTCATCTTCGACTCTTGATCATTGTAGTAATTATTCAGAATGGGTTAAACCCGGTCTTTCTGAGTAATTTGTGTATTTTATAAACATGTGCTATAAAAACACATCAAACGCCTCATTCCAATTCAGAACATTCTTTTAATAAAATATTCACATTACTAGGGAAAAGTTCCCATTAATTTTAGCAAGAATAAATTCTTTAAATTTATTCTTTGATCTTCCAATGGATCTCATTTCAAAAGATTTTATTTTATCTTTATCAATTTTAAACTAAATTAAGGTTTATTAACCAGTAGGGATTAGCGAACCTTACCGAAGTAATCATTTATTTATTAAACCCAATTTCAACCTATTCATCCCATGGAGCAAAACTGGCAGTACTCCATATCTAACACCCACTGTGTTATCAGTAAATTTAATTACCGTTTCACGTTCAAATCTAATTAAAGATTTTACTATCGTCTAGAGTAAAACTGGTGGTACTCCATTCTTGATCATTTCAAGAATTCGATAAATTTAATTATCTCATTCTAATCAAATTAAAGACTCATTTAAATTCTAATTCAGTTTTAATCTAAAAAATCATCACTTAATGATTAATCATGTTTAAGAAATTAATCTTATCTTTAACAGGGTTAAAGAACAAATGTTATTTAAAACATTGTTCACGATAAACCCAAAAATCCTATTCCATTCAATTTCCAATTTAATATATAAAATTGGAAAACTTCTCTTAATTATAAGATTAATAAATTACAAATCATAACTTCACTATTAATCGGGTTTTAAGAACTAATGCCATTTAAAACATTGTTCACAATCAACCCAAAAATCAGTTTCCTTATAATTTCAATTATGTTTGATAATTGGAAAATCCTCATTTAAATATTAATTAAAAGATTTATTCTTTTCTCAAATAGTTTTAAGAACAGTGTCTTTTAAGACACCATTCCATCAAATACATGCAAATTTAGTCCAATCTATATTCAGGTTAGAAATTATATTTTTAACATATGATTCTTTTAATCCTAACAAACATGATTAAAATGACAATTCAATGACAAGTCATATTTTAATATCTAATTCTCTTTAATGTAAAAACATACAATGAAAATGTAATTTTCATTGTCACATCTTTTATTTTAAAACATGTCTCATTTTAATGTGACAAATATACAATGAAAATATGATTTTCATTGTCTAATCTTTTATTTAAAAACATGATTCGACAAAAATGTAATTTTTATCGTCAAATCTTTTTAACGAAAACAGGATACAATAAAAATGTAATTTTTATTGTCAAATCCTTTTACTGAAACCAAAAACGACAATTCAAATATGTTCTTTTTATTCTAATCTTTTATTGTAACAAAATGACAATAAAAATGTATTCTTCTATTCTACTCTTTTTATTGTGACAAAATGACAATAAAAATGTATTCCTCAATTCTATTTTTTTTTATTGTGACAAAATGATAATCAAAATGTATTCTTTCTATTCTACTCTTTTTATTGTGACAAAATGTTATTTTACATGAAAATGTTCTTTCTCATTATTTCTATTAAGAATGTTCTTACATTACAATAAAAATTAAATTTTATTGTAAATCAATTTATGACAAATTATATGTTTCTACTTGACAATAAAAAGATTAAAGTTTACTGTAAATCGTTTTTCATGATTCTAAACGATAACAAAAGACTAATTTAGCGTCAGCAATTTAATGTCAAATTTCATGTTTCCAAATGTAAATAAAAGAATGATTTTTATTCTAAAACATATTTTAATAATTCATATGTTCTTACATAACAATAAAAAGTAATTTTTTATTGTAAAACAAATTCTAACCATTTTTTTTTACATTCCTACATACAATAAAAAGAATAACTAAAAAAAACAGTCATTTATTTCTGAATTGGAATAAGACCCAATCAATTACCATATAATTTTAGTTATATGGATTTCACACATCGCATGTATTCGATAATAATGATGAAACATTCAAATAACAGCCAGAGTACATTTTACAACTAATCACAAGGGAGATGTGTGATCAGAATATCATCCCAAGACCCGTGTGGGGTTTCAACCAACACATAACAAAATAATAGATTATTATTTGTGCACTTGGGCGATGTGTGAAAATTATCGTCCCAATCACATAAACAAGTCAGGTAACTTGTAAATGGAAGTGTAATATTATTTAAATTATCATAAATATAATAACATTATTTTACATGTGAACAATTCCCAATCTCGATCATATCACAACATACCATTCAAATCAACAATTCACCCACGTAATAGATATAATCAACAAACAAATATTATACATTCGTTATAAAAATAATTAACTGTACAAAAGAATTTAGTGAGAGAGTTCTCACCTTTGGTTTCCACTCCGTCATTCTTTAGCGGATGATTCAGATTTCATTCTACTTCCATTCAGTTTCATCGCAGTCTGTGTCACAACACTGGTATTGAAAATCGAATTTTTAATGTTGTTCTATATATATAGTAAAATCATATATTTTTTTCCAGAACAATTTTTATTTTACTTTTCAGAACAACATTTATTTTTCAAAACGATGTTTATTTCTATTTTCAAAATGATATGATTTATATTTGCAAAACGATATGGTTTCTATTTGCAAAATGATATGGTTTCTATTTGTAAAACGATATGGTTTCTATTTGCAAAACGATATGGTTTTTAAAACAATGCAAGTTTATTTATTCTAAAACATTGCAAGTTTATATATCCTATAACAATGCAATTTATGTTGTCAAAGCAATGCGAAATTTGTTTTAAAAACAATTTTCTTTCATCTTAAAAACAATGTAAATTTTCATTTCAAAAACAATGTTCTTTTATTACAAACAATGCTTTTTTGTATATATATACATAAACAATGTCCCTTTTTCCTTTTCTTTCCATGTACAAAAACAATATTCTTTTATATACAAAAACAATGTATATTTTATTTTATAAGACTATGATCCTTTTATCTTTAAAACCATGTTTTCTTTTTATTACAAAACCATGTTCTTTATATTTGTATAAACCATGTTCTTTACCTTCTAAAAACAATGATATGTTTTCTTCGAAAAACAATGCAATGTTTTCACTTTTGAAAACAATGTTATGTTGTATTTTTGAAATATGTTTTATTTCTCAAAAAAATGATGATTTTGTATTCAAAACAATATGATCTTTGATTTCCAAAACAATATGATCTATACATGTTGAAACAACCATATTTTTATACGTTAAAACAATCATATTTATTTAAAACAATTACATTTATTTATTTTAAAACCATTATCTTTATTATTTTCAAAAACAAAACTGTTTTTTTTTTAAATCTATTTTTATATTTATAAACAATGTTAAATATAAAGTAAATTTCAGATTTTTAAAAAGAATTATTAAACACAGTTAAACCTTCATCTCCTTGTTCTGTTTTCTGCTCCAAGATTTACCTTCCGTCTGAACCCATATCGCAAGAACTAGGGTTCACCACCGCGTCTTCATCCATGCGCCGGAGCACGATCACCCCCTCCACCCAACGCGCCTACCCCTGCTCCATCGTCGGTCGGAGCTGCGTCAGGTTCGGTTGTCCCCTACGCCCTAGAAACGGGTCCGAACTTCGGTACTTAAAGAGGAAATTTCTTCCATTATTGTAACATACCGTCTTTCTTCCCGGTTTTCACCGGTAATTAAACCAACTTAAACCGTTTACAAGGGCGGATTGTTTTGGGTACTAACATATATTGAACAAAACAACAAAACTTTTTATATCATGACACAATGTTTCATCAGAGTTACAGAGAATATCAGAGTTACATACATATAGCAGCGGAAACATAAGTATACTCTCAACGGAAGAAGCGATGTGATATAACGGAAACTCTAACTTTAGCTCGAATCTCCAATCCAGAAAACGAGCCAACTCTTGCTCCAAGGGGTCTATAATTGTAAAACTAAACCTCTAGCTGCCCGTGTGGAAAATTAGTGGGCACCCAGAGTTTAGGAAAGAAGAATAAACTCCAGGTCAGTCATAGGACTGGTGTGAGAACATAAAATAGTTATTTTAAGGATTTAATTTTAAAGTTGGGAGATTCACCGGACTACGCCGCTAATGCGGAACGGGTTTACTCCATGTGAATGCCCGTGCATATAAATTCGTAATGTCCTTTGGAAAATGAAGCTATCATAAACTCGTCCCACATCACACAATGCAAGCGCACACCAAATGGGCGAGTTTTGCCTTATGATAACCAAACATGCTTTCATACGTGAAAATCCTATTTATACTATTAGTGCATAATGTTGAAAACCGTTTTACAAATAAATATATTAATCTTAGCAAGCATAGTGGCTATGCCCACTTACATAGTTTACAAACAAAACGAAAGGCTCGTATTGGTTGTTGGGTTCCAATATAATGGTTCCTGACACGAAAGATCAATCTGGAACTAGGTGCAACCTCACGGTTCATGGTTTTCATCCAGGCTCGGACACCAAACACCAGGTAAATCACCGGTTAACATCCAGACACGGACACTGAACATACCCCTTTTTTCCCGCAAGTTTCAAATTAGATCTACCGCCGAAGCTTCCAAGTTTCAATAAAATGTATATAACCTAACCGCCAGTTTACCATCAATCCGGGGTGTGAGGTTCGTCGAAGTCACGATATACATAATGCTATCATCACTAGCTCATTTCATAACTTGAGTATGCCACATTGTCAATTTACAACATGTCACTGATTTCTATTAATACATAACCTCTAAGACCGTAACTTAGAGACGGGAATAATCAATTGCCACAAATCCGATATATATTCACAGGAATCAGTGCTACGTGGACAAATTACACTGTCAGACACACAATCCATACAAGTCCATTCTGGGTCTGAACGGAACAAAATCCGAAAATCCTTAAATATATTCAGACCTCATGCCACTTATAACCTCGTTTCAGGAGTACGGCCTGATTCGAGACATAAATGTCAATCTATCTGAATAATCCAAAGACTTCCGGTCTTCATTTTTCACTTCCAAGTCTTCAATAACGTCGTATTACTACTTGGAATGGTTTTCAGACTTAAGTCTGATCCCGGTCTTTCCAAGTAATAAGCGTATTTTAAAACAAGCTATGGACTATACGGGTTTCAATCCAAATCTCCTTCCTAATGTTTATCAAGTTGCTTATGATAAAGTTGGATTATCTCAAATTCTTTAAATCTCATTACCATCTTAATTGCCCCTTTATACATCCCATACCCAAGATTTCTTTACTCAATTTTCCATTTCCAATTCTAAATTTGGATTTATTTAACTCACCAAAATCTTTCAAAATATTCCAAATCCTTTATAGTTTGAATTCTTGGGTTCATAAATTTCAACTAAATTATATTAAGGAAATGCAAAAGTGTTATAGCATAGACATTTATCCCACATAGGTTCAAATTCTTTCCAAAGTTCAGATCATTGAAATATGATTCATAAAAATTCCAAAACTCAATTGGGTTGAATTATATTTCAAATCCGATTTTAAATTGACCATCTCGTTTGTCGGATCAGTTAGGGATAGCCAGGGAAAGCAGGAAACTATATTTTCCAAACCCAAGCCTTAGACACTATCCTCTCTGTCACCCTAGAACGTTCTGGTATAAATATTATTATTGGAAGAAATGTCATTTATATGGATATATTCGATAATGTTTTAAACATAAATTGTTAAATCTTCTTTAAAATCATATTAAAGTTCACATAGTTTCATTAAACAATTAATCCAATTTCCTTGGAAGCTAAATGTAATGCTACCCCACTTGTTAAATCGTCTAAACTTGCAAATGGTCTTAAAATAATGGAACCAAGGTATTAACTTGTTTTCTTTAAAATTAAAGCAACCAATGTATGAAACTTGTTTACTTTACAGTTAATGAAATCCATGTACTAAACTTGTTTACTTTAAAATTATTGAAACCAATGTATTAAATAAAATTTATGGAACCAATGTATTAATAAACATGTTTACTACATGCTTAAATTAAGTTTTCTTTAAATAAATAATTTTTGAATAGCTAATCCTTCACATAAACAACTATAACTCAACCTTTTTTTAATAGCTTAAAGATGGTTATGAACTAAGCATTTACATATACCTCAAAATCAAACAATTTTAGGATATTGCCAAAATCATTTCATGCTTATGGAAGGTAGTTTAATTCTTCATGATTTTGTTTTTATTAAATTCAAGAGTTAACTTTTGTTTATTTATTTATTTAATAAAATTTCTGTGTACATGAGGAGGAGATTGAAATCGAATACCCATATACTCCACACTATGGTGTGTGATACGACAACATCAATTCATATGAGTACTGGTCCATTCATCAAAATTCAACAACCATCAAATTGTGCGCAAGCGTCTCATTGAATAACGCTTTGTGTTTGGTGTGATCAAGCTACAAACATCCATCTCAAACAATAGTAGCCATTTCAATATCAAATAATTATAATTATAACTAAGCACTTGACATGACTATTTCGAAATAAATTTTTAAATAAATGTTCTCACCAATTTAACGCTTTCCAACCCTTCACCGTCAACACTCCTTACTGCGACAAGCCTTGATTTGGTCTCATACTTCTTCCACGGACGTCGTACACCGGTTCTTGACAACTAACGCGTATATATATGTGTTCTTTTTAATACTTCTATTTGTGTTAATTCTCTCACCACAAGGAAGGTGGTAAACTGAATGAGAAAAGGGTGATGAGGGGATTTTGGTGTGGGATTTGGCTGAAGGCGACTGTTTTGAGAGGGGAAAGGTAGTGTAGCCTTATGTGGTTAGAGAAAAGGTGGTGGAGATTTGTGGCGTGTTGTCTTCCAAAGGAAAAAATAGCGAGTTTGCGGAGAGGAGGAGCGAGGCCTATGATGGGTGCCTGCAGTCAGTTGAACTGTATGGAGAGGCAGCGGGTTTGGGTGGCGGTACACAGTTGCGGTGGCAGGTTAACGTGGAAACAGGGTGGCAAAACTTGTTCTGGAAGAGGAAAGAGAAAGAGATTTGAATGGATGGAATTATCAGATGAAGAGAAAAGGAAGGAGAAGAACTCGGTGCGTGTGAGGAAGAAACGAGACAAAGGGAGGAGTGTGGTACTCCGTGAGGATGAAGAGCTCCTTTTATTTTTGCCATTCAAAATTATTTAATTTGTGTACAGTGTAGCTTACTCTGTACATGAACATGCTAAATCTTTGGCCACTATTTATAAAATCTTTATGTAGATATGGTAAGATTTGGACAGATTTAATCAGATATTTGTTGTCTACCATATCTCCTTAAAAGGAGGATATTTTAATTTGTTTCCTATGAATGTTGTATTAGGCTGATGCATGAATATTGTTTTTGTTATTGACTGAGCGTTATAGACTCAACAGTTACCGACCGAAATTTAAATTCAATTGGTCGCTAATTTATTTGTTTCCTTTATTATGTATTAATTATATTAATATATTTTTAGTTTAATTACACCGTTTATATTCCAAAATTCACTGCTTGCCTTCATCACATTAACTGTATTACAATCCATACAGTAATAAATTTAAACACAACGGTTAAAACAAAATTTATCACTCCTAAAAATTTCAACTTTATAAGTTAAAATTAATTTAATCATTTTCTCTCTACACTATTTACTCAATGCTTTGATTTGAAATGAATTTATTTTAATGTTATTCTATTTTACACAAAATTCTTTACTCAAAATAATTCGTTTCTTTAATTAAATTTGCATTTATTTCACATTTTACTCCTATCCATTCAATGCACATTCTTATACAAATATGGTTAAGCTTTCCGGTTTGATTACACGTGATCTTTCAAAGTTTCTTTATTTATTTATTTTTGGTAGTAACCATACCATAATTAATAAACTCAATCCTAGTGATTACTTAATTTCAGGATTTCTCTTTCTTAATGTATGCATATAAAGTTAAATTGTTTTCATTGCATTAATTGTCTGGTTTTTTATTTGGCGACAAAGTTCTCTACTCAATTGAAAATTTTGTCTCAAAGTTAATTGCCTGTTTCCAAATAAATTCCTTTTCCCAAAATAAATCATTTCTCAAATGGAATTTATTTCAAATTTGACCAGGGTTCAAATGTCAAGTCTTAATTGTTCGAAATGGCTCATTATTTATTAATATCATAAATTTTGACAATGTTTATATTGACATCTTATTCATAATGCACATTTATTTTTATTGTGAATACTACATTAAATGACAGTGCAATTCTAAGTTGAATCTCCAACCTATATTTTTCCTTACCAAATTACAAGACCAAAATAACTTCTTAAGAAAATAAAATTTCAAGTTAATTTTATTTCCATTATTGCGGTTCAAACTTGAAAAAACGTTCTAAACTTACAATTATGAACACCAATATATTTTAAAGGTGAATGTTGCGTTCAAGACAAAGTTTCAATTCTAGATTTAAAATATAAGCATGCATATTCTTCTTTATCAAATTTCATGATAAACATTAAATTCATTTCTTAAATTGCAAAATGAATTAATAATGGTGCAATTCTTCCCATAATGTTCATTTTCAAACAACAAGGAGTTTTTAACACACAATATCCAAAACGGTTAGTGATGTAAATCACGTTTGTGGTTTCTTAAATATAATCCAACATAGACAAAATTTCAAATATTAACATTTAATTTTCGTTTAATCTAAATTTAATGTATATTTTAAATGTCAAAATTTCTAGGTCGTTACAGCCTCCCCCACTTAAAGCTTTTCGTCCTCGAAAAGGAGAGTTGTAAAAATTTGCTTAAAATAAATCTTATTTATAAAATTTATTAAGATCACATATTAACAAAGCTTATCACAATACTTTACAATTCCTAATAGGATTAAATTTTTCAAAGGTTCTTAATAGAATAAACACAAAATTACCATACAATAAATTGGTAAAATTCCTCATGTCAAAAAAAACTTAAATCAGTGCATCAAATTTAAATAAGGAATTAGTTATAAAAATAACTTAAGTAAAACAGTTTAATTGATAAAATTACTTTGTAATATGTCGTTGTGGTAAAATAGGTTTTATAAAATTCAAAGGTTTAACATAAGTTTTTTTTTCTCTAGTATGTCAAGCGAGGACCTTTGAAACATTCATTCCAAACCACCATCACGCTTTTGTTGCGTTATTCTGATTTAGTGTGTGTGTGTGTTTCACTTTTGAATTTAGGGCCTCCACTTCTACTTTCACTCTGACGAATAATTTTTTTGGAGAATTAACAACCAATTTGATTAACATAAGTATTCGTACATTCCGTCATAACTCATTCTACATTGATTTCTTAATCTTAATACATGCATTTCTTGGTCTTGTACTATTTTGACAATTAATCCTAGGGATTGATTGATTTTCCTTCTTGCGCTACTTTTTGCGAAGACGTAGTTCCTCTCAATGGCCAAACTCCCTTCTCCACTAGACAATCCCTAACTTCATGTCCTTCCAGTCTGCATCGATGACGCCTCCTTTTCGTTGCAGGGTTCTTGATTCCTTTCTTTCTCTTAGGGCATTTATTCATGACTTGTCCAATTCTCTTACACTTGAAACAACGTATATCCCTTCGAATGACTTTCCTCTTCTTCTTAGATTTATTCGGGCAGAAAGCTGCAACATGGCCATTTTTAAAACATCTATAACACTAGATATCTTTACGTTTTCTAAGCTTTTCTATCTTTTCTTCTTCCTTTGAGCTAGTGTTCTTTTTGCTTGCTTTGGCGTCATCCAAAATTCCATTTTGCTTTAAGTGGCAACCTAACATTTCAAAATGGTTATATCCTTTTTCTCGTTTTCCAAATTTATCAACTGGATAATTTAGAATAAGTACTTATTACCTACCATATTCAAATTTTACAAATTCTAAAGTAGTTTAAGCTATTTTAATTTCATTTCTTTTTATTTCAAAATTCCAGTTTTTTACTAAATTTTTGTTTTAGTTCATTTTCAAATTAAATTTCTATATTAATTTATCAAATCATTTTACTAAGATTTATTTATTAAAATACTCATCTATATGGTTTTAAGTACTCTTCGACGTTCCGACCAGAATTATATATTCATCCCACTTTCGAAACTCGAAAATAAATACTGATGATGCTGCAGTCATCAACAGAATCATCCCCAAGCGACTAGAGTGTGATTCTATATCTATCTAGTACATATAAGACTTCGTACATATACTGGCCAGGCATATATTCGAAATCTTCATATACCGATAGTCCAATCGCAACGTCGAATAAAATACTTGAAAATTCACATTTCAAGTTGTAATTCAAAATAATTTACTTAGTTTTCAAAATAATTTAGGTATCAAAATACGCTCTCTCCATCGAAAATATTCCAGAATCTCATTCTAGGGCGTTCCTAACCCTATCTCTAATGAGATATTATAACTATAACGAGTTCTATATTTTTGTTCAACATATGTCGTACCCTTAGCTTTGTATAACCAAAGCTCTGATACCATCTGTAACATACCGTCTTTCTTCCCGGTTTTCACCGGTAATTAAACCAACTTAAACCGTTTACAAAGGCGGATTGTTATGGGTACTAACATATATTGAACAAAACAACAGAACTTTTTATACCATAATACAATGTTTCATCAGAGTTACATAGAATATCAGAGTTACATACATATAGCAGCGGAAACATAAATATACTCTCAACGGAAGAAGCGATGTGATATAGCGGAAACTCTAACTTTAGCTCGAATCTCCAATCTAGAAAACACTCCAACTCTTGCTCCAAGGGGTCTATAACTGTAAAACTAAACCTCTAGCTGCCTGTGTGGAAAATTAGTGGGCACCCAGAGTTTAGGAAAGAACAATAAACTCCAGGTCAGTCATGGGACTGGTGTGAGAACATAAAACAATAATTTTAAGGATTTAATTTTAAAGTTGGGAGATTCACCGTACTACGCCGCTAATGCGGAACGGGTTTACTCCATGTGAATGCCCGTGCATATAAATTCATAATGTCCTTTGGAAAATGAAGCTATCATATACTCGTCCCATATCACGCAATGCAAGCGCACACCAAATGGGCGAGTTTTGCCTTATGATAACCAAACATGCTTTCATACGTGAAAATCCTATTTATACTATTAGTGCATAATGTTGAAAACCAATTTACAAATAAATATATTAATCTTAGCAAGCATAGTGGCTATGCCCACTTACATAGTTTACAAACAAAACGAAAGGCTCGTATTGGTTGTTGGGTTCCAATATAATGGTTCCTGACACGAAAGATCAATCCGGAACTAGGTGCAACCTCACGGTTCATGGTTTTCATCCAGGCTCGGACACCAAACACCAGGTAAATCACCAGTTAACATCCAGACACGGACACCGAACATACCCCTTTTTTCCTGCAAGTTTCAAAGTAGATCTACCGCCGAAGCTTCCAAGTTTCAATAAAATGTATATAACCTAACCGCCAGTTTACCATCAATCCGGGGTGTGAGGTTCGTCGAAGTCACGATATACATAATGCTATCATCACTAGCTCATTTCATAACTTGAGTATGCCACATTGTCAATTTACAACATGTCACTGATTTCTATTAATACATAACCTCTAAGACCGTAACTTAGAGACGGGAATAATCAATTGCCACAAATCCGATATATATTCACAGGAATCAGTGCTACGTGGACAAATTACACTGTCAGACACACAATCCATACAAGTCCATTCTGGGTCTGAACGGAACAAAACCCGAAAATCCTTAAATATATTCAGACCTAATGCCACTTATAACCACGTTTCAGGTGTACGGCCTGATTCGAGACATAAATGTCAATCGATCCGAATAATCCAAAGATTTCCGGTCTTCATTTTTCACTTCCAAGTCTTCAATAACGTCGTATTACTACTTGGAATGGTTTTCAGACTTAAGTCTGATCCCGGCCTTTCCAAGTAATAAGCGTATTTTAAAACAAGTTATGGACTATACGGGTTTCAATCCAAATCTCCTTCCTAATGTTTATCAAGTTGCTTATGATAAAGTTGGATTATCTCAAATTCTTTAAATCTCATTACCATCTTAATTACCCCTTTATACATCCCATACCCAAGATTTCTTTACTCATTTTTCCATTTCCAATTCTAAATTTGGATTTATTTAACTCACCAAAATCTTTCAAAATATTCCAAATCCTTTATAGTTTGAATTCTTGGGTTCATAAATTTCAACTAAATTATATTAAGGAAATGCAAAAGTGTTATAGCATAGACATTTATCCCACATAGGTTCAAATTCTTTCCAAAGTTCAGATCATTGAAATATGATTCATAAAAATTCCAAAACTCAATTGGTTTGAATTATATTTCAAATCCGATTTTAAATTGACCATCTCGTTCGTCGGATCAGTTAGGGATAGCCAGGGAGAGCAGGAAACTATATTTTCCAAACCAAAGCCTTAGACACTATCCTCTCTTTCACCCTAGAACGTTCTGGTATAAATATTATTATTGGAAGAAATGTCATTTATATGGATATATTCGATAATGGTTTAAACATAAATTGTTAAATCTTCTTTAAAATCATATTAAAGTTCACATAGTTTCATTAAACAATTAATCCAATTTCCTTGGAAGCTAAATGTAATGCTACCCAACTTGTTAAATCGTCTAAACTTGCAAATGGTCTTAAAATAATGGAACCAAGGTATTAACTTGTTTTCTTTAAAATTAACGCAACCAATGTATGAAACTTGTTTACTTTACAGTTAATGAAATCCATGTACTAAACTTGTTTACTTTAAAATTATTGAAACCAATGTATTAAATAAAATTTATGGAACTAATGTATTAATAAACATGTTTACTACATGCTTAAATTAAGTTTTCTTTAAATAAATAATTTTTGAATAGCTAATCCTTCACATAAACAACTATAACTCAACCTTTTTTTTATAGCTTAAAGATGGTTATGAACTAAGCATTTACATACAACTCAAAATCAAACAATTTTAGGATATTGCCAAAATCATTTCATGCTTATGGAAGGTAGTTTAATTCTTCATGATTTTGTTTTTATTAAATTCAAGAGTTAACTTTTGTTTATTTATTTATTTAATAAAATTTCTATGCACATGAGGAGGAGATTGAAATCGAATACCCATATACTCCACACTATGGTGTGTGATACAACAACATCAATTCATATGAGTACTAGTCCATTTGATCAAAATTCAACAACCATCAAATTGTGCGCAAGCGTCTCATTGAATAACGCTTTGTGTTTGGTGTGATCAAGCTACAAACATCCATCACAAACAATAGTAGCCATTTAAATATCAAATAATTATAATTATAACTAATTATAACTAAGCACTTGACATGATTAACTATTTCGAAATAAATTTTTAAATAAATGTTCTCATCAATTTATCGCTTTCCAACCCTTCACCGTCAACACTCCTTACTGCGACAAGCCATGATTTGGTCTCATACTTCTTCCACGGACGTCGTACACCAGTTCTTGTCAACTAGCGCGTATATATATGTGTTCTTTTTAATAATTCTATTTGTGTTAATTCTCTCACCACAAGGAAGGTGGCACACTGAATGAGAAAAGGGTGATGAGGGGATTTTGGTGTGGGATTTGGCTGAAGGCGACTGTTTTGAGAGGGGAAAGGTAGTGTGGCCTTGTGTGGTTAGAGAAAAGGTGGTGGAGATTTGTGGCGTGTTGTCTTCCAAAGGGAAAAAAAGCGAGTTTGCGGAGAGGAGGAGCGAGGCCTATGATGGGTGGCTGCGGTCAGTTGAACTGTATGGAGAGGCAGCGGGTTTGGGTGGCGGTACACAGTTGCGGTGGCAGGTTAACATGGAAACAGGGTGGCAAAACTTGTTTTGGAAGAGGAAAGAGAAAGTGATTTGAATGGATGGAATTATCAGATGAAGAGAAAAGGAAGGAGAAGAACTCGGTGCGTGTGAGGAAGAAACGAGATAAAGGGAGGAGTGTGGTACTCCGTGAGGATGAAGACCTCCTTTTATTTCTGCCGTTCAAAATTATTTAATTTGTGTACAGTGTAGCTTCCTCTGTACATGAACAGTGCTAAATCTTTGGCCACTATTTATAAAATCTTTATGTAGATATGGTAAGATTTGGACACATTTAATCAGATATTTGTTGTCTACCATATCTCCTTAAAAGGAGGATATTTTAATTTGTTTCCTATGAATGTTGTATTAGGCTGATGCATGAATATTGTTTTTGTTATTGGATGAGCGTTATAGACTCAACCGTTATCGACCGAAATTTAAATTCAATTGGTCGCTAATTTATTCGTTTCATTTATTATGTATTGATTATATTAATATATTTTTAGTTTAATTACACCGTTTATATTCCAAAATTCACTGCTTGCCTTCATCACATTGACTGTATTACAATCCATACAGTAATAAATTTAAACTTAACGGTTAAAACAAAATTTATCACTCCTAAAAATTTCAACTTTATAAGTTAAAATTAATTTAATCATTTTCTCTCTACACTATTTACTCAATGCTTTGATTTGAAATGAATTTATTTTAATGTTATTCTATTTTACACAAAATTCTTTACTCAAAATAATTCGTTTCTTTAATTAAATTTGCATTTATTTCACATTTTACTCCTATCCATTCAATGCGCATTCTTATACAAATATGGTTAAGCTTTCCGGTTTGATTACACGTGATCTTTCAAAGTTTTTTTATTTATTTATTTTTGGTAGTAACCATACCATAATTAATAAACTCAATCCTAGTGATTACTTAATTTCGGGATTTCTCTTTCTTAATGTATGCATATAAAGTTTGAATGTTTTCATTGCATTAATTGTCTGGTATTTTATTTGGCGACAAAGTTCTCTACTCAATTGAAATTTTTTTCTCAAAGTTATTTGCCTGTTTCCAAATAAATTCCTTTTCCCAAAATAAATCAGTTCTCAAATGGAATTTATTTCAAATTTGACTTGGGTTCAAATGTCAAGTCTTAACGGTTCCAAATGGCTCATTATTTATTAATATCATAAATTTTGACAATGTTTATATTGACATCTTATTCATAATGCACATTTATTTTTAGTGTGAAAACTACATTAAATGACAGTGCAAATTCTAAGTTGAATCTCCAGCCTATATTTTTCCCTACCAAATTACAAGACCAAAATAACTTCTTAAAAAAAATAAAATTTCAAGTTAATTTTATTTCCATTATTGCGGTTCAAACATGACAAAACGTTCTAAACTTACAATTACGAACACCAATATATTTTAAAGGTGAATGTTGCGTTCAAGACAAAGTTTCAAATCTAGATTTAAAATATAAGCATGCATATTCTTCTTTATCACATTTCATGATAAACATTAAATTCATTTCTTAAATTGCAAAATGAATTAATAATGGTGCAATTCTTCCCATAATGTTCATTTTCAAACAAGGAGTTTTTAACGCACAATATCCAAAATGGTTAGTGATGTAAATCACGTTTGTGGTTTCTTAAATAAAATCCAACATAGACAAAATTTCAAATATTAACATTTAATTTTCGTTTAATCTAAATTTAATGTATATTTTAAATGTAAAAATTTCTAGGTCGTTACAGCCTCCCCCACTTATAGCTTTTCATCCTCGGAAAGGAGAGTTGTAAAAATTTGCTTAAAATAATTCTTATTTATAAAATTTATTAAGATCACATATTAACAAAGCTTATCAAAATACTTTACAATTCCTAATAGGCTTAAATTTTTCAAGGGTTCTTAATAGAATAAACACAAAATTACCATACACTAAATTGGTAAAATTCCTTATATCAAAAAAAACTTAAATCAGTGCATCAAATTTAAATAAGGAATTAGTTATAAAATAACTTAAGTAAAACAGTTTAATTGATAAAATTACTTTGTAATATGTCGTTGTGGTAAAATAGGTTTTATAAAATTCAAAGGTTTAACATAAGGTTTTTTTTTCTCTAGTACGTCAAGCGAGGACCTTTGAAACATTCATTCCAAACCACCATCACGCTTTTGTTGCGTTATTCTGATTTAGTGTGTGTGTGTGTTTCACTTTTGAATTTAGGGCCTCCACTTCTACTTTCACTCTGACGAATAATTTTTTTGGAGAATTAACAACCAATTTGATTAACATAAGTATTCGTACATTCCGTCACAACTCATTCTACATTGATTTCTTAATCTTAATACATGCATTTCTGGGTCTTTTACTATTCTGACAGTTAATCCTAGGGATTGATTGATTTTATTTCTTGCGCTACTTTTTGCGAAGACGTAGTTCCTCTCAATGGCCTTACTCCCTTCTCCACTAGACAATCCCTAACTTCATGCCCTTCCAGTCTGCATCGATGACACCTCCTTTTCGTTGCCGGGTTCTTGATTCCTTTCTTTCTCTTAGGGCATTTATTCATGAAATGTCAAATTCTCTTACACTTGAAACAACGTATATCCCTTCGAATGACTTTCCTCTTCTTCTTAGATTTATTCGGGCAGAAAGCTGCAACATGGCCATTTTTAAAGCATCTATAACACTAGATATCTTTATGTTTTCTAAGCTTTTCTATCTTTTCTTCTTCCTTTCGAGCTAGTGTTCTTTTTGCTTGCTTTGGCGTCATCCAATATTCCATTTTGCTTTAAGTGGCAACCTAACATTTCAAAATGGTTATATCCCTTTTCTCGTTTTCCAAATTTATCAACTGGATAATTTAGAATAAGTACTTATTACCTACCATATTCAAATTTTACAAATTTTAAAGTAGTTTAAGCTATTTTAATTTCATTTCTTTTTATTTCAAAATTCCAGGCTTTTACTAAATTTTTGTTTTAGTTCATTTTCAAATTAAATTTCTATATTAATTTATCAAATCATTTTACTAAGATTTATTTATTAAAATACTCATCTATATGATTTTAAGTACTCTTCGATGTTCCGACCCGAATTATATATTCATCCCACTTTCGAAACTCGAAAATAAATACTGATGATGCTGCAGTCATCAATAGAATCATCCCCAAGCGACTAGAGTGTGATTCTATATCTATCTAGTACATATAAGACTTCATACATATACTGGCCAGGCATATATTCGAAATCTTCATATACCGATAGTCCAATCGCAACGTCGAATAAAATACTTGAAAATTCTGATTTCAAGTTGTAATTCAAAATAATTTACTTAGTTTTCAAAGTAATTTAGGTATCAAAATACGCTCTCTCCATCGAAAATATTCCAGAATCTCATTCTAGGGCGTTCCTAACCCTATCTCTAATGAGATATTATAACTATAATGAGTTCTATATTTTTCTTCAACATATGTCGTACCCTTAGCTTTGTATAACCAAAGCTCTGATACCATCTGTAACATACCGTCTTTCTTCCCGGTTTTCGCCGGTAATTAAACCAACTTAAACCATTTACAAAGGCGGATTGTTATGGGTACTACTAACATATATTGAACAAAACAACAGAACTTTTTATACCGTGATACAATGTTTCATCAGAGTTACATACATATAGCAGCGGAAACATAAATATACTCTCAACGGAAGAAGTGATGTGATATAGCGGAAACTCTAAATTTAGCTCGAGTCTCCAATCTAGAAAACGCTCCAACTCTTGCTCTAAGGGGTCTATAACTGTGAAACTAAACCTCTAGCTGCCTGTGTGGAAAATTAGTGGGCACCCAGAGTTTAGGAAAGAACAATAAACTCCAGGTCAGTCATGGGACTGGTGTGAGAACATAAAACAGTAATTTTAAGGATTTAATTTTAAAGTTGGGAGATTCACCGTACTACGCCGCTAATGCGGAACGGGTTTACTCCATGTGAATGCCCGTGCATATAAATTCGTAATGTCCTTTGGAAAATGAAGCTATCATAAACTCGTCGCACATCACACAATGCAAGCGCACACCAAATGGGCGAGTTTTTCCTTATGATAACCAAACATGCTTTCATACATGAAAATCCTATTTATACTATTAGTGCATAATGTTGAAAACCATTTTAAAAATAAATATATTAATCTTAGCAAGCATAGTGGCTATGCCCACTTACACAGTTTACAAACAAAACGAAAGGCTCGTATTGGTTGTTGGGTTCCAATATAATGGTTCCTGACACAAAAGATCAATCCAGAACTTGGTGCAACCTCACGGTTTATGGTTTTCATCCAGGCTCGGACACCAAACACCAGGTAAATCACCAGTTAACATCCAGACACGGACACCGAACATACCCCTTTTTTTCCCGTAAGTTTCAAAGTAGATCTACCGCCGAAGCTTCCAAGTTTCAATAAAATGTATACAACCTAACCGCCAGTTTACCATCAATCCGGGGTGTGAGGTTCGTCGAAGTCACGATATACATAATGCTATCATCACTAGCTCATTTCATAACTTGAGTATGCCACATTGTCAATTTACAACATGTCACTGATTTCTATTAATACATAACCTATAAGACCGTAACTTAGAGACAGGAATAATCAATTGCCACAAATCCGATATATATTCACAGGAATCAGTGCTATGTGGACAAATTACACTGTCATACACACAATCCATACAAGTCCATTCTGGGTCTGAACGGAACAAAATCCAAAAATCCTTGAATATATTCAGACCTCATGCCACTTATAACCTCATTTCAGGTGTACGGCCTGATTCGAGACATAAATGTCAATCTATCCGAATAATCCAAAGATTTCCGGTCTTCATTTTTCACTTCCAAGTCTTCAATAACGTCGTATTACAACTTTAAATGGTTTTCAGACTTAAGTCTGATCCCAGTCTTTCCAAGTAATAAGCGTATTTTAAAACTAGCTATGGACTATACCGATTTCAATCCAAATATCCTTCCTAATGTTTATCAAGTTGCTTATGATAAAGTTGGATTATCTCAAATTCTTTAAATCTCATTACCATCTTAATTGCCCCTTTATACATCCCATACCCAAGATTTCTTTACTCATTTTTCCATTTCCAATTCTAAATTTGGATTTATTTAACTCACCAAAATCTTTCAAAATATTTCAAATCCTTTATAGTTTGAATTCTTGGGTTCATAAATTTCAACTAAATTATATTAAGGAAATGCAAAAGTGTTATAGCATAGACATTTATCCCACATAGGTTCAAATTCTTTCCAAAGTTCAGATCATTGAAATATGATTCATAAAAATTCCAAAACTCAATTGGGTTGAATTATATTTCAAATCCGACTTTAAATTGACCATCCCGTTCGTCGGATCAGTTATGGATAGCCAGGGAGAGCAGGAAACTATATTTTCCAAACCCAAGCCTTAGACACTATCCTCTCTGTCACCCTAGAACATTCTGGTATAAATATTATTATTGGAAGAAATGTCAATTGTATGGATATATTCGATAATGGTTTAAACATAAATTGTTAAATCTTCTTTAAAATCATATTAAAGTTCACATAGTTTCATTAAACAATTAATCCAATTTCCTTGGAAGCTAAATGTAATGCTACCCAACTTGTTAAATCGTCTAAACTTGCAAATGGTCTTAAAATAATGGAACCAAGGTATTAACTTGTTTTCTTTAAAATTAAAGCAACCAATGTATGAAACTTGTTTACTTTACAGTTAATGAAATCCATGTACTAAACTTGTTTACTTTAAAATTATTGAAACCAATGTATTAAATTAAATTTATGGAACCAATGTATTAATAAACATCTTTACTACATGCTTAAATTAAGTTTTCTTTAAATAAATAATTTTTGAATAGCTAATCCTTCACATAAACAACTATAACTCATCCTTTTTTTTATAGCTTAAAGATGGTTATGAACTAAGCATTTACATACAACTCAAAATCAAACAATTTTAGGATATTTCCAAAATCATTTCATGCTTATGGAAGGTAGTTTGATTCTTTATGATTTTGTTTTTATTAAATTCAAGAGTTAACTTTTGTTTATTTATTTATTTAATAAAATTTCTATGCACATGAGGAGGAGATTGAAATCGAATACCCATATACTCCACACTATGGTGTGTGATACAACAACATCAATTCATATGAGTACTAGTCCATTCATCAAAATTCAACGACCATCAAATTGTGCGCAAGCGTCTCATTGAATAACGCTTTGTGTAACACCCCACCTCCGTTAAGGTCACTCACAAAGGGAATGCCTTAACTTTGGTGGAGCATTTTAGTAAACAGAACAGAAACTTGCAAGACATATAAAACAATACTTGAAAAATTATAACTTTATTACAGCGGAAACAGAAATTAATATGGTTACATCCTTTCAAATTTCAGAATTCAAGTACAAAATATCGGTCTTGTACAAAAGCCTTCAAAATGCATGGTTTAAAATCATAATCCCCATGGAACGGAAGCTATACAGAGCCAAGCCATACTTTAAGCACTTCAAGCAAATAGAAATCCGGATCAAGCTAAAGTATTCCCTCCTTGGATAACCTGGGGGGGGGGGAAACGGAAGAAAGGAGGCGAAACAACAAGGGTCAGACAAAAAGTCTGGCAAGTCCAGTGACTTTCAGCATATGAACAGATAATAATAATATGATATGAACATAAAACTGGATGTGAGATAACTGTAACAGGTGTAGCAGATATAACAGAAAAACAGAATGACATAAACTATTGTTTTACACTTCTCTGCACTAATACTAGTATAGCAGAATTAGGTGTCACCCTAATGTCTAAATTGAAGCAGGAATGGGTACAGAATACTTTAACAGAAACAGAATGCTAATAATGGGCCTTTACTACCCGATCATAAACAGACAGAAGCAGAAACAGATTTATCCCTACGGAAACAGAATGTAGAATTAGGTGTACACTAGTAATGGGCCTTTACCACCCGAACAGACGGTACCACACAGAAACAGACGGGTGTTACCACCCAACAGAAACAGACGATACCAACAGAAACAGATAGAACTAAGTGTACCCTAAAACCCTACCCCAAGCGATCGGCTCCCTAATACATAAATATCCTGTGTCGGCCCCACAATAGGGTGTATCACTCCCTAAAGTGACAACCAATTGGCACAGACCTATTTACAGATGTCACGGCGTCTTACATCCTCAGAGGCAGACCGGGATCCATGCACGCACATGACCCGGTTGGAACGCACCATCAACACCCCTCGCCATTATCAGAATGAACCACTTATAATTAGTTCAGTAAGCGTGCCCGGACCCTACCTACTGTTGGGTCAAAGTTTTGATACCAGAAAGGGTTACTGACTAATATGGGTCCCAAACAACAGATGACACAAGTAATTCCCCTCCTAACCTTGTGTCCCCAGACTAACAGATCTCAGATTAACTTGTTTACAAGTTCAGACATACAGAATTCAGATTTACTAGTTCACAGATTAAGTTAACAAGTTTTCAGACTAACAGATCAGATGTATAGATTTTTCAGATTTGTCTAACTTTGTATTGGGCCTACAGATTCATGGACGGGTTTACTACAACTATTAATCCAGTTGGTTTAACCCTATTTTCCCCCAATACGTTTTAGACGTCATTCTTATCTTAGATTTGCATTAATTAATTATTAATGCCTAGACCTCTCACATTAGGTCGCTAGCTTGTGGCCGCTGGATGGGCCGGGCGGTTCCGCGCAGACTTCTACCACAAGCCAGACCTAACCTCGTGTCTTAAGCAGGTTATGACTAACTTCTCACATTAGAACCTATTGTTTGCGGCCACTGGATGTCCCGGGCGGTTCCGGGCAGAATTACGCCGCAAACTCATTCTAACCTCGAGTTAGTCACGTTTATCTTTGCGGCCAATTAATTAATAACTTACCGTTTATGCGCACGCCCAATATATATGCCAATTCAGATTATATCAATAACAGGATGATTATATCAACACAGCAGATAACAGATTTTAGCAGATAACAGATTTTATATGACTTAACGGATTTAACAGATTTAGCAACTTAGCAGATTTTGGCATATAACAGGTTAGGCATTTCAACCGACAAATTTAACAGATTTGGCATTTCAATCTAATTAGCAGTCTAGGCAATGTAACAGAACTAGCAGTTTTAGGCAACTTAGCAAATTAGCAAAATAGGCTTTTTCAACGGATTCAGTAGATGATAGATTTAGCAGGTTTAATATTTCTAAATGTTCTATTTACATGCCTTGCCTAAACATAAATTAGGCCTAAATTCATATGCCTAAATAATTGTCATGATTCACAATATGATCATATACTTCCATGTTTGCATATATTTACATAGCGCAGAATATGGACATAATTTACCCTATAACATATGTTCCAATTTTTGTTAAACTAGCATTCTATAGCAGATTCACATATAAATTATACCAAATATAACCATTAATTTCAATGCATGCCATATATCTAAAAATCCCTATTTAGGTGTAATCACAATAATAGATATCCTAATTAATGTAAATCTTTACACCTAAGTTTCCATATCTTCTTCTTTTTAAGTCATGAATCATTATGCAAACTATACCCAACAATCTAAATCTTTAAATCATATCTTCTAAAAATCAGATCTTGACTTTTATATGCATTTTGTCCAAAGTCTCAAATCATATGTAATCTTACAATGGTTCCTTTTTTCTTCTATCACAGAATATGTATAGATCCAAATCTAGTTTACAACATATGCTCATCTTTTTCTAATTAATTACAGATCTAAATTACAACATACATTATGCATACAACATATATAAATTATATGTTCATAGTCAAATTTATGCATCCAATCCCAAGTCACATGTCCATTATATTTTATGCCTCAGACCTAAAGTCATACATTCAATTCAGTCTTGTCAAATTTCGCATCATTCATTATTTATCCCAAAATTTGCGTTCATACGTTCATCTCTTATGAGATTAGGCACAGGCTCGTGGTAGCCTGGCTATAGAAACAGAAAAGAAGAAAAGGGATACAGAACAGTCACAGAAAAACAGATCTGACAGAAAAGAATATATATACAATCTCAGATTCAGAATTAAAAACATATCAAAATTATAATTAACGTTTATAGCGGAAAATAACTGTACTTGCCTTGATTCGATTAAAGAAAGAACTTTAGTTGTTACAGAATTGTTGCAGAAGCTTTTATCTCAAATTTGAATTTAGGATGATGTTGATTGACTTCTAGTTTTGATTCTAGCAGAGTAGCGATGCCATTTTTATTTTTAATTAGAAGAAGAGAGCAATGGAGGCTAGAGAATTGTGTAAGAGACTTAGGTTTAGGTTAGGGAGGTATTTATAGGAGGATAGGGTGATTTAGAGCCTTCAGATCAGTCCAGAAGTCATCAGAATCGCACAGCTCGAATACACATCATCCAGCCACTCAAAAGAAGACACGTCACCTCAGAACACTCCAGAATTCGGTGCTGAATTTGTATGGGCGCAATTGGCAGGCGCGCCAGTGTATTTTTGTACTGGCGCACTTCACAAGTGCGCCAGTGTATTCTGGCCTGTTTCCGGTTTTTCTGCCTAACTTCGTTCGTCCATATCTTCTTCATACGGACTCCGATTTACGCAAATTCGGACTCTATTTCGCGTATTTTTCCGAGACAAACACAATGGCGCAACCCGTTTCCCTAATTTCTTCTCCTAAAAATTAATTAAACCTTGATTTTTAACTCTTATGTTTACAGAAAATACGGGGTGTTACACTTTGTGTTTGGTGTGATCAAGCTACAAACATCCATCACAAACAATAGTAGCCATTTCAATATCAAATAATTATAATTATAACTAATTATAACTAAGCACTTGACATGATTAACTATTTCGAAATAAATTTTTAAATAAATGTTCTCACCAATTTATCGCTTTCCAACCCTTCACCGTCAACACTCCTTACTGCGACAAGCCTTGATTTGGACTCATACTTCTTCCACGGACGTCGTACACCAGTTCTTGTCAACTAGCGCGTATATATATGTGTTCTTTTTAATACTTCTATTTGTGTTAATTCTCTCACCACAAGGAAGGTGGCAAACTGAATGAGAAAAGGGCGATGAGGGGATTTTGGTGTGGGATTTGGCTGAAGGCGACTGTTTTGAGAGGGGAAAGGTAGTGTGGCCTTGTGTGGTTAGAGAAAAGGTGGTGGAGATTTGTGGCGTGTTGTCTTCCAAAGGAAAAAATAGCGAGTTTGCGGAGAGGAGGAGCGAGGCCTATGATGGGTGCCTGCGGTCAGTTGAACTGTATGGAGAGGCAGCGGGTTTGGGTGGCGGTACACAGTTGCGGTGGCAGGTTAACGTTGAAACAGGGTGGCAAAACTTGTTCTGGAAGAGGAAAGAGAAAGAGATTTGAATGGATGGAATTATCAGATGAAGAGAAAAGGAAGGAGAAGAACTCGGTGCGTGTGAGGAAGAAACGAGATAAAGGGAGGAGTGTGGTACTCCGTGAGGATGAAGAGCTCCTTTTATTTCTGCCATTCAAAATTATTTAATTTGTGTACAGTGTAGCTTCCTCTGTACATGAACAGTGCTAAATCTTTGGCCACTATTTATAAAATCTTTATGTAGATATGGTAAGATTTGGACACATTTAATCAGATATTTGTTGTCTACCATATCTCCTTAAAAGGAGGATATTTTAATTTGTTTCCGATGAATGTTGTATTAGGCTGATGCATGAATATTGTTTTTGTTATTGACTGAGCATTATAGACTCAACCGTTATCGACCGAAATTTAAATTCAATTGGTCGCTAATTTATTCGTTTCCTTTATTATGTATTGATTATATTAATATATTTTTAGTTTAATTACACCGTTTATACTCCAAAATTCACTGCTTTCCTTCATCACATTGACTGTATTACAATCCATACAAGAATAAATTTAAACTTAACGGTTAAAACAAAAATTTTCACTCCTAAAAATTTCAACTTTATAAGTTAAAATTAATTTAATCATTTTCTCTCTACACTATTTACTCAATGCTTTGATTTGAAATGAATTTATTTTAATGTTATTCTATTTTACACAAAATTCTTTACTCAAAATAATTCGTTTCTTTAATTAAATTTGCATTTATTTCACATTTTACTCCTATCCATTCAATGCGCATTCTTATACAAATATGGTTAAATTTTCCGGTTTGATTACACGTGATCTTTCAAAGTTTCTTTATTTATTTATTTTTGGTAGTAACCATACCATAATTAATAAACTCAATCCTAGTGATTACTTAATTTCGGGATTTCTCTTTCTTAATGTATGCATATAAAGTTTGAATGTTTTCATTGCATTAATTGTCTGGTATTTTATTTGGCGAAAAAGTTCTCTACTCAATTGAAAATTTTGTCTCAAAGTTAATTGCCTGTTTCCAAATAAATCCCTTTTCCCAAAATAAATCATTTCTCAAATGGAATTTATTTCAAATTTGACTTGGGTTCAAATGTCAAGTCTTAACTGTTACAAATGGCTCATTATTTATTAATATCATAAAATTTGATAGTGTTTATATTGACATCTTATTCATAATGCACATTTATTTTTAGTGTGAACACTACATTAAATGACAGTGCAAATTCTAAGTTGAATCTCCAGCCTATATTTTTCCTTGCCAAATTTCAAGACCAAAATAACTTCTTAACAAAATAAAATTTCAAGTAAATTTTATTTCCATTATTGCGGTTCAAACTTGACAAAACGTTCTAAACTTACAATTACGAACACCAATATATTTTAAAGGTGAATGTTGCGTTCAAGACAAAGTTTCAAATCTAGATTTAAAATATAAGCATGCATATTCTTCTTTATCATATTTCATGATAAACATTAAATTCATTTCTTAAATTGCAAAATGAATTAATAATGGTGCAATTCTTCCCATAATATTCATTTTCAAACAACAAGGAGTTTTTAACGCACAATATCTAAAATGATTAGTGATGTAAATCACGTTTGTGGTTTCTTAAATATCATCCAACATAGACAAAATTTCAAATATTAACATTTAATTTTCGTTTAATCTAAATTTAATGTATATTTTAAATGTCATAATTTCTAGGTCGTTACAATTATAGGACGCGAAAGTTGATCATGGCCTTATAGGATTGAAGAGCATAGAATCCTCTTCAGATTCGTCTTTGGAAGGATCAAAAAATATTGTATGGATTAGGAATCATTAACGAATTAAAATGGGAAATTCTCGACCATGAAATGGCTCCTAGCGGCGGCCTGTGATATTGGCTAGGGTTTCAAAGTTAAGGGGTATTTATATAATAAATATTTTATTATATTTAATCCCTTTATTTTCAAAAATACAAGTTTAATAAAATGAACTTCAAATTAAACCCAACGAGTGTCACCCCTAGCTAAATACCCCTATTACAGGCACAATGGGATATGTTTCGTAAGCCAATTCGATTGTTTCGATCAGTTTTTGTCGAAATTAAAATATAAATCAATATATATTAAATTTAAACGTACATTTTAAATTACCGGGGACATATACTAACTCTAAAAATTACAGAAAAATTATTTTTAATTTTGTTTTGACCATAGGTCCTAACAAAACTAATTTCGTCGAATTTGGAGACCTTTGAAAAAATTGCCATTTTCTGGTCGATCCAAATTGACTAAAACTGACAAAACGCGTTTTCGTTTATCATACTCGCCTATTAATTCTAAAATTTATGAAAATTTAACAATACCTATAATTCGACATTCCGGTTCCAACAAAAGTGGTTTCATCGAAAATGAAGGTCGTTAGAAAAATGGCTATTTTTAAGGGCTATATATTATATTAAAACATATATAAATTTATAGCGACTTTTCTGAATTTTAAACTGGACGTATCTTTCAATTTATAAAGTGAAATCTTAGTTTCTTACATTCGTCAGAAAGGTATGATTAAACAGATTCAAATATTTCTTGTTTCGTTCGATTCTGATTTAAAATGAATTCTGTATATCAAATTGAAATTAGAAATCGAAATTTCAAACTATCGCGCCATTTCAGGCTCGCTTTATAATTAAAATAAATTTATTCGTTTTAACTTCGTCGAAAATAAATTTCTCGTCGTTATTATTTAAAATAAATCATTTTAAATATATTAAATCCAACAAATTACTAAAATAAAAATTTTAAATTGTTTCAGAAATTGCGGTTTGTTACAATCATAGGCAAAGAATCAAACACAAACATAGAAACAGATAAATATAAAATGTAGAAAAGTGAAGAACACACCATATTTTATATTGGTACGGATTACTCCTACGTCCAGTCCCACGCAATGCTGGATTGCGCAGAATTTTATTATTATCAATATCCAAGTATAATCCCCTTGATTTCACGGCTACAAGGTTAACACCGCTCCAAACACCCTTGATTCTACGGCTACAAGGTTAACACCGCTCCCTTTCCTTGATTTCAAGGTTATAAGGAACACACCATTTCCCAAACACTTCCCAAATGATTAGAACAACCCTATAACTCTTCAATAACACTTCAATTCAGAGAGTTGTGGATAAAGAGTGAGAATAGAAGAAGTTTTATATAATCAGAGTAGAAATTGACAAAGTAGAAGTGTAGAAATTAGTAAAATATGAAATATTAATGGTGGGATGAAGAGGGGTGAAGATGGAGAAGAAGATATATCAAAAAATTCGAAATCAACCCCTATTTACAAGATTTGATAAGTTGCAATGCTTCTAGAATGTTACAAATAGTGAAAATATACTTCCTTTTAAAATTGAATTTCTGACAGTTATATGTCGACATACCCTCCTATGTATGTCAACATAGGCATGTTAAAATTTTGAATTTTGAAAATTTTCAAGTGTTTAAACAAATATATTATTCTGGAAATTCTTGAATTAAAACTTAGATATATAAATGAGTATTATAAAGTACAAAACCATATGAAATCATAACAGTATATTATATAAACATACCTATAAATTTATAAAGTTTAAAACTATATAATTATAAAACTTTGAAGCTATAAAACTATATAACTATATAAACTTATATATTAAACTTAAAACTTATATTTGAAATCATAAGTAGAATATAAAAACAATTTGAAATTAAAATTTGAAAATTAGAATTTGAACCTGGAGTGCTATTCAGAGTCTTACATATAAACTAGACTCTCTTACTATATTTGTCTTAAACTCTTGAATTCTTGAAAACTTGATAACTCATGAGTCTTGAATCTTTGTTGAATTCTGAATTTTTTGGAACTCTAAAACTATACATTCTTCAGTATTTAAATCCTATATACAAATCCTGCATATATATGTGTGCGTATATATATATATATATATATATATTCTAGATAGAGATGCTAATATTTATATTTTATAATCAATGATAGTTGAAATTAGGTTGTTGTCATCAAAACTCCTTTCTCCAACACACTCGTCGGTCTCTCTTTCAGGATTCCAAAAGCTTGATTTCATTTCGCATCCCATGTGAACACTTTGTTCTTCTTCATTAACCCTGTTAATGGTGCAAATATCTTGGAGAAATCCTTGATAAACCGACGATATTATCACTCCAACCCAAGGAAACTCATAACGCCCGTTGCATTCTTAGGTCTATCTCAGTCCTAGATTGTTGCCACCTTAGCGGGATCCACCGCTATTCCGTTTCCAGAAACAATACGACTTAAGAACCTCATTTCGCTCTTCCAGAAGTGACACTTCGAAAACTTAGCTCTTAACTAATGCTTTCGCAAGATTTCCAAAACCACTCGCAAGTGCGTCTTATGCTCTTCCTCATTCTGGAAGTAAACCAGAATATCATCCATAAACACAAGCACGGACTTGTTCAACTAATCTCTGAAAATCCTATCAATAAGATCCACAAAATACGCTGGCGGCGTTAGTCAATCCAAATGGCATCACCAGCCACTCAAAGAAACTGGATGGTGCACTAAAAGCATTCTTTGACACACTATCCTTTGCCACTCTCAAATAGTGAAATCCCATCGCCAAATCCTTTTGGGAAAACACCTTGGCCTCGTGGGGCTGTTCGAACAAATCATCTATCTTCGACAATGGATACTCGTTTTTCTTGGTCACCTTGTTCAGCTCACAATAGTCCAAACACAATCTCAAAGATCCACCAGCCTTGGTTGCAAACACAACTATGCACCCCATTCAAACATACTCTTCCAAATGAATCCTTTTCCCAAAATGGAACATACTTGTACCTCTAACTCTCGCTATTTCTTAGGCGCCATATGCCTAAGAGGCATAACGATAGGTCTAGCACCTTCGACCTAATTGGTCATAAACTCAATCTCGTGACGCGGCGACAACCCTTTGACCTCGTCAAAGACATCATCAAACTCACCAGCGATTGGCACAGATGAAAAGTATTCTCGTGGAATCACAAGCGAATATAAATAGCTTACGAAGACCCCTTCTTATGGATTACATCGAATCCCAACCATTCACCCTTTAACATTCCCGAGTATCACCTCGAGCTTCTCGCGATACACTTTTGTTGCATACCTCTTGTGCTAGTCCATTCCCAAATAATCCCAAACCCAGCGAAGTTCAAGAAAAACAATCACACACAAAGGAGCAACCATGACTCGAAACAGTAGACCATGACAAATCATACATAAATTGGACGAACCTTTGACTGGATTAGTCAGATTCAATGGTCTATCACAAATCTCGGTTCCAAACCCATGCAGCACACAAGCTCATTACAAATGAAAGAATGCGATGCGCCAGTATCAAACAATACTCGAACTGAAGCATCTCTAATGGGAAGAGAACCTTGAATGAAAATGCTCTTCCCTTTCTCCTCCACCGTAGGAGCCCTTGAATTAGATGGAACATCATCCAAAGCATACACCTTCACAATCTGCTTTCCCTTCGGCGGTTCTGGACAATCCTTCTTGTTTTACCCAGGCTTGTCATAGTTGTAGAACCTTTTTCATCTTTTGGATTCTTGCAATCCTTGAAATAATGGCCCTTTTGCTGGCAGTTGAAGCATATCACCTCGCTTTTCTGCTTCTTCTGGCCATCTTTTCCTTTCTATTATTGTTGCTTCCTCTTTTTGCTACTACTACCCTGTTGTGGTTTCGATTCCTCTTTAGCTGCAACAACACTCTCTTTCTTGGGAAACAAACTCTCATGCCTTAAATCTTTCTCCATGATCTTCTTGTAAGTGTCATCTAAGTGATCAACCAATAGATTCCCAAGGTATTTGTCTAAGCCCATCACGAACTTCTCATTCTTCTGGTAAGAAGTCTCAACATACGAACGAGCATACTTGGACAAAGCTTCAAAATCAGAAACATACTCCAACATTGGTCGACTATTCTTCTTTAGCTCAACAAATCTCTTGAATAGAGTAGACCTCTGAACGGTAGAAATGAACTTTGTCTAAAAGTTGACTTGGAGCTGGGCCCACGTAATCTCATCTTCTGGAGTCTCTAAAGTGACAGAGTTCCACCAATCCATAGCACTACCATGTAGCTGTCTCAATGCAAGCTTCCTCTTAGTCGCATCATCGATGCCCAAGTCTCTAAATTTCTGAATGCAAGTATGAAGCCACCTTCGAATCTCTACAGTTGGCTCTTTTCCTTCGAACAACTTCCCTCCTAGAGTAGTGAATTCCTTGCACAGCTTTGCGAAGTCCACAACCCTAGGCACTTGAACCTGTTGGAGAATGGAGTTTTGACGACAAAAAACTTAATTCAATTATCATTGATTATAAAATATATGCTAACACTTTTTATATAGTATATATATATATATATATGCGTGTGTGCAGGAATTATATACAGGAAATATTACTGAAGACTGTACAATTATAAAGATAATAGAGATTCAAAGATCAGAGAAATTTCAAGACTCTTAAGTAATCAAGATTTCAAGAGTTCAAGATTAATATAGTTATAGAGTCTGGATTTTGTAAGACTCTAAATAGAACTCATGGTTCAAATTCAAATTTAACTTTCGAATTCTGATTTTCAATTCTATCCTCAATCCTCTCTATTTTATTTTTCTATTTGTTTCTATTTCTATTTTTATTCTTCTTTGTTTTTCAAACTTAACTTTTATATTTATACTTTATATCTATATAGTTTAAAACCTTATAAAATTATAAATATGTTTATATGATTTAAAATTATGTTTTCATACATTTTTCTAGTTTATAATATTAATTTATATCATTATATTTTAATTCAATAATTTCTAGAATTATGTTTATATCAAAAACATTTGAAAAATATTTCAAAATTTAAATTTTCAAAGGAGCATGTCGACATAACAAAAACTCCATGTCGACATATAACTGTCACTTTTTCCAATTTTGAAAGGAAGTGTCATTTCACTATTAGAAATGATTCAAAACTGTTGCAACCTTTCATACTCTATAAAAAGGGCTTAAAATCGAATTTTTAATTATCTCTTCTTCTCTAACTTCATCCTCTTTCTCTACACCATTATTCTTAATAATTTTTATGGTTTTTACACTTATACTCTGTCGAATTCAATTCTTTTTTGATCAAACTTCTTCTCTCTACACTCTCTACTCTCCGAATCAAGTGTTATTAAAGAGTTATAGGGCTGTTTATAATTGTTTGGGTTGAATAAAAAAGTGTTGAGTCAAAGAGGAATCAGTGTGTCCTTGTAGCCGTGAAATCAAGGAAATAGGAGCCGGTGTGTTCTTGTTGAGCCGCAAAATCAAGGAATAGGAGTCGGTGTCTCCTTGTTGAGCCGTGAAATTAAGGAGTTTGTATTTAACTATTGGAAATAGTAATAAAACTCTGCGCAATCCAGCGTTGTATGGGACTGGACATAGGAGCAATCCGAACCAGTATAAAATCCAGTGTGTTCTTTCCTTTTCTACATCTTTATTTCTGTTTATTTTTCATTTGTGCTTGAATCTGTGTCTGTGATTGCGTTTGTGGTGTTTGATTCATCCTTTGTAACACCCCACGTCCATTAATGTCACTCACGAAGGGAATACATTAACTTCCATGGAGGTTATAAGTGAATATAGAACATAAAAATTACAACAAGACAGATAGTAAATAGTACTTGGAAATCTAAAACTTCATTTTATTGCAGCGGAAATTAAACATGTTTGTTACATCATAAAACCATAGATCATAACCAAGTACAACATCCATCTTCATAAAACAAAATACATAATCCCATTACATAAATAGCCATTAAAAAGATAACAAGCTGGACTTTACTTCAATGGTCCAAGCTTTCCAAAGAGAGATGAAGCGATTCAATCAAACTCCACTAGAGCTGGGCCCAACCTGAGGACCTGGAGGGGGAAAAAGGATAGAAATAGAGGGGGTCAGACATAAAGTCTGGCGAGTATGATAATTCTAACAATACTATTATCAAAATAACTAGACTAAGGCATAAGCTGGAAGACAAGTAAATGTCTATGAACTCTTAGGAAGATAAAGATAGCGTTTAAGATAACGTTAAAGATAACGGTAAAGGCACACCTAATTACTAACGAATGATTACTACACTGCACCGCACATTACTACACTGCACCACACCAGTCACCCTATTGTTTGATCCCACTTGCTTCACACAGAAACTTTATATATAGCCTTACGTACCCCTAGCTGACTACATAGGTGCCGTCTGCCCCTATCTCCACTAGGTGTACCCCACTACCCACTTTCGATCGGCTCCCTACTCGCAGATACCCGTGCTGGCCCCACTGTGGGGTGTATCACTCCCCTAAAGCGGCAAGCCGATACAACGTGAGAATGCAAGGCTTATACCTACACGATGCAACAACGTCTTACCTACCAGCCCGGGTCCACACACGCATATGAAACCCGTTGGACTTGCGTTGCCACCGCTCCCCGTTTTGGCCTCTTACAGTCAAACCCAGCATGCCTGTCCCGTCCTCGACTTGGGTCGAGCCCACAAAGATACGTTTGGGAT
The DNA here is from genome assembly GCA_030737875.1 of Allium sativum. Taxonomy (NCBI): domain Eukaryota; kingdom Viridiplantae; phylum Streptophyta; class Magnoliopsida; order Asparagales; family Amaryllidaceae; genus Allium; species Allium sativum. Next base: position 63,553,011 of record CM060920.1, read on the forward strand.
ACTGGTCGAAATGGGCCCCCAGAAGCTAACCACCTAAGCTTGTCACTAGTGTATCCCACTTAACCCTCTTAGTCATGTTCATTTACATGTGTGTTTGGTTAAGTCTTACTAATCGTATTTCACATGCCACTAAGGGCACCCCCTAGATTCCTCATGCCACACAAGGCACCTACTTAACCCCCATGTCCCACCTTACATGTTTATCTGGTTAAGTATTTCTTAATTCATTCAGGCCATAAGCTCATAAAGACCTCTCACATTAGACAGGCATTTATGGCAGCTGGATTTGTCGGGCGGGTCCGGGCTGTCTTACACCATAAAAGAGTCTAACCTCGTGTCTTTACAACCGTTATGCTTTAGTTTAGGCCTAGGACCTCTCACATTGGGCTGACATTTGTGACCACTGGATTTGCCGGGCGGGTCCGGCAGGTTTACGTCACAAACGAGTCCAACCTCGTGTCCTAAGCATTGATTATCGCTTATAATCATTTACCCCAGTTTTAATAATTCCCTATTCAAATTATTAATTACTTCCAATTTTAATGATGTCCATAATTGACTCAATTATGGCCATCCACTTATGGCATGCAAAATCATATCAATTGCACCCCAACTTTTTAATATTAAATCCTTAATATTACCCCTACCCCACGTTTATACGTTCGCTTATTCAGCGCATAATATAGGCTAGACTTGTATAGTCTAACACCCCGCACAAAGATAAATTATCACAACATATAGACAATTCAAATAAATCTAATCATAATAGGGGTGAAACTTGCATAAACTACACATGTTAAGGATCAAAAGGTGTCAACTTGTTAAATGTCTCAATTTACATGATATGATCATAGCCCAAATCTATACATTAACTTGCATATGGGGTTTTTAGGCAACATAATGATGGTGTGAACTAGCATAGGATATCACATATGTCATAGCATAATTCTAGATGTCATAATAGATGTCTTGGCATATGTTCATAACTTTTCTAATCAATCTAACTTGCATATGTGACTTGTTATATAGATCAACATAACCCAAACATGATGATTTAATTAATATGAACTAACTAGCATAGATGGTAACATCATGGCCTTTTTAACATGTATGATTCATCAAAACTTAGCATAGAAACTTTCAACATACATAATATCATCATAGCAAGATTTACAACATATAAGATATCATCATCACATAACATTGGATTTACAATATACGTGATAGCAAAAAGGGGTTTAGAACAACATATATGATAATTCACATCATCTACTCATAATCCATTCATAACTCAACCTAATTAAAATGATAATAATCTTGTTAAGATCATCATACTCACAATTTAGAGAAGAAAAGAGAGAGTTTTTCTTTGCTTTAGGGTTGAGAGAATTAGAATTGAATTTGCTTTCTTCTTTCTTAGTTGGCGGCGGCTCCATTGATTTCCATGGCGACGGTAACTATTCTATTTTAATTAGGTTTAGGGTTAGCATTAGGATGTATTTATAGGTGTAGGAAGTTATTTAGGACCATTAGATTAACCCTGAACCATGAGAACCAATCAAATGCAAAATCTGCATTTGAGTGAATCGGCCCACGGGTTGACAGCGAAACACCCTGGATTAACCCCTAGTCGACCCAGCAGGGCTTGGGTCGACCTCAAAAATGGGCCGGTTCGGTTATTTCCCTTCCCAATTCGCTGTTTTGAACTTTTTCGCATATTTATTTATTTAATTTTTAATTTATATATATATATATATATATCAATATATATATATATATATATTTCTCTACGCAACCCATTTCACTTAATTCTTTTCTACAAATTAAGTATACTTTAATTTGTGAATTTTAATGTTATAAAATTACGGGGTGTTACATTCTCCCCTCCTTAAAGGATTTCGTCCTCGAAATCTCCAAGTCAAGAAGAATGTATATCCTACCATCTAATCGTCCATCTACTCAACCATCAAACACCAGCATCCATTGTCCTTAAAAGACTTCTAATGCTTTAATGTGTATATGCACAGTGTGTGTATATGTCCATATCTAATGCAAAATTAGGCGGTCTACTGATTCAGTCGACCTCCTTAGTGCAATTCATGATAGTGCCATGCGTCCAATATGTATGCAAAAGATACCTAATGATACATATTAATTCTATATGTGTGCACAACCATCCACCCGAATGGAGCAACTATATGATAATACAACCATTATACATCCATTTTACTAAATACATCCATATATATGCAATATGCAATATGAAGTGACTGAGCCGATCTGGTGCCTAATAGTGTGTGTATATGCATGCACGAGCAACCACTAGCAAACACTTGCATCCACTTTGCATCCACCATACATAACATGTCTCAAACACATGTTTCAACCATAGGATTATCCTAACTAAAGGTCAAAGATACTAGCAAGAGGGTATACTAAAGATAAGATAAGTACAAGCTTGGCGATAAAAGAGAAATTAAAGGACATACCCTCAAAAAGAAAAGGGTATCGTGAACGCATCTTCTCTTCCGTCTCCCAAGTAGCGTTGCTCTCATCATCTCCCCATTGCACTTTGACTAGTCTGACCTCTCGATTCCTCAACCTCTTGATCTCCTACCCAAGAATGCGCGTAGGAGCTTGTCGAATTGTCGCATCATGCTATATCTCCACCTCTCTAAGCAAGCTCGGCTCTACCACTTCCGCGGTCTCGTGCAAGCACTTCCTCAAATGTGACACATGCAATACGTCATGTACACCACTAAGTCTCTCAGACAACTCCACTCTATACGCCATCCGTCCAATCCTCTCCTTAATAGGAAACGACCCTACAAACCTTGGTGCTAATTTCCCAACGGACCCAAAGCGAACAACGTTTCGTAATGGAGACACTTTGACAAAGACCATGTCCCCAACTTCAAACTCGAGATCTGTCCTCCTCTTATCCGCATAAGATTTCTGCCTATCTTGCGCTGCTTTCATCCTCCTTCGAATCAAGTCGATCTTCTCCGAAGTCTCCCTAATCATATCGGGCCCAAGTAAGATCTAATCCGTAGATTCCCACCAACATGTAGGTGAACGACAAGGTCGTCCATATAGAGCTTCGAGTGGTGCCATACCAATGCTGGACTGAAAGCTATTATTATATGCGAACTCAACCAATGGAAGATGCTCTTCCCACGTACCCCCAAAGTCTAGGATACATAGCCTCAACAGATCCTCTATAATGCGATTCACCCTCTCGGTCTGGCCGTCCGTCTGAGGATGATATGCGGTGATCAAACATAACTGAGTCCCTACCGCCTCTTGTAAGCTTCTCCAAAATTCGCTAGTGAAAATAGGATCGCGGTCGCTCACTATGCTAGAACGAACACCGTGCAAACGAACTATCTCTCGAACGTATATAGAAGCTAACCATGGAGCAGTCCTCTTACTCTTCACGGGAATAAAATGGGCGATCTTAGTAAGTCTATCTACTATAACGCAAATTCCCGTATTACCCTTCCTTGATTGCGGTAATCCATCCCCAAAATCCATCGAGATGCTTTCCCATTTCCATAGTGGAACCTCCAATGGGTGAAGCAACCCACCGGGTTTCTTTTGCTCTGCCTTTACTTGTTGGCTTACCAAGCATGTAGCGACATACTCGGCCACGTCTTTCTTCATGCCGGCCCAAAAGTAAACTCTCTTCATGTATTTGTACATCTTGTCCCCGCCGGGATGAATGGTCATCTTCGAACGATGTGCTTCGTCAAGAATATTCTTCCTTAGGTCATCGTCTTTTGGTATACAAAGTCTACCGTCCCTACGTAACCAACCCTTATCGTCTAGGGTACACCTACGGAGATGGCTTGATGGCTCCCCTCCTTTGAGTTTTTCTACTAACTCAACCAACTGCGGGTCGTCTCGCTGTGCCTCGCCAATCCGTCCCAAAAGCGTAGGTCTGACCTCCAAGGATGCTAGCAAACCAGGTACGAAGTCAACGGAAGATCTAAAGTCAAACTCGGAATGAATTCTAAACTTTGCCGCTCAACAAACAAAGGATTTAAGGATAATCTTTTTCTACTTAAGGCATCGGCCACCACGTTACCCTTGCCAGGGGTATATGCTATCTCAAAGTCGTAGGATGCTAAGAACTCCATCCACCTTTGCTGCCTTAAGTTCAAGTCCTTTTGAGAGGATAGGTATTTTAAAGATTTATGGTCAGTGAATAGTTCGAATTTCTCGCCAAGAAGATAATGACGCCAAGACATAAGCGCAAAAACAATAGCGGCCAACTCTAGGTCATGTGTGGGGTAATTCTTCTCATGCGCTCTCAACTGCCTTCCACCATAGGCTACTACCCTGCCCTCTTGCATTAAGACTGCGCCTAGTCCTGTCCCACAAGCGTCAGTATAAACGGTAAACGGATTACTCCCGTCTGGCAATACTAAGACTGGGGCTGAAGTCAAAGCTCTCTTCAAACGTTGGAACGCATCATCACAATCTACGTCCCATGTGAAAACTAGGTTCTGCTTCGTCAAGCGTGTCAGTGGAGCTGATATCTTTGCGAAGTCTTTGATAAACTTCCTATAGTGGCCAGCCAACCCCAAGAAACTTCTCACTTCGGTAGCATTTTTGGGAACCTTCCAATCTTGGATGGCCACCACCTTCGCGGGATCTACAGCTATCCCTTCTTTGGAAACCACGTGTCCTAAAAACCGTACTTCCTCCAAAAGTGACACTTAGAAAATTTAGCTTTAAGCTTATGCGATCGAAGAGTCTCCAACACTTCCCTAAGATGTAGGGCATGCTCTTCTTCATCCTTAGAAAAGATCAAGATGTCATCTACAAAGACTACCACAAATTTGTTAAGGTACTCCCTAAACACCCTACTCATCAAATCAACAAAGTATGTGGGGGCGTTTGTCAAACCGAAGGGCATCACTAGCCATTCATAGAAACCGTCCGGAGTCCTAAAGGCAGTCTTGTCAATGCTATCCTCAGCCACTCTCAACTGATGGAAACCAGTGGCTAAGTCCAACTGCGAAAACACTGAGGCGCCAACTAATTGATCGAAGAGATCGTCAATCCTCGGCAGTGGGTGTCTGTTCTTCTTAGTAAGCTTATTAAGTTCTCTATAGTCCACACAAAGTCTAAGGGACCCATCCTCCTTCGGGGAAAATACTACAGGAGCACCCCACTCCGATATACTTCCTCTTATGAACCCCTTCTCAAGCAACTCCTTCACTTGATTACCGAGTTCCCTCCTTTCACGTGGAGCCATGTGGCGCACAGGAAAAGATATTGGTTTCGCATTATCCACAAGATATATTCGAAAATCTATCTCCCGCTTCGGAGGCAAGCCCTTCACCTCCTCAAACACATCCGAATATTCTCGGACCACTCTAACAGATAGTAGATTTTCCTCAGACGCGTCAAGCGATTCTAGATAACTTAGCATAACCGAATTTGTGGAATTACAAAAGATTTCAAGAGTGTTGCCAAGGCGAGTCACGAGCCTAACTACTCTCCTTTCACAATCAAGAACGGCCCCATTTCTGGATAACCAATCCATTCCTAAAATTAGCCCATAGCCCGTGAAGCCCAACACATAAGCATCACATCTAAATTCAACGCTGAGTATGGAAATTTTCAAATCCAAACACATCATAGACAAATAAGCTGAGCCCCCAATTGGATTCGAAACAACTAAGGGATCCTCTACTAAACTGGTGTTTAAGTGCAGTTATTCAACTAATGATGTAGAGATAAACAAATGTGATGCGCCCGAATCGAATAAGGTACGGACAGGGTGATCAAACAGAAAAACTAAGCTTTCAACAGAAATGGTTCTACCTCGTTCTTGCAGCGGTGGGACCGCGAGAGCCTGAACTTGTCCCCATCCTGCCCTGGTGCCATAAGAGCCTGCACCTATCCTCCCGAGGTAGCTCCTTCCCTCTGCCCCTTCTTTGGGCAGTCCTTCACCAAATGTCCCGCATCGCCACAATGAAAACAGCCTGTCTTCTTTTTCTTTCGGCAATCCTTGCTGAGATGGCCTGGTGTCCCACAGTTAAAACATTTCTTCTTTCCCTTGCCGTTATTGTCTTTACCACCCTTCTTGTTTTTCTGTTGTGGTTTCTTCTGATCCCCCTTCTTCTCGGGTGCCTTATCAGCTTTAGCGCTTTTCTCCTCATGCATAAGTGCCATTTCTACTAACTTCTCAAAGGTGGCCTCCATAGGGATGTTGGTCATAGCCAACCCTTGCAATGGTTCATTCAATCCATTCACGAACCTCAGCGCCTTCTTCTTCGGCGTGTTCACTAAGTCCAAGCCAAACCTTGCTAACTGATTAAATTTATTGACATATTCTTTCATTGATGAGCTTCCTTGCTTCAATGTCAAGAACCTTTCCATATATAGATTTTCTTCCGCCCTTGAGAGAAACTTCGCCTCGAACCTACGTCTGAAATCCGCCCAAGAGTCAACAGGACGCTCCCCATTAGTGACCTCCCACCAAAACGAGGCCTCTCCCTTCATCAACCAAGCTGCTAATCGAACTATCCTCCCTTCTTCTACTTCAAAGATTTCTAGCAATTCTTCCACCTCCTTAAGCCAATCTCTAGCTTCCACAAACGTTTCTGACCCTTGAAATGGTTTTCCATCCATAGCCTTGAATTCCTTGCACGTCTTTGCAAAAGTATCTACGCGAGGAGGAGGAGGAGGAACGGGTGCAACTGCTGGTGGAGGAACATTGGCTGGACCTGCAGCGGCCCTAGCCTCTAATAACCTCCTATACCATCCTGGTATCGTTACACCGTCGGGTAGGTTAAGATCTTCAGCCATGCTGAAACGAAAAAGGAAAAATTCAGAATGGAGAATTCGAAAGATAAAGATATGGGCTATTGGGGATTATGTTTTTTTTCTTAAAAACTTTTCCCTTTAAATTTCTCATTAAAACATGTTTTTGAAAGCACTTATTCCAAAAATAACTATTTTTCTAAAGTATTTTTATCTGTTCTGGTAATCTTAAGCTCTGATACCACGTGTAACACCACACTTCCATTAATGTCACTCACGAAGGGAATGCATTAACTTCCATGGAGGTTATAAGTTAATATAGAACAGAAAAATTACAACAAGACAGATAGTAAATAGTACTTGGAAATCTAAAACTTCATTTTATTGCTGCGGAAATTAAACATGTTTGTTACATCATAAAACCATAGATCATAACCAAGTACAATATCCATCTTCATAAAACAACATACATAATCCCATTACATAAATAGCCATTAAAAAGATAACAAGCTGGACTTTACTTCAACGGTCCAAGCTTTCCAAAGAGAGATGAAGCAATTCAATCAAACTCCACTAGAACTGGGCCCAACCTGAGGACCTGGAGGGGAAAAAAGGATAGAAATAGAGGGGGTCAGACATAAAGTCTGGCGAGTATGATAATTCTAACAATACTATTATCAAAATAACTAGACTAAGGAATAAGATGGAAGACAAGTAAATGTCTGTGAACTCTTAGGACGATAAAGATAGCGTTTAAGACAACGTTAAAGATAACGGTAAAGGCACACCTAATTACTAACGAATGATTACTACACTGCACCACACCAGTCACCCTATTGTTTGATCCCACTTGCTTCACAAAAAAACTTTATAAATAGCCTTACGTACCCCTAGATGACTACATAGGTGCCGTCTGCCCCTATCTCCACTAGGTGTACCCCACTACCCACTTTCGATCGGCTCCCTACTCGTAGATACCCGTGCGGGCCCCACAGTGGGGTGTATCACTCCCTTAAAGTGGCAACCCGATACAACTTGAGAATGCACGGCTTATACCTACACGATGCAACAACGTCTTACCTACCAGCCCGGGTCCACACACGCTTTTGAAACCCGTTGGACTTGCGTTGCCACCGCTCCCCGTTTTGGCCTCTTACAGTCCAACCCAGCATGCGTGTCCCATCCTCGACTTGAATCGAGCCCACAAAGATACGTTTGGGATGCTGGTCGAAATGGGCCCCCACAAGCTACCCACCTAAGCTTGTCACTAGTATATCCCACTTAACCCTCTTGGTCATGTTCATTTACATGTGTGTTTGGTTAAGTCTTACTAATCGTATTTCACATGCCACTAAGGGCACCGCCTAGATTCCTCATGCCACCCAAGGCACCTACTTAACCCCCATGTCCCACCTTACATGTTCATCTGGTTAAGTATTTCTTAATTCATTTAGGCCATAAGCTCATAAAGACCTCTCACATTAGACTGACATTTATGGAAGCTGGATTTGCCGGGCGGGTCCGGGCAGTCTTACACCATAAAAGAGTCTAACCTCGTGTCTTTATAACTGTTATGCTTTAGTTTAGGCCTAGGACCTCTCACATTGGGCTGACATTTGTGACCACTGGATTTGTCGGGCGGGTCCGGGCAGGTTTACGTCACAAACGAGTCCAACCTTGTGTCCTAAGCATTGATTATCACTTATAATCTTTTACCCCAGTTTTAATAATTCCCTATTCAAATTATTAATTACTTCCAATTTTAATGATGTCCATAATTGACTCAATTATGGCCATCCACTTATGGCATGCAAAATCATATCAATTGCACCCCAACTTTTTAATATTAAATCCTTAATATTACCCCTACCCCACGTTTATACGTTCGCTTATTCAACGCATAATATAAGTTAGACTTGTATAGTCTAACACCTAGCACAAAGATAAATTATCACAACATATAGACAATTAAAATAAATCTAATCATAATAGGGGTGAAACTTGCATAAACTACACATGTTAAGGATCAAAAGGTGTCAACTTGTTAAATGTCTCAATTTACATGATATGATCATAGCCCAAATCTATACATAAACTTGCATATGGGTTTTTTAGGCAACATAATGATGGTGTGAACCAGCATAGGATATCACATATGTCATAGCATAATTCTAGATGTCATAATAGATGTCTTGGCATATGTTCATAACTTTTCTAATCAATCTAACTTGCATATGTGACTTGTCATATAGATCAACATAACCCAAACATGATGATTTAATTAATATGAACTAACTAGCATAGATGGTAACATCATGGCCTTTTTAACATGTATGATTCATCACAACTTAGCATAGAAACTTTCAACATACATAACATCATCATAGCATGATTTACAACATATAAGATATCATCATCACATAACATTGGACTTACAATATACATGATAGCAAAAAGGGGTTTACAACAACATATATGATAATTCACACAATCTACCCATAATCCATTCATAACTCAACCTAATTAAAATGATAATAATCTTGTTAAGATCATCATACTCACAATTTAGAGAAGAAAAGAGAGAGTTTTGCTTTGCTTTAGGGTTGAGAGAATTAGAATTGAATTTGCTTTTCTTCTTTCTTAGTTGGCGGCGGCTCCTTTGATTTCAATGGCGACGGTAACTATTCTATTTTAATTAGGTTTAGGGTTAGCATTAGGATGAATTTATAGGTGTAGGAAGTTATTTAGGACCATTAGATTAACCCTGAACCATGAGAACCAATCAAATGCAAAATCTGCATTTGAGCGAATCGGCCCACGGGTTGACAGCCAAACACCCTGGATTAACCCCTAGTCGACCCAGCGGGGCTTGGGTCGACCTCAAAAATGGGCCGGTTCGGTTATTTCCCCTCCCAATTCGCTGTTTTGAACTTTTTCGCATATTTATTTAATTAATTTTTAATTTAAATATATATATTTTTTTATATATATATATATATCAATATATATATTTCTCTGCGCAACCCATTTCACTTAATTCTTTTCTACAAATTAAGTATACTTTAATTTGTAAATTTTAATGTTATAAAATTACAGGGTGTTACATGGTTCATTTTAGTTTTTGATTTTGTTTAAATTCTTGCAAACACTATTCACTCCCTCCCCCTCTAGTGTTTGCTTTGCGTTAATGATCCATTCCGCATTCCCTAACAGCACCTGGACCCCTACATCTACCGCAGCTGTCCCTGAAGCGGGTTCCCTCCTCATGATCGCTGCCACCATGGCCTCGAACAAAGCTAGGTAATCTGATATACTACCATCTGCCCATCCAGGAATAGGCTCTTCCCTAACAGTATGTCTCAACGTTCGACGACCCATTCTAAATCTAAAAAATAAAATGATTAGTCCACAAATGAGAATAAATGCAAATGGAGTTCAAGCGCTACTATACTATACACTATAATATTGTATTCATCCATTAGATTTATACAAATACGTCTCTCGTACGCCTTTACGCCCACGATCTTTGGCTAAAATAGCTTAGCCAAAGCTCTGATACAAAATGTAACGACCGCCCATAACTCCTGCACCTAACAAGAGGAATAATGCGCTGAAAGATGTGCTAGACAGTTATGGACGATCATCATGGAAGAATAACACAAGCAGAACGTATCATATAACACACAGCGTAGGGATAAAATATAATAGAACATTTACAATAGGCATTAATAAAGAGGCATTGCATAACAGATTCTAATTTCATCATATCATCATGAAAAGAATATTCATACATCATACTGGACACAACATCAATTTCTTTACAAGAATCCTCACTACAGGTTCACTCAGAGTAGCATACATCAAATATAAGCGGAAAAAACAAGATATTTATAGTGTGAAATAATACATAAGACTCTTGCTCGTCGTCGCTCTCCAGCATCTTCCTCATCAAGATTTACGACCCGTGACCTGCTATATAGTCTTCCCATCCACAACATCAATGGATGAACAGCCCAAGGTAATAAGAGGGAACATAAAACCTTGAGTCAGGCAGTTGCCTTAATAAGCGATAAAACAACTATCTAACATCATCAATAAAGTATATGAGAAATAGGTAGATCAATCTTCTAATCTTCCAACACCAACAGAGAAGAAACCCAAACACGTCTCCTCCACATCCGACAGTGATAGCCTTTATACACAATCAGAAGGAACAAACAGTAATAGACATAGCAACTAATTATCCTGCGTAGACCATTCTAATCGAGATCAACGTCCCTCAAGCACAAACCCCAAAGGCCTAAACCAACATCAGATAAGCACCCAAGAGATGTCTCCTTCGATGTCAAACAATCTACGCAAGACAAGCAAAACAATCAACATCCATGACTTTGGCTATCACCGCCTATCCAACATTGAAACCATCGTTAATTGTATGATTGGCTCAACATCATGCCATCCGTCAAGAGCCAATCATAACACATGTTCTAGACAAACCCCATATGCCTTTCATCGATACATATCTAGGCCTTTCATCGATACTCAAGGTACTCGACTAATCATCTAGTCTTTTAGGCGTCCCTATTATACCCCTGCTTTGAGTCCTCTATAACCTACAAAGCCGATAATACCTCGGCCTTCAATATCTCTAGTCATCTTTGTCGACGACCATTCATAAGCTCAAATCATCTTGAACAACCATTATCTATGAGCTCAAATCATCCTTGAATCGTGTAACGACCCGTCTTTTTGCCCGATTCACGTCGGTAATTAAACCGACTTAAATCGTTCATAAAGGCGAATTGTTATGGGTACTTACATATATGGAACCAAATAACAGAACTTTTCATTTCATAATACAATATTACATCAGAGTTACATAGAATATCAGAGTACAACTTATACAGCGGAAGAAAAGTAAATATACTCTCAGCGGAAGAAACAGTATGATATAGCGGAAGCTCCATACTCTAGCGTGAACTCCAGTCCAGAAAGCGCTTCAAATCTTGCTCCAACGATCTATAACTGTAAAACAAAACTACTAGCTGCCCGTGTGAAAAAATAATTGGCACCCAGAGTTTAGGAAGGAACAATAAACTCCAGGTCAGTCATGGGACTGGTGTGAGAACATAAAACAGTGGTTTTTAGGATTTATTTTTAAAGTAGGGAATTTCACCGGACCACGCCGCTAACGCGGAACGGGTTTACTCCAAGTGAATGCCCGTGCATATAAATACGCAATGACTTTTGAAAATGAAGCTATCATAAGCTCGTCCCATATCACACAATGCAAGCGCACACCAGATGGGCGAGTTTTATCTTATGATAATCAAACATGCTTCCATACGAGAATATTCTCTTTAATGTCGTAATACATATATAGTGTGGAAAATATTTCACAAATAAATGTATTAATCCTAGACGCCATAATACCCCATAATATTATGTCGCCATATATATATACAATCAAAATCGTATGGCTCGTTTGGAAATTTGGCTTTCCAACTTGATGATTCCTGGCACGAAAGATTAATCGGAACACAAACGAAATGTAATCACGGGTTTTTCATCCAGATGCGCGCACCAATACAAATCGCGAGGCAGATCAACGGTTTTCGACCAGACACGGCCCCCCGAATATACCCTATTCCATCATTCATATGTGGTTTCCCACTACTGCAACGGTCATCATCAATTCATATATATATACACAACCTAACCGCCAGTTTCTCATCATCCGGGGTGTGAGGTGTGTCGATGTCACGTCGTACACAAAGCATGCCTAGAAAACCAATGCCTTGATCATCACTAGCTCGTTCATAACTCGGGTATGTCACATTGACAATTCATGACATATCACTGCTTTCAATCAATGCATACCCTCTAAGTTCATATGACTTAGAGATGAGGATAAAATATTTGCCACAAATCCGATATATATTAACGGAGATCAGTACTATGCGGTCAATTTCAATGTCAAACACACCATCCATACAAGTCCGTCCTGGGTCTGAACGGAACGAAATCCGGAAGTTCTCCCACCACGTTCGGACTTCCTGCCACTCTGGTAATAGGGGCATCTCTTTACTGTAGCTAGCAGTAAAGAAACCAATCAGCAGACAGTCCGTACGATTGTGAAGAACCCCGGTCTTATTCGTCGATTCCAAATCTTGAATTTGCTTCATGCGTCGTATTATTACTTGGAATGGTTTCGAACTTAAATCTGATCCCGGTCTTTCCAAGTAATAAGCGTATTCATAAAACAAGTGTTATGGACCATACAGATTTTTCAATCCAACTTTTCCTTCCAATCACTTTTCCATTCATTTCTAAATCAAGGTTGGATGAATTCAGTTATCGTCTTATCTCTTTAATGGAAATTCAAGTATTCGATTTGCCAACCACATGTTTCAAAACAAAATCCTTCAATTCTTATATTTTGTAGACTTCCTCTTTATTACTTTCCATAAGTCGTTCAATTTCAAATCTTTATTTGGATTACAATTTCATTTATGATAATCCAAACCAATTCGTATTCAAATATAGGTTTTAATAGAGTTAAATCGACTTATGTTGGATATTAATTCCATATACAATTTCGTAATCACTTAAAACTTTTCCAAACGACTTACCATCCATTTAACCATTTGAAATAATGGCTTGCTATTTATAATTTCCAAAACCTATTTCTCTTGGATGAATGATAATAACGTTTGAAAGCACTGCAATAGCCACTTAATTCAAATCGATATCAAATCAATCCAAAAATTCAAACAATTCATTTCAAATTCCTTTAAGTTAATAAGGTAAGATTTATCATGGATTCTCTCTAAACTTAAAGTTGGTTTTATTCGAATTTTCACTATGGTCGCCGAACTGCACTTACAGCGACCTTCCCAAATTTATTTTTGAACATAACTTGAAAATTTTAAATCGATATTTACGAACTGTCGCGCCATAGGGCGTTATAATTTTATTTAAATATAATTCCTTCAAACCTTTCTAATTTGAATTTAAAATTTCAAAGCAACTAAATTTCAAAATCGATTATTAAGTTAAATCCAAAAATAATATCATTTCAAAATTCCAAATTAAATTTAAATTTAAATAAGTGGTAAACTATATAAATTCAGAACCCCTTTTTATTTAAATTTAAATTTCATGAAATGGTCATTTATGCGACACTAATTTAAATTCCAATTCCGTTTCTAAGTTTTGAACAAATTCAAGTTTGAATTTTAAATTTTAAATTTAAATTAACAGTCCCGTCCGTCGGACCAGTTAGGGATAGCCAGGGAGAGCAGGAAACTGAATTTCCAAACCCAAGCCTAGACACTATCCTCTCTGTCATCCTAGAACAGTCTAGGATAAATATTATAATATGTTATATTTAAATTTCCAAATTTTTTTTCTAAATTAACTGAATAAACAATGTTTTTAACAATTTGAAAAATCAATCTTTATCTATACATGGAAGGAAAAATTAATCGATCATCTGTACAATTCCACAACTACGATGTTGTGTGTGCTTTCAAGCAAACAACATAAAACAACCATATAAATCGGGTGATCATAAATTATAATCACCACCCATACACAAACAATTTAGCTGTGCACAAGCGTTACGGTCAATAATGCTTCAGTGTTCAGTGTCATCTAATTTCATGCACATCCATTCACACAAGAACATCCATATCCAACCAACAACTAATTATAATTAACCACAAGTAATTATAATTATTCAATAACTAAAAATTTAATAAATAATTAAATTAAATGTTCTCACCGATTATCGCTTTCAAATCTTCTCCGTCGACGCTCGGTAATCCTGTTTCCTTCCTCCCGATGCCTAAGCTGTCCATGCATTTTTTCAAATTCCCTTTTTTTTCGAACAATGGAAATCGTTGCTCATTCTTGGTAAACTATTAGACTCCAACAACCAATAGGGTTGTTTTTCTTATGTTCAAGCTTGTGTGCCTCACATACGTGGATTCTCAACGTCTCCCACTATAATCGTGTTCGCTCCACGTATACCCAAAAGCTTCAACAATGATCACCAAACTTTTCTGCATCGCAAGCATGCATAGAACCTCCATATCGTGGTCCTTCCCTTCTTACCACCTTTCGATATTAAACTGCTGCTTCTTACTAACTCTACCTCCAACTCCTAAACACCCAACCAACATGCCCAGAATACCGAATTGCTTACACAAAAGCCCAACCTCCCATGTACACAACTTGTAAGTTGTAACATCAAACAACCAATACCAAATTTTTCATACCTTTATTACTTCAACGCAACACTTTGGCATAGGACTTGGGACAGGTTTGGCAAAGGCCACGACAGAGGACCAGTTGCTGGTAGTTGAGGTGGCGGAAGCAAGTGTATGCAAAGGCGGAGGGGTTGCAAGAGGAAAAGGGGCGAGCTTTGTAGCAAATTCATGTAAAGAGAGAAAAGGTGCATGTGATGGAAGTAAGGCCACGAGCACAAGGAGTATGGCCTATGACGAATTGCCGGAGGTCACTACAACCAGCGGTGGTGCCATATGGCGGACGTGGTGGCATCAGGAGGTAGTGGATGGTAGCTATTGGTCTAAAAAGGGTGGAAAAATTCTTTGAAGAAGGGAAGCTGTTGAAGGGAAGGAAGCGTGGACTGTCGGTGACCTGAACTAGGCGGAGACCAGCTGTGGGTGCAAGGGTGGGTGGCTTGGAGACTGTCAGAATGGGAGAGGGAGCTGAGGTGTTTGGGCTTGTAGTGGTCAGTGGAGGAGGAGGAAGAAGGCTGAGTTGGGTTTTAATGGGATGTGGATGTTCTTGGCTGAGGGTGGCAGAACGGGCGGTTCCTGGTGGACTCGAAAAGTATCAGAGGAGGCAGGTGGAGTGGAAGTGAAGAACTGGTGGCTAGTTGATGAGTGGAGTAGAAGAGGACGGTGAAAGGGAAGTACCTGGAGAAGAACATTTTGGAAAGTGTAATGGTAAAGCAAAAATAAAAGAGATAAGGGGACACGTGAAGAGCATGCAGAAAAAGAGCATGAAAGATGGTGCGTGGCTTCCAGGAAAAGCATTAGTTTACACATGCTGAAAGGGTTAGGATGAAAGTTTACAAGTGTCCATATTTATTTCTTTATATTTTTTTCTACTTGGCTTACCTGTTTATTACCTATATAAAATAGAAAAAAATATATTTTATTACCGTGCGTTATTCTTTAGTCCATTGACATGTTCTTTAATGAAATATTTGAAGTAAGTGAAAGGTCAGAGTTTTAGCTCGTTGGGTTATTATTCTCTACTTAATTTAAAGATTCCGTTCTAGATGGTGAATGATCACAACTGAACACAAAACTGTGTATAAAGATGTACGAAATATCAAAACAAAAATAAAACAGACCGGTTGATTAGTTCTGTAAAGTATCAAAAAGGGACCACAGTTTAAACTAAAACACGTTAGAAAATTTATGCTTATTTTCTAAATAAAAATTTACAATAAAATTTTATAAAATATTTTAAAGCAACGCAAACTGAAACTAATAAAAATTTTAAATGAATATTTAATTATAATTTAATTTCAGATTCTGATCGATTCTAGCAACCGAACTACAACTTATTTTTGATAATTCGATTAACGACAAAACATTTTCTCCAAACAAACTTTGTTGTAACAAATTCCATAGTAAAATTTAATTTTCATCATTTCAATATTATTATCGCCTTAAAAATCTAATTCAATAATTATTTAAACCTTCAAATTTTTTTTTTAAAAATTCATATTAAATTCCAATTTGATTTTCAAAAAATCTTGGATCGTTACATTCTCCCCCACTTAGGGCTTTTCGTCCTCGAAAAGGAGGGATCGTGAAATTATCCATAGACAAAATAAATCTTACATATAAATTTGTTAAACTTACAAATTCTTATATTAAATCTAATTTTATCAACGCAACTTATAGGAAAATTTCATATGATTAAATTTGCGAAAATTTTTATACGAAAACTTATTAAACCAAAATTCAATTCGTTATATTAGAAAGGTATAATTTTGGAAAGGTCGATTAAAGAGGTTTGAGGTTTAACTATTATTATAAATCATAGTTTGCAAAGCACTTCAAAAATGAATTCCCTGACTTTGAATCCCATTCCATTTCAAACCATTGAAATATTATTTCTTAATCATATTTTATTTCGGGATTTCCAAAACCATATTTATTTCAAAAATTCAAATATATCATGATGAAATCTATATATATTATTAGTTCGAGAAGCTCATCCTCATGACAGGGCTACTGAGTATCACCCATCGTACAAAAATCGAATCTTTCATCATAACCCAGTTTTAGTCATGGTTACTCGAACAAACCAAATCTTTCATATCCCAAAGTTGTAAATCATTTTCGAAATCAAAATTTACAAATACTCATTGTTTTCTAACTTTTAAAGATATCGGGATTCTAGTCGTCGGAATTTCTTTTTTACTCATAATTCATTTATCATATCCAAAATAATTGGAAAATTCATTCAATTGTGAATAAAATTTCAACTTCAAACATACAAAATTATGTTTTCAAACTTTCGAAATCAAGGATCTTATTCAAGCATTTTAATTTTTTTCTAGGTCAAAATTTTTCTTCTTTCTCAAATATTGAAGCTTATATGGACAATTTTCTTTATTTAACTAGTCAGAGAAAAAAAAATCAGTCCTATTTAAATAACACCATGTTTCTGCTACGCTACTCTGATTTAGCATATTTCAAACTAGTATTGGTTTCAAGCATTTATCAAACATTTGAGGTAAATTTACAAAATCAACTAATATCTATAAATCCAATTTCCTTGCATAAGTTAGACCCTTTATTCCCAACGCTTTCAATTACTATGCAATGTTTATTTATTGAGATTTCGTTAACATAATATTTTGGATAGGTCTCCATTTCAAGTTCGAATTTAGAACTTGGCTTCGTTCGAGAAGTCAAATTACATGTGCTCAAGACGAGTCATAGATGAAAGTTCAGTATCGGAATGAGGGTTTGAGTCAAATTACTTGACCAAGTTCATAAGATATAAAAAATATGAACGATGCTTTCAAGAACAAAAGGTTCAAAAAAAAGAACTAGCACAGGTCAAGGTAGAGAAATCGAGTGCACATAACGATAAGATGATGGACCATCCAATTTAGATAAACCTTTCTTTAATATTTTCTTTTGCGTCTTAGCACTTTTTGTTAAGTAATCTCCAGTTGACTTACTCATACTGTTTCAATAGGGAAGAGTGGTTTCTCCCCTACTTAGAATGTTGGTTATATTTTAAATCATCTTTTCAAACAAATTTTTACTTAAGTCAAAATTACCTTTTAAATTTCTTAAGGGGCTTGCTTTGCTAGGATTATACTTCCAAGCAAATTAATTCAACTCGTAATTTATCGTTCACCATTCCCGTTAGGTTAAATTCTATTGTTTGACACTCATCGAGGAATATGATATCTTCTCTAATTACAATTTTTAGATTCCAAACTTCATATTCCAATAGTTGTTATAATTTGATTTTCTTTCTTATCAATTTAGAATATGGGTCAATTATTTTTCTTATGAGCATTTTCAACCATTCATTTTCCAATTCTTAAGTGAGATTTACCCCTAAAACATCTTTCTAGTTTTCTCAAGTACTTGTTGTTTTAACCTATTCAAAGTTCTAAGTCTTCAAGGTCTTTCAGTATTCTTAAGCTAACCTCAGTTTTTTTTTCCTTCAAGACCTCTAGTTTATCCCAAATTAAATTTCTATATTAATTTACCAAACCATTTTATTAAGGTTTATTCATTAAAATACTTAGCCTGATGATTTTAAGTATTCCTCGACGTTCAAACTGGAATTATATAGTCATCACACTTTCGAAACTTGAAAATGAATGTCGATGGTGCTGCAGTCATCAACAGAATCATCCCCGAGCGACTAGAGTGTGCTTCTATATCTATCTAGTATATACTGGACTTCTTATATACGTTGATCAGACGTATATTTAAAACCCTTACATACTCGATAGTCCAATCGTGACGTCGAATAAACACTCGCAATCCATATTTCCAATTATATTTTAAAATATATTTCAAAATGATTTATTTGCTCAAAAAATACTTTATATGGATTTTAAAATACGCTCTCTCGATATAATATTCTAAAATCTCATTCTAGGGAATTTCTACCCTATCTCTAATGAGATGTTATAACTCTGATGAGTTCTATCTTTTGTTCAAAACATGTCGTACCCCATAGCTTTGTATAACCAAAGCTCTGATGCCAACTGTAACGACCCGTCTTTTTGCCCGATTCACGTTGGTAATTAAACCGACTTAAATCGTTCATAAAGGCGAATTGTTATGGGTACTTACATATATGGAACCAAATAAAAAAACTTTTCATTTCATAATACAATATTTCATAAGAGTTACATAGAATATCAGAGTACAACTTATACAGCGGAAGAAAAGTAAATATACTCTCAGCGGAAGAAACAGTATGATATAGCGAAAGCTCCATACTCTAGCGTGAACTCCAGTCCAGAAAGCGCTTCAAATCTTGCTCCAACGATCTATAACTGTAAAACTAAACTACTAGCTGCCCGTGTGAAAAAATAATTGGCACCCAGAGTTTAGGAAGGAACAATAAACTCCAGGTCAGTCATGGGACTGGTGTGAGAACATAAAACAGTGGTTTTCAAGATTTATTTTTAAAGTAGGGAATTTCACCGGACCACGCCGCTAACGCAGAACGGGTTTACTCCAAGTGAATGCCCGTGCATATAAATACGCAATGACTTTTGAAAATGAAGCTATCATAAGCTCGTCCCATATCACACAATGCAAGCGCACACTAGATGGGCGAGTTTTATCTTATGATTACCAAACATGCTTCCATACGAGAATATTCTCTTTAATGTCGTAATACATATATAGTGTGGAAAATATTTCACAAATAAATGTATTAATCCTAGACGCCATAACACCCCATAATATTATGTCGCCATATATATATACAATCAAAATCGTATGGCTCGTATTGGAGATTTGGCTTTCCAACTTGATGATTCCTGGCACGAAAGATCAATTGAAACACAAACGAAATGTAATCACGGGTTTTTCATCCAGACGCGGACACCAATACAAATCGCGAGGCAGATCAACGGTTTTCGACCAGACACGGCCCCCCGAACATACCCTATTCCATCATTCATAAGTGGTTTCCCACTGCTGCAGCGGTCATCATCAATTCATATATATACACAACCTAACCGCCAGTTTCTCATCATCCGGGGTGTGAGGTTTGTCGATGTCACGTCGTACACAAAGCCTGCCTAGAAAAGCAATGCCTTGATCATCACTAGCTCGTTCATAACTCGGGTATGTTACATTGACAATTCATGACATATCACTGATTTCAATCAATGCATACCCTCTAAGTTCATATGACTTAGAGATGAGGATAAAATATTTGCCACAAATCCGATATATATTAACGGAGATCAGTGTTATGCGGTCAATTTCAATGTCAGACACACCATCCATACAAGTCCGTCCTGGGTTTGAACGGAACGAAATCCGGAAGTTCTCCCACCACGTTCGGACTTCCTGCCACTCCGTTAATAGGGGCATCTCTCTACTGTAGCTAGCAGTAAAGAAACCAATCAGCAAACAATCCGTTCGATTGTGAAGAACCCCGGTCTTCATTCGTCGATTCCAAATCTTGAATTTGCTTCATGCGTCGTATTATTACTTGGAATGGTTTCGAACTTAAATCTGATCCCGATCTTTCCAAGTAATAAGCGAATTCATAAAACAAGGGTTATGGACCATACATATTTTTCAATCCAACTTTTCCTTCCAATCACTTATCCATTCATTTCTAAATCAAGGTTGGATGAATTCACTTATCGTCTTATCTCTTTAATGGAAATTCAAGTATTCGATTTGCCAACCACATGTTTCAAAACAAAATCCTTCAATTCTTATATTTTGTAGATGTCCTCTTTATTACTTTCCATAAGTCGTTCAATTTCAAATCTTTATTTGGATTACAATTTCATTTATGATAATCCAAACCAATTCGTATTCAAATATTGGTTTTAATAGAGTTAAATCGACTTATGTTGGATATTAATTCCATATACAATTTCGTAATCACTTAAAACTTTTCCTAACGACTTACCATCCATTTAACCATTTGAAATAATGGCTTGCTATTTATAATTTCCAAAACCTATTTCTCTTGGATGAATGATAATAACGTTTGAAAGCACTGCAATAATTCAAATCGATTTCAAATCAACCCAAAAATTCAAACAATTCATTTCAAATTCTTTTAAGTTAATAAGGTAAGATTTATCATGGATTCTCTCTAAACTTAAAGTTGGTTTTATTCGAATTTTCGCTATGGTTGCCGAACTGCACTTACAGCGACCTTCCCAAATTTATTTTTGAACATAACGAAAATTTTAAATCGATATTTACGAACTGTCGCGCCATAGGGCGTTATAATTTGATTTAAATATAATTCCTGCAAACCTTTCTAATTTGAATTTAAAATTTCAAAGCAACTAAATTTCAAAATCGATTATTAAGTTAAATCCAAAAAAAAATCATTTCAAAATTCCAAATTAAATTTAAATTTAAATAAGTGGTAAACTATATAAATTCAAAACCCCTTTTTATTTAAATTTAAATTTCATGAAATGGTCATTTTTGCGACACTAATTTAAATTCCAATTCCGTTTCTAAGTTTTGAACAAATTCAAGTTTGAATTTTAAATTTTAAATTTAAATTAACAGTCCCGTCCGTCGGACCAGTTAGGGATAGCCAGGGAGAGCAGGAAACTGAATTTCCAAACCCAAGCCTAGACACTATCCTCTCTGTCATCCTAGAACAGTCTGGGATAAATATTATAATATGTTATATTTAAATTTCCAAATTTTTTTTCTATATTAACTGAATAAACAATGTTTTTAACAATTTGAAAAATCAATCTTTATCTATACATCGAAGGAAAAATTAATCGATCATCTGTACAATTCCACAACTACGATATTGTGTGTGCTTTCAAGCAAACAACATAAAACAACCATATAAATCGGGTGATCATAAATTATAATCACCACCCATACACAAACAATTTAGTTGTGCACAAGCGTTACGGTCAATAACGCTTCAGTGTTCAGTGTCATCTAATTTCATGCACATCCATTCACACAAGAACATCCATATCCAACCAACAACTAATTATAATTAACCTCAAGTAATTATAATTATTCAATAACTAAAAATTTAATAAATAATTAAATTAAATGTTCTCACCAATTATTGCTTTCAAATCTTCGCCGTCGACGCTCGGTAATCCAATTTCCTTCCTCCCGATGCCTAAGTTGTCCATGCATTTCTTCAAATTCCCTTTTTTTTCGAACAACGAAAACCGGTGCTCATTCTTGGTAAACTATTAGACTCCAACAACCAATAGGGTTGTTTTTCTTATGTTCAAGCTTGTGTGCCTCACATACGTGGATGCTCAACGTCTCCCACTATAATCGTGTTCGCTCCACGTATACCCAAAAGCTTCAACAATGATCACCAAACTTTTGTGCATCGCAAGCATGCATAGAACCTCCATATCGTGGTCCTTCCCTTCTTACCACCTTTTGATATTAAACTGCTGCCTCTTACTAACTCTATCTCCAACTCCTAAACACCAAACCAACATGCCCAGAATACCGAATTGGTCACACAAAAGCCCAACCTCCCATGTACACAACTTGTAAGTTGTAACATCAAACAACCAATACCAAATTTTTCATACGTTTATTACTTCAACGCTACACTTTGGCATAGGAATTGGGACAGGTTTGGCAAAGGCCACGACAGAGGACCAGTTGCTGGTAGTTGAGGTGGCGGAAGCAAGTGTATGCAGAGGCGGAGGGGTGGCAAGAGGAAAAGGGGCGAGCTTTGTAGCAAATTCATGTAAAGAGAGAAAAGGCGCATGTGATGGAAGTAATGCCACGAGCACAGGGAGTATGGCCTGCGACGAATTGCCGGAGGTCACTACAACCAGCGGTGGTGCCATATGGCGGACGTGGTGGCATCTGGAGGTAGTGGGTGGTAGCTATTGGTCTAAAAAGGGTGGCAAAATTCTTTGAAGAAGGGAAGCTGCTGAAGGGAAGGAAGCGTGGACTGTCGGTGACCGGAACTAGGCGGAGACCGGCTGTGGGTGCAAAGGTGGGTGGCTTGGAGACTGTCAGAATGGGAGAGGGAGCTGAGATGTTTGGGCTTGTAGCGGTCAGTGGAGGAGGAGGAAGAAGGCTGAGTTGGGTTTTAATGGGATGTGGATGTTCTTGGCTGAGGGTGGCAGAACGGGCGGTTCCTGGTGGACTCGGAAAGTATCATAGGAGGCGGGTGGAGTGGAAGTGAAGAACTGGTGGCTAGTTGATGAGTGGAGTAGAAGAGGACGGTGAAAGGGAAGTACCTGGAGAAGAACAATTTGGAAGGTGTATTGGTAAAGCAAAAATAAAAGAGATAAGGGGACACGTGAAGAGCTTGCAGAAAAAGAGGATGAAAGATGGTGCGTGGCTTCCAGGAAAAGCATTAGTTTACACGTGCTGAAAGGGTTAGGATGAAAGTTTACAAGTGTCCATATTTATTTCTTTATATTTTTTTCTATTTGGCTTACCTGTTTATTACCTATATAAAATAGAAAAAAAAATTATTTTTGTACCGTGCGTTATTATTTAGTCCATTGACATGTTCTTTTATGAAATATTTGAAGTTAGTGAAATGTCAGAGTTTTAGCTCGTTGGGTTATTATTCTCTACTTCCTTTAAAGATATCATTCTAGATGGTGAATGATCACAACTGAACACAAAACCGTGTATAAAGATGTACCGAAATACCAAAACAAAAATAAAACAGACCGGTTGATTAGTTCTGTAAAGTATCAAAAAGGGACCACAGTTTAACCTAAAACACGTTAGAAAATGTATGCTTATTTTCTAAATAAAAATTTACAATAAAATTTTATAAAATATTTTAAAGCAACGCAAACTGAAACTGATTAGAAATTTTAAACGAATATTTAATTATAATTTAATTTCAGATTCTGATCGATTCTAGCAACTGAACTACAACTTATTTTTGATAATTCGATTAACG
The DNA here is from genome assembly GCA_030737875.1 of Allium sativum. NCBI lineage: Eukaryota > Viridiplantae > Streptophyta > Magnoliopsida > Asparagales > Amaryllidaceae > Allium > Allium sativum. Next base: position 63,576,963 of record CM060920.1, read on the forward strand.
ACAAAACATTTTCTCCAAACAAACATTGTTGTAACAAATTCCATAGTAAAATTTAATTTTCATCATTTCAATATTATTATCGCCTTAAAAATCTAATTCAATAGTTATTTAAACCTTCAAAATTTTATTTAAAAATTCATATTAAATTCCAATTTGATTTTCAAAAAATCTTGGATCGTTACAAGTCGTCTTCACAACTTCGTGGCATTTCATCGATCAACAAACATCTCATCATGCTCCAAAAATTCCGTCAAAATTCACCTTGAAGGTATGACCATCTTTCAACAAAAATAAACTACGCTTGATCCGTCACTAGATTAGCCGTCGATCCGTCATGGGATCAGCGCCGATCCGTCATGAGATCGGCGCCGATCCATCACCAATCCGTCTCGGATCCGTCACCAATCTGTCTCGGATCCATCACTGACCCGACATGGATCCGTCATGGATCCATGCTTAATGATGAACATCAAGTGCATCCAAACCATCCAATTTCAACAATTCAATCATCAACACTGATTAGAACATCGATAATCATCATTCAATCATACGAAATTCACCAAATCATGATTAAACAATGAATGATTAAATAAATGGATCTAAACTTGCATAAACACATGAATTAACATAAAGATTTACCGATTTAAGTTGCTAGATTAGATCCTATGGTGATTCAAATGAAAATATACTTACAATGATGTAGATCTAGGTGAAAATGACTAGAAATGATGAAAATAAGATCAAATAACCCATATACTTGATTGAATCCGTGTGAGAGATGCTTATCACTCACTAAATCTACAAATTAGCTTCAAATCAACCAGTCTCTAATCTGGACAGCGAAGAACGGTGAAGAACAATCATATAATCAACCAATTTGATGCGATCTACTCTTCCTTGATGTTGATCTTCAATCTTTTACTGTAGATCTAAGAATTTAATGGAGTGGATGTTTATTTGATTGAGCAAGGAGGATCACGACTCAACCAAATGAGAGAAATGAAGAAGATAAATCATTCTCTTTGCCTCTACCCCTCAATTTATAGCCAACAACCTCTAGCCTTAATGGTCCTCACTAATCAACCCACTAATAACTAATTAGTCTTTCCAAAATTTATGTTGCACAAAAACAGAGATTCTTCCCAAACCGCTGAACCAAAACTTTAATGTGACCACTCTATGGAATTGGAAATACCATTTCCTTTCCACTAAAATTGATCCCAGTGCCTGATTCAATCTTAGTGAAAAGTTATACCCTATAGAAAACTAACAGGGGAAAATGGTCATAAATAAAATTGGTAAAATTTTGGACACATCTTACATCCCCATAAACAGCATATCAAAATATGATAATGATTCGACCCTTAGGGAATTAAGTAAAAATATTTTATGATCCTCGGATACGTGAAATGCAGGTCGTTACATAACACCTACTTGCATCCTTCCGTAATGACCTACCTAGGTAATGATAGCTTGGCACAAAACACAAGGTGATCTTAAGTTTGGCACAAAAAAATATATAATGAGTACAAAAGTTAATACATGACTTAATTAATAGTCCATGGATTTAAAACCCATTACTTCACCATGAATCAATCTTCTCTCATGGCGATACCTAAGCGAGCATAATTGCGCTAAGGACCCTAGATGTTGTGTATAAATAGGTGCACTTCCCTTCATTTTTCCTTCCTTTGCATTTTCCTCTTCTCCTTTCTTTCTCTCTACCTCCATTACTCTCCCCTGCTCTCCATAAATTTCGGCCAAAACTATTCCTCCCCCTTCCTCCATCATTTGCACCACTAAACCACTCACACACCTCTTTCCTTCAAAGATCCAAGCTTATACACCATAATAATCCAACCTTTAAACCATTTCAAACATAAATATGCCTCCTTTTTAATTCTTGTTTAGAGTTAGTAAGTATAAAATATTTTTCTGAAATCTCAAGTGAAAAATAATTCGTGACACCGGAGTACCATTCGCTTGAAGATTGGAAGTAATCAGAATCACTTTAAAGTAAGAAAGCTAGGACCTTTAGCCTTAGAGAACGAAGGAGTGGATCCTTCGGTGAGTAAAACTCACACTTTACACAAGTTTTTAACTTCAAATTTGTGCTTTGGATTATGGCCATATTTTGATATAAATCTCTTATATTATTATGATTATTGAGATGTTAATAGTTGATACATGTAAGCATATAGCTTATATGAAGTTTAGTTTGGAAGTTACAAAATGTCTGTAATCAATTTCATTAAGTTATTGAAGTAAAGATATGGTCTTAAGTATAAATGGTGAGAAGCTTGATTTTTAATTTATATAGTTGAGAGAACTTCTATTTGAAATTAGTATAGTCAGAGATTCTCACTCACTTTTAGTTAACTTTTTTTAAAGTAGTTAACTTGATTTTTTTATATTATAAAGTTAGTCTGCTAATGATTTAGAAAAGTTAGTAAGAATATAAAGATGACATGCAAGTTTGGTAATAATGGTTAAGTTAGAAAGTTAATTACTTAATGGTTTAGTAATTAAAGTGTTTACCTAAATGGTTATGAAGTTAAAACCATAAAAAATGATTGTTTGGTTTGGATGATAATGTAGTTGTTATGGATGGATGCTTATGGATGACTAATGATTGTATAGTTGCGGTTAATCAGTTGATTGACAAAAATATAAGCGTTAATATAGTATGAGTTGTAATTTAGTCTAAATAGGACTAGTCGTGCAGCGACAGTTTGCGAATTTCGACTATAAACTTCAAACTTTCATAACCGGAGAAATTTAATCAGATTTATTCGAAATGAAAAACATTTACTTTCTAATGATGATAATTTTCAAATGAAAGAGGATTTTTCAAAATATAATATGTAGATTTCAAGTTATGTGAAAAACCATTTTTAAAAGGTTGTTATAAGTGTGGTTCATTGACCATAACGGGAAACAACTATTTTAAGATAAACAAAAGTATGAGAAAAAATACAAAATCATTATAAATCATTTAAAAGTGATTGGAATTGATAAAGTGAAGTATTTGATTCATTTAATTGTGAACGTAAAATTTAATGAATGATTTTGAAAGATGATTTCATAAAAGGATATGAAATGAATGTTTGATTTCGAGCAAGTAGAAAATATTTGAAAACAAATATTTTGAAGATGTTAAATAGTTTATAAAAGTGTTTTATAAACAAAGAGAATCTCGGAGGCTTAAATCCTAAAGGTTAAATGATTTAGAAAGCAACAACACTATGTTTTGAAGATATTTGTGCTTATTAATGCGAAATTATTTATCACGCCGGGATGCTAAATGATTTGTTATGTTACCAATTATTTGGGTAACCCATAACTAAAAAGTGTGCACATGTGTGAAGGTATGGTTCGCTCTTGAGATACAGCGACATACTTATACTATTGATGAGATGAAGGCTGGGACCTAGTTGCCTTCTTATCGGGAGAAACCTCCCGATCTAGTAGCATATATGTTGATATGCTTGTATTGTAGATATTTGAGATTTTCAAAAGTGAATTGTTTTTCAATCCCGAAGTGAAGTATGATTTGATATGAAAGATATATATATTATTTCAGTGATTTGAAACAAAACCGGGATTTTAAGTTTGAAAAGATTATTTTCAAAAGAATGGATTTTGTACATGAATCAAGTTAATTGGATTTGACAAATCGAAATATAGAAGATGAAATTATTTTAGTTACGAGTTTTTATGACTGGTATTCATAAGGGGTAACCCGTTCCGTGATATACAGTGTGGTCTTATGATTTACCCAAATTTAAAATAAAGGTATAACTATTTTAGTCCTCACACCAGTCCCATGACTAACTCGGAGATTATTGGTCTTCCACCTAAACTCTGGGTACCCATATTTTCCACATGGGTAGCCTGGTAGTTTTTGTTTTGCAGATTTTAAAAGCAATATTTTGGATTACGGTTGGAGGTATACTCTGGATCATTTCTTAGTCTTCTGCTGAGGGATTTGTTTTCCGCTGTGTATGTATTTTTGGATACTTTTATATTTTTTGTACTCTGATATATTCTTGTGATCTAATGTTATATAGTAGTGATATTAATGAAAAAGTTTTTTCGTTTGGATCTCATGCGTTAATCAGTTTAAGTTGGTTTAATTATCAGTTTGAATCGGGAAAAAAGGTGGATCGTTACACCTAAGTATAACCACAATCAAATTCGGGATCGAGGTAACCAAGCCAAACAACTGAGTTTTACACTTATTTTCCAAACAAGTAGATATTGAAAAACAAAAATGAAACTTACTAACTTGGAGGACAATTCAACTTAGCAAATTACCATGCAAGGTTCATCCCAACAAAAGAAAACAAAAGCCCAAAAGTGGCTACCCATATATAGGGAAAAAATCACTAAAATGCACTAAATGGGAAAAAAAACACAAATCTACATCTACTATATACCACTTTTCAAGCAAGCCTAGCGTGTATGTGTCAAATGCGGGAGTCGAACCTCCAATCCCTCGGAAAGCGACATCATGCAGTAGACACTGTGTTGTAAGTTCTTTGTGTTAGATTTTCGAGAGAGGTGTTACAGACTACCCCATTTAAAGAGCTCAATGTCCTCGTTGGCTCATATCACTCACCACCCAGGCATTGTGCATGTAAACTACGTCAGCACCACACCAACTTACCTTCGCAGCATTAAAGGCACAGTTCCGGCTAGGTATAGGCACTGATACCAAATGTGACAACCGCGGAACTTGAACCTTCGACCACTTGGAAAGTAAAATCACGCACTAACTACTATGCTAAAAGATCTTTTTGTTAGCTTTTCGAGAGGGGTGTTACAGTTAGATGCAAATAAAAGTGAATTAGCATCCAAAACAGTCAAATCCCGCTTCTTTGTACATGGGCAAGTACTCAACAAAGAAGATTTGACACAATAGTCGAAATAGCAACGAAAGAAATAAACATATTAATTAAAATGAATTTATCTAACATAATAGTGTCAAGTCATGTATGGATTTATTTCGAATAAATAAATGACACAACAATACAATTATCCCGCATGTCTAACAGTCATATGAACTACATAGTCATGCAAAATCATCAGTCAAACATGCATAAGCAAAAAACCAACAATTATAGAAAATAACATTCATACCTATCCTAACTTGTAGGATACTAATCTAACTAATAAAATACATTAAATTTTAAATTCAATCCATATATGACTTGACACCATGGTTGCCAATCCAAAAATAAAGAATATTAATATAGCATCTCTCGTCAACGAAGTAGATATGACTCGAGTGATATCATATTATTCTCAATTTGTAAGGAAACCCACTGATGAAAACCATTAACAATCTCTCTCATCCAATCAGGAAGCTTCAATAGTCATAGAAAACTATTTTATCCATCCCATTTAACTATAGGAAGCTGATATCGCACTCATTATAAAACAAATGCGTAACTAACCCCTTATTACAATGGTGGAAACAAACAACACCTCCTCAATATGGAACCAACCACCTCGGTCAAGTGCGTGCTACTTCAAATCGAATTATGGAATCATAACTAGTAATAAACGCAAGCAACATTCACTAAATGAATATTGCTTTAGAACTGGTACATCTCTAACTTGACACACATGAACAACTGCATTCCCTATACACATACGTGCACGCATACACACACACACACAAATATATATATATATATATATATATGTGTGTGTGTGTGTGTGTGTGTGTGTGCGTGTGTAGGAAACTTTATACTTGTAGGAGGCCAATAATTCCAACCATTGCCACCAACAAAGGTTAAGTTATCTTTCATGGAAGAGAAACCTCGGTGATGCGACATCACCAATGACAATAACCTTTTGCTAGTACAGTGCCTTCAACTCACGAAAATGATTTTGTCACCATCAACTCAGGATCGAGGGTCGACTACTCCATGCACGTATTGGTTATCGACTAAAATGCGACAACCTTTCATTTGGGAACACCACACTCAAATAAGAAACACAACCAAGTGTGTACTATCTGCTACTCGATCCTACTTGAAACAAGAAATCAACACACTCGTGGGACAACTCTAACTTCTGAATCATCCAAGATCTCATTGGACTCATTGCAATATCTTACTCAAGACGACGTGAACCAAGCACTCCATTTTTCTCAACGAAAATGAAACATCAACAAACCGACTGCGAAATGTGCTAACTCATTAGTTGGCTCAAACGGCCTAACCAACCAATCAAGATAAAGCCAGCAAGTAAAATGCTGCAATCTACATACACCAACCAACTTACTAAGATCTGTAAAATCCCCTTGGGATTCCCGACTGAAAGAGCATCCAAACCAGATTGATACAGAACTCGACTCAAACATGGTGGCAATCTGTTCACCTCTTCGAATGTATCCAAATACTCTCAAGAAACAAGCTCTGGTAATGACTCGCTACTAGAGATCTATATCAGGTCGATATTGTCCGATCATTAGAGACTCACCTACTGGAGATCTAAGTCTCAGCCCATTATAGAAAAATCTTAGGCAACTCACTGTTGAAGAGCTTATCCTAGCCCACTATCATCACCAATAACTTCTCACAACCACCGATATTCCGTATTCTCCCGATACATCAAATATTGGACCAAAAGATTAAGCCCAGATAAGTTCAACAATAAACAATAAGCAAACAATTTAGCAAACATGCAATTATGACTAGATGAATTTAGGTTTTGGGAAATCATGTATACTGCCAAGTATAGACTAGCTATGTCATATCACTCGAGGCCCGAAATTAATCGCTATGGATGTTGCATTCACCCATATTATTACGTTTTGGAGACCAAACATCCGATATTACACGCATATATAATCTAACCGAGCCCTCAACATGGTAAGTCGCAATCAAGAGAGAAAAATCAATTCATAAGTCCAATCTCGTTCCATCCATCGAATTGCAAGACCAGATGGAACGATTAAACCTCTACGTCAAACTAAAACACATATGGAAATGCCATTAACGGAAACATATATTATGTGGTGACTTCGCTTTCTTTCTCTTTCATTGAGGGAGCACTCGACGAAATGAAAATGATGATTAGTACATGCCTTTGTTATTTTTCCAACGAGGCAAGACGGACTTCCATACTGGACATGTAACGACACGGATTTCGCTCGAACCTAATCGATCGCTAAATCGACCAAGACCGTTTGAATCCTGCATACGCCAGCTTTGGGCATACAACACATTGGAACAAATAGTAGAAGACTTTTATAAACATTATAATAATGTTACATCAGAGTACATCGATTATAATACAGTGGAAAATAATTTACAATAAATTTAATACAACACAGTGGAAGATTATCAATGCTCTGGATACAACTTTAAGATTCAGTCTAGTATCCTGCTCAATAAAAAAATATCTGCAAAACAAACCACTTGACTGCCTGTGTTGAAAATTGTGACGACCCAAACCCCGTTCCACGACGGCAAGGGTAATCTTTGGAATATAACACTTAAACAGATAACAGCAGAATAGAAATAAATAAATAAATAAATAAATAAACCAGATAATGTACAACAGAATATACTGGATAAATATAAACATCAGAGTTACACAGTATATAGGATCATACTTAGTACAAATACAGTTCAGCTATATATAAATGTCTACAGCGGAAACATAAACATAATATGTACAATAGGAGCTGAACAGCATAAAAAGAGATAAATGATAGAATCCATCTTCAGCTCCAGCTATCCAGAAAGAGCCTGCTAAAACCTGAATACAAGGCTGCCCGTGTAGAAAAAGGGGCACCCTATTTGCAAATGAAACAAACTACGAGTCAGTCATGGGACTGGTATGAGAATTCTACTTTAACTTATTTTACAATATGGCCAATCTCAGGACCACGCTGCTAATGTGAATCGGGTTTACCCCATTGGATTGCCAGTGCTTTAAAACAAGTAAATCATTTAAACATCGCAATGCTTTTTATAAAAATGAAGCCATTATAAGACTCAGTTCACATCACACAATGCAACACAAACCGGAGGATAGAGTTTTAGCTTATAATGGCCAAAATATGCTTGATACGAACAAAACAAATCATTTGATATTATTGCTAGTGTTTATATGTTTCAAAAAAAAATTCGATCATAAATATCAATCATAGACGTCATTAATGCCCCCATACCACTATGTCGTCATATATTGGTATACACTCAAAACCGCACGATGTCGTATTTGGAGATTGGATTTCCGTCATGAACCGAGGCAAGGGATCGTCCTCACCGCTTCGAGACAATCTAGCCCTTGTCTCAGGATCAAAGCTCAAGTGATCCTTGGATCGTCAGGGTCGGTCCACTCGATGTGGATTAAAATGCCTGAACACTGCGTTTCCCTGCCCTGTGGGGCGTAAACTAGTCATATCCGACCAAATCATCGGCTCCGAAGAGACGGAACTAATCGAGGCCTCACTTTCCATCATTCACATAAGTAAAATGTCAGGCCGTGTAAAACACTGACACCACTCCTAGCTAGAAGGAAACGCATGTCCTCCCTGAGGTCCTTCTCCCGTTTCTGGCTCATACCGGGGTGTGAGGCTCGCGAAACAATGCTAAACACAAAGCTGGCTATTCAAAACCGTGCTTTGATCATCAACCACAAAGCTCTGCTTTTCAACAAAAGCTTTGATCACAACATCTCTGTGTGCCACGTTGTCAATATACAACGTCAGACACACATCCATTTACAAGTCCGTTCTGGGTCTGAACGAAACCGGAGGATCTTTATTCCTCGCACATCCATAATATCAATATGTACGTCCGGATGGTTACTACTTCAGCCCCCTCAAGGTAGCTACTCCCATCATGAGCATCAGTAGCACCCCTCCGTTCGACGTGAAGATCATCGATCTTGCACCGTCTTCATATCTTCGACTTTTAATCGTCGATCAATTATTTGAAATGAGAATTAACTCGACGTTTTCAAATAATTCACGTATATTTAGAATTTCAAATCAATTCATTTCAATGGTTAAATTATTCGACATCAATAATTCTGTTTTTTAATGTAATTTTCACGCCAAACACATTCAACCATCAAATATCCAATAAACCGGGTAAATTCGGTTATCGTTTATAATATTTTATAACGATCTATCGCTATTTTTATTCGTTTAAAAATAGTCAATTCATTCAAACGACGCTTCAGGCCATGACGCGGCCATGGCGTTGTTTTTCTTCAGATTTGATTTACACATATCTGAAAATCTAACTGTTGGATCTTCACAAATTTTATATCATTAGAAAGATCTTTTCAAAACGAATCCAACGGTTTCAGTTTTGAAAAAAATCTGATGGTCGGATCTCCCAGTACAATCGTTTGAAGTTTCGATTTCAAATTATGAACTGCAGCGTCGTTATTCGATTTATTTTAATTATATATATATATACACATATATATATATATACATATATATATATATATACATATATATATATATATATTAATACAACCGATTCTGGCGCAGTTTTTCTTCAGATTTGAATTAAACATTCCAGACAATCCAACCGTTGGATCTTTACAAAGTTGGTGTTGTTGGAAAGATATTTCCAAAGAGAACCCAACGGTTGCGGTTTCGGGAAAATCCGATGGTCGGATCTTCTACAATCATCGTTTGAAATCACAGTTTCAAAATACGAACTGTAGCTTTGTTATTCGATTTATTTTAATTATATATATATATAATTCATTCTTCGATTTCAAAACCATATTCATTTCATACATTTGATAAAAATGATATTTTTATCCAACAGGTATTTATTTCAACACACCACTATTTTTAACAATTCATATATATAATAAAAAGGTGATTTTTATTGTCAAACAATTTATTTAAAAACACGATTATTTTATATATTTCATATAGGTGATAAAAATGTGATTTTTATTATAAAACAATTTATTTGAAAACAAGATTATTTTATATATTTCATATAGGTGATAAAAATGTGATTTTAATTGTAAACAATTTATTTGAAAACACGATTATTTTATATATTTCATATAGGTGATAAAAATGTGATTTTTATTGTAAAACAATTTATTTGAAAACACGATTATTTTATATATTTCATATAGGTGATAAAAATGTGATTTTTATCTTTCAAAGAATTGATACAATTCATGAATATCATTCAACACATGAATTTCTATTCAACACATGAATATAGTTTCAACACATGAAAATAAATCAAACACAGAAATATTTCAGAAAATTTCGGCAGCATAACGGCAGGGTAGTTAAAACCGGCACCGTATCGATGTATGGCTCCTCGCTCTACCTTAAAACTTTGCGGTTTTTGACAATGGGGATTTCATGCATCTAATTCGTACGCAGACGAGCATGTTTATTTTTCTTTTCCACAAAATAATCGTATGTGGTTTCAACCAAAATAATTCTCAACCACAAACCAACAATCTCAAGCCACAAACAATTCTATCAACTATTCGCATTATTCACCAAATTTCACATCAACCAATAATCCAAACAATATTACAACCAATATATATCGTCCATGGTCTGTGGACGAGGGGAATAGATATATATATTCTTATATAAATATATCTCAATTTTATTTCACTTCATTTCAATCATTTCAACGCATATCTATTTTTTACAATGCATATATAACTTATACATCGAACATACAACTTATACAACGCTTGTACATGAGGTGTACAACGCTTATATAACTCATACATCGACTATATAATTTATACATCGTCGTTTCCATATCGTTTATAATTCAGAAATCTCACATTGGGTTCCACTCCACCAAAAATTGTAGAAGGCTCAGAAAAATATCCAGTCTCTTCTAAAATGTAGAAGACGTCCACACGAGTCCACTGTCTCTCGTTTCACTGGATTTTGACAAAATAGCAAAAAGATATGATTTTTAGAAGTTCCCTACGCTTTTAAATGTGGAAATCAGTTTAAATAATTAAACCCGTACCTTTCAGTAAAAGGTTCAAAACTAGGTTTTGATTTTTCGATCAAACGGTGTAGCTTGAAGAGGATCGGCCTGCGCCACGTTGAAGCGCCATGAGGGGCACACCTGCGCCAGAAGTGGGGTGCAGATCGGTGGATCCAGGCGTCAGTGGCGGCGGTTCAAAGCGCCAGACTTTGGCGAGGTGATTCGCGAGCTACAGGCCACGAAAAAATCCAATCTTTATATGGATGTGAAGACCGTGAGGAGCACTACAAAATTCTGCAAAGGGTCATGGGTTTTTATTGAGTGGATTAAGGGAAACAGAAGAGAAAAGGTGAGAAGGTGGTTCCGTCGTTTGCAGGAGGAGGGGAGGGGGGTTACGCGGTTTGATCTGGGAGAGAGAATGAAAACCATTGGCCCATATCTTTTTAATAATATATTTTTTAAAATCTCAAAAATACCCCTTATCGCATACTATCTCCAATTCAAACCCAACGACTGTCACCCCTGGCTAAATACCCCCATTACGAATACAATGGGATATGTTTCGCAGGCCCATTCAACTGTTTCAGTCAGTTTTCCTTCAAATTAAAATATAAAACAATCGATATTGGATTTGAACGTACATTTCAATTTGTCGAGGCTACATAGTGATTCTAAAAATTCCCAAAAAATAATCTAGCTGCGTTTAGATGATACGGTCCCAACAAAACTAGTTTCATCGAATTCTGAGACCGTTTGAAAAATGGCCATTTTCTGGTCGATCCAATTTAACTATAATTGACCAAACACATTTTTCTTCGCCACGCTCACATATTTACTTAAAAAATTATGAAATTTAAAACCTAGCAATAATTTGACATCCCGGACTCCAAAAAATTCGTTTCGTCGAATTCTGAGGTCGTTTGCAAAATGTCTATTTTCAAGGGCTATATATATTCTCTATAGCGACCTTTCTGAAAATTCATTTGGCCATAACTTTTGATTCCCGCTATGAAACTTTGATTTTGTAGATTTGTTTGAATGATATTCACTAAAAGATTTAAATATTTTTGGTTTCACTAAAATCCGTTTTATTTTGCACCTGGTACAGTCAGTCAAAGTTTGAATTGAAAATTTGAAACTGCCGCGCCATTTCAGGCCTTGTTTATAATTTAAAATAAATATATTTATTTTCAAACAACGATTTAAACATACTTTTCGTCGTTATTATTTAAAATATTTATTTTAAATATTTAAAATCCACAAAAATAGCCAATTTAAAAATTTTAAACTGGTTCAGATTTTCCAGGTTGTTACAAAAATAGGGGCACCCGAGTTTGCAAGTGAAACAAACTACAAGTCAGTCATGCGACTGGTATGAGAAATCTTACTTAACCTATTTAATAATAAGGCTAATCATAGGACCACGCCATTAACGCGGAATGGGTTTATTCTATTGGATTGCCAGTGCATAAACAACAACCATAAATAAACTTATGGATATACAGTACATCAACAACATGCATATTTTTCCAATCTACCCATTTAGGCTTAATCCATAAACTTAGATTTCAAAATCCAATTCTCTTTACAGAAATTATTTCTTTGGACTTTATTTCCCGATTTCTTATTTCAAATCATTTGAAATACATATCTAGCTTTTATATCAAAGTAGATTTCACTTCGCGATCTCAAAACAAAATCTTTGGGAATATGAATTCCAAAACAATTGCATAAAAATAAATATGCAACCAAATATCGGGCTCCCCTTAAATAAGGCTATAGGACTCACCTTGCCAACTCGATATATATATGTGCACCTCCCATCTAGGAGCAGACTACACTGACGATGCACCATCCCACACTATCGGGGAAGACATACATCGCCCTCATCCTCCACCATTCCCTGTGTTTTAGTCGTCCGGGTCACCCGCATCTTTACCCACAAACTAAATCATTTCATATCCCGAAGTATGGAAAATCATTTCACAACATAATACTCACAAGTACTGTCAAATCTATATAGAGTTCCACTTCCAAATCATTTGGTAATCATCAGGTATAGCTCTCGAAATCCTTTCTATTTTATAAAACATTTTATAAAACATTCCCTCTCCAAAATCGGGAATACTATTCTTTTGACTTAAGAAATCTCATTTCAAAATATTTATTAAATTTTGAAATAAACAACATTGCTAAAAAACTTATAATCAAATCGTGAAGTGTTTCACAACGTGTTAGCACATTGATAATTTTACCCAGTTCCATGCCAAATGTAAAAGCATATTTTGCTCATAAACTGGTCAAGCATAACCCAAACAATCTATCAATCACAATCCATATCAATAACCATGTATATTTGGTTCAATCACATTTCATGTTACATTAAAAGAATATTTTATTGTCTACACATTTTCTACATTCGATGTTACAATAAAAAGAATATTTTATTGTCTACGCATCCTATGCTTAACATGACAAATAAAAAGAAGAATTTTTATTTGCATAACAATTTCTATGTTTCTAACGAGAAATAAAAAGAGAATTTTATTTGCATAACAATTCCAATGTTACTAATGACAAATAAAAAGAATATTTTATTTGCATAATAAGTTCAATGTTTTTAATGACCAATAAAAAGAATATTTTATTTGCATAACAAGTTCAATGTTTTTAATGACAAATAATAAGGAATATTTTATTTGCATAACAAGTTCAATGTTTTTAATGACAAATAAAAAGAATATTTTATTTGCATAACAAGTCCAATGTTTCTAGTGACAAATAAGAAGTATATTTTATTTGCATAACAAGTTCAATGTTTTTAATGATAAATAAAAAAAATATTTTATTCGCCTACATGTTTTCCACTTTTCTAATGACAAATAAATAGAGTATTTTGTCTACATAACATGTTCTGTATTTCTATTGACAAAGTAAAAAGAGAATTTCGTCTACATAACATGTTCTATATTTCTAATGACAAAATAAAAAGAGAATTTTGTCTACATAACATGTTCTATATTTCCAATGACAAAATAAAAAAAGAATTTTGTCTACATGTTTTCTGCATTGCATATAACAAACAAAAAGAAAATTTTGTTTGTCTACATGTTTCATATTACCTATGTATAAATAAAAAGAATTTTTGTTTAAATAACAACTTCTATATTTAACATGACAAGTGGATACCCATTGTCGAAGGCTCCCGTACTCAAGCGTGAGGACTTCCTAGACAGTCTCCCATCGGGTACTATTCTCACGGCTTTCCGGGCTCTGGGGGTGGTCGATTAGCGCGCGCAGCCTTTCCCTCACATTATGTGAAGAGGCCGGGGCTCGAACCTATGCGCTCCAGATTACCAGCCGGGTAACCTTACCGTTTGCGCCAGGCACCACCTTTATATTTAACATGACAAGTAAAAAGGAATATTTTTATTTGCATACAATTTCAAACTTCAACATGACAAATAAAAAGAAATATTTTTTTTTGTATACAATTTCCAATTTCAACATGACAAATAAAAAGAAATATTTTTATTTGCATACAATTTCTAATTTCAACATGACAAATAAAAAGAAATAATTTTATTTGCATACAATTTCTAATTTCAACATGGCAAATAAAAAGAAATATTTTTATTTGTATACAATTTCTAATTTCAACATGACAAATAAAAAGAATTATTTTTATTTGTATACAATTTCTAATTTCAACATGATAAATAAAATGAAATATATTTATTTTTATACGAATCTAATTTCAACATGACAAATAAAAAGAAATATATTTATTTGTATAAAATTTCCAATTTCAACATGAAAAATAAGAAGAAATATTTTTATTTGTATACAAATTTATTTTTAACACGACAAATAAAAAGAAATATTTTTATTTGCATACAATTTAAAATTTCAACATGACAAATAAAAAAAAGTAATATTTTTATTTGCATACAAATCTATTTTTAACATGACAAATAATAAGGATAATTTATTTGCATACATTTCTATTTTAAACATGACAAATAAAAAGGATAATTTATTTGTATACAATTCTATTCTAAACATGACAAATAAAAAGGATAATTTATTTACATACAATTCCATTTTAAACATGACAAATAAAAAGGATAATTTATTTGTATACAATTCTATTTTAAACATGACAAATAAAAAGGATAATTAATTTATATACAAATTTATTTTAACCATGACAAATAAAAAGGATATTTTTATTTGTGTACAATTTTCTACTTATTCCATTATATTCAATTAAATCAACAGATCACCACAAACAACATCAACCAATTCAAATCGAATCGCGTACAACAACAAGCTGAATTTAGCAGCGTATATGTAAGAATTTCTAAACACCATAATAATTAATTAATTTTAATTATTTAAATAATAAATCTCACATTGATCTGTTTCAAAAATTGATAAAATGATTATTTTTAATAAAATTAAACATATGTTTAATTATATAAAAAATCCGTACGGCCTCTGTTTTAGTTATGATCTGCTCCATGGTGAAGAGTTCGTTCCCACGATTCCAACGCAACTGGAATCATCGAATTCCGACCTCGTATAAAGAAGATATGCAATTTTATACATTGATTACAATTTTAATTAATTAATAAATAAATAATGAAATAAGTACTTTGCTAATTCCCTTTCTTCTGTAACAAAGCCGTCGTTCCCTAACAGGTAATCGACCCCAACATCTCGACTTCAACAAACTTGCCGCCACCCCTCCACAGCAGGTCGGACCTAGATCATAGAACACCACATTGACAAGTTTCACGCCGCCGACCATCTCCATAAACCCTAGCGAACTCGATCGAGCCAACCACCACCAGTTCGCCCTTGAAAGTCTTGCATTCCTACTTCGATTGCAGCCACCAGGAATAACGAGACTCGATCACAACCGTATAAGACTGAAGAGCTCGGGATTCTCCATCGTTTTTTTCAGGAGTTTGCTAAATTATTGATCTGATTTCGTGAAAATGGGGAACAAAATTCGAAGGATATCCGACGTTGAGGCGGCTCAAATGTTTTAGAAGAATTAGGGTTTGCGTGGAAACCTACTTATAGCCCTTTATTTCTTTATTAATATTTAATTCAATCATATTTTAAATGTGAAGTTTAAGCTCTGAACACCGAATCAAACCCAACGACTGTCGCCCTTAGCTAAATACCCCAATTCCAGACACAAAGGAATATGTTTCGTAAGCCAATTCTAATGTTTTGATCAGTTTTTCTTTAAATTAATATATAAACCATTTAATTATTTAATTTGATCGTACATTTTAATTTACCTGGTCCACATACTGACTTTGAAAATTCCCAAAAAATTAATCTAGCTATGTTTTGATGATACGGTCCTAACAAAATTGATTTCGACGAATTTGGAGACCGTTTGAACAATGGTCGTTTTCTGGTCGATCCAAATTGACTAAAATTGACTAAACACGTTTTCCATTGCTACGCTCACATATTAATTCCAAAAATTATGAAAATTGGAATCTTGCAATAATTTGAAATTCCGGATCCAACCAAAGTGGTTTCATCGAAAATGGAGGTCGTTTGCAAAATGGCTATTTATAAGGGTTATATATTATTTAAATTCCATAGCGACTATTCTGAATATTTAACTGGCCATAACTTTTTATTCCTGCTATGCAATCTGGATTTTTCACATTCGTTGGAAATATATTTTTAAACAGATTTAAATATTTTTGGTTTTACTGAAAACCAATTTATTTTGAATCATGTACATTCAGTCAAAGTTCGAAATTAAATTTTCAAACTGCCGCGCCATTTCAGGCTCGTTATATAATTAAAATAAATTTGTTTGTCCTAACTTCGACGAAAATAAATTTTTTGTCGTTATTATTTAAAATAAATCATTTTAAATATCCAAAATCCATTAAAATTTCTAAAATAATTTTTTTTAAACTGGTTCAGAAATTCCTGTTTGCTACAATCTCCCCCACTTAAAATCTTTACGTCCTTGAAAAGGAACAGAGCTGAAAGGTGTTTAACTAGCCAAATCAACTTTCATTTTTTTTATTGGTTTCAATAACTCTATTAGTTGATTAATTTTTCAAATATACATAACTTTTATATATTCAAAAATCATATTTTCGAAGATCGGATTATATATATAATCACAATTACGTTAATTATAAACTTGTCACTCTCGACTCATTATAGGGCATTTCTAACCCTATCTCTAATGAGTTCTCTCATTCTAGGATGCTACTGATCCTATCTCCTATGAGTATTCTTTTATAGAATATTTCTAATCCAACCTCTGATGAGTCTTTTGTTCAGTTCTAACGAGTTGTACCCCAAAGATTTGAGTAAACTAAAGCTCGAATACCAGTTGTAACGATATGGATTTCGCTCGGACCTAATCGATCGCTAAATCGACCATGACCGTTTGAAACTCGCATACGCTAACTTTGGGAATACAATACATCGGAACAAATAACAGAAGTCTTTCATAAACATTATAATAATGTTACAGCAGAATACAGAATATCAGAGTACATCGAATATAATACAGCGGAAGATAATTTACAATAAATTTAATACAACGTAGCAGAAGACTATCAAAACTCTGGACATAGCTTTAAGCTTCAATCTAGAATCCTGCTCAATAAATAAATATCTGCAAAACAAACCACTCGACTGCCGGTGTGGAAAATAGGGGAACCCGAGTTTGCAAGTGAAACAAACTACGAGTCAGTCATGGGCCTGGTATGAGAAATCTTGCTTAACCTATTTAATAATAAGGCTAATCACAGGACCACGCCGCTAACGCGGAACGGGTTTACTCCATTGGATTGCCAATGCTTGAACAACAACCATAAATAAACTTATGGGTCTACAATGCATCATACAACATGCATTTTTTTCCAATCTATCCATTTAGGTTTTATCCCTAAACTTAGATTTCAAAATCCAATTCTCTTTACAGAAATTATTCCTTTGGACTTTGTTTCCCGATTTCTTATTTCAAATCATTTGAAATACATATCTAGCTTTTATATCAAAGTAGATCTCACTTCGGGATCTCAAAACAAAATCTTTAGAAATATGAATTCCAAAACAAACGCATAAAAATAAATATGCAACCAGATATCGGGCTCACCTTAGACAAGGCTACAGGACTCACCTCGCCAACTCGATATATATATGTACACCTCCCTTCTAGGAGCTGGCTACATTAACGGTGCATCATCCCACATTATCGGGGAAGACATACATCGCCCCCATCCACCACCGTCCCCTGTGTTTTAGTCGTCCGGGTCTCCAGCATCTTCAGCCACATACTAATTTATTTCATATTCCGAAGTATGGAAAATCATTTCGCAAAATAATACTCACAAGTGCTTTCGAACCTATATAGATTTCCACTTCCAAAACATTTCAAAATCCTTTTTGTTTTATAAAACATTTTATAAAACATTCCCTGTCCAAAATCGAGAATACTATTCTTTTGATTTAATAAATCTCATTTTAAAAACATTTATTAAATTTTGAAATAAACAACATCGCTAAACATCTTATAGTCAAATCGTGAAGTGTTTCACAAGGTGTTAGCACATAGATATTTTTACCCAACCCAATGCAAAATGTAAAAGCATATTTTGCTCATAAAATGGTCAAGCATAATCCAAACAATCAGTCAATCACAATCCATATCAATAACCAAGTATATTTGGTTCAATCACATTTCATGTTACAATAAAAGAGTATTTTATTATCTACACATTTTCTACATTTCATGTTACAATAAAAAGAATATTTTATTGTCTACACATCCTATGTTTAACACGACAAATAAAAAGAAGAATTTTTATTTCCATAACAATTTCTATGTTTCTAATGACAAAAAAAAAAGAAAATTTTATATGCATAACAATTCCAATGTTTCTAATGACAAACAAAAAGAATATTTTATTTGCATAACAATTCCAATGTTTCTAGTGACAAATAAAAAGAATATTTTATTTGCATAACAAGTTCAATGTTTTTTATGACAAATAAGAAGAATATTTTATTTGCATAACAACTTCAATGTTTTTAATGACAAATAAAAAGGAATATTTTATTTGCATAACAAGTTCAATGTTTTTAATGACAAATAAAAAGAATATTTTATTTGCATAACAAGTCCAATATTTCTAGTGACAAATAAAAAGAATATTTTATTTGCATAACAAGTTCAATGTTTTTAATGACAAATAAAAAAAAAAATATTTCCCACATGTTTTCTACTTTTCTAATGATAAATAAAAAGGGTATTTTTCTACATAACATGTTCTATATTTCTAATGGCAAAATAAAAAGAGAATTTTGTCTACATAACATGTTCTATATTTCTATTGACAAAATAAAAAGAGAATTTTGTCTACATGTTTTCTGCATTGCATATGACAAACAAAAAGAGAATTTTGTTTATCTACATGTTTCATATTACCTATGTATAATAAAAATAATTTTTGTTTGTACAACAACTTCTATATTTAACATGACAAATAAAAAGGAATATTTTTATTTACATACAATTTCAAACTTCAACATGACAAATAAAAAGAAATATTTTTTTATTTGTATACAATTTCCAATTTCAACATGACAAATAAAAAAAAATGTTTTTATTTGTATACAAATTTATTTTTAATACGACAAATAAAAAGAAATATTTTTATTTGCATACAATTTCAAATTTCAGCATGAAAATTAAAAAAAAGAAATATTTTTATTTGCATACAAATCTATTTTTAACATGACAAATAAAAAGGATAATTTATTTGTATACAATTCTAAATTAAACATGACAAACAAAAAGGATAATTTATTTGTATACAATTCTAAATTAAACATGACAAATAAAAAGGATAATTTATTTGTATACAATTCTATTTTAAACACGACAAATAAAAAGGATAATTTATTTGTATACAATTCTATTTTGAACATGACAAATAAAAAGGATATTTTTATTTGTATACAATTTTCTACTTATTCCATTATATTCAGTTAAATTAACATATCACCACAAACAACATCAACCAATTCAAATCAAATTGTGTACAACAACAAACTGAATTTAACATCGCATATGTAAGAATTTCTAAACACGATATTAATTAATTAATTTAATTTATTTAAATAAGAAATCTCAACTTGGTTGGTTTCAGAAATCGATAAAATGATTATTTTTAATAAAATTAAACATTTGTTTAATTTTATCAAAAATCCATACGGCCTTTGTTTCAGTTCTGATCTGCTCCATGGTAAAGAGTTCATTCCCACGATTCCAACGCAACTGGAATCATCGAATTCCGACCTCGTATGAAGAAGATATGCAATTTTATACATTGATTACAATTTTAAATAATTAATTAATAATTAATGAAATAAGTACTTTGCTAATCCCCTTCTTATGTAACAAAGCCATCGTTCCCTAATAGGTAATCAAACCCAACATCTCGACTTCAACAAACTTGCCGCCACCCCTCTACAGCAGGTCGGACCTATATTAGAGAACACCACATCGACAAGCTTCATGCTGCCGACCATCTCCATAAACCTTAGCCAACTTGATCGAGCCAACCACCACCAGTTCGCCCTTGAACGTTGTGCCTTCCTCCTTCGATTGCAGCCACCACAAACAACGAGACTCGATCATGACTATATAAAATTGAAGAGCTCGGGAATCCCCATCGTTTTTGTTTTAGGAGTTTGCTAAATTATTGATCTGATTTCATGAAAATGGGGAGCAAAATTCGAAGGATATCTATCATTCGTTTAAACCCGGCGGCTCAAATGTTTTAGAGGGATTAGGGTTTGCGTGAAAACCTATTTATAGCCCTTTATTTTTTTATTAATATTTAATTCAATTATATTTTAAATGTGAAGTTTAAGCTCTGAACTCTAAATCAAACCCAACCACCATCACCCCTTGCTAAATACCCCCATTCCGGACATAACGGAATATGATTCATAAGCCAATTCTAATGTTTTGATTAGTTTTTCTTTAAATTAAAACATAAACCATTTAATTATTTAATTTGATCGTACATTTTAATTTACCGGCGCCACATACTAACTCTAAAAATTCCCGAAAAATAAATCTAACTATGTTTTGACGATACGATCCTAAAAAAATCAATTTCGTCGAATTTGGAGATCGTTCGAAAAATGGCCATTTTCTGGTCGATCCAAGTTGAATGAAATTGACAAAACACGTTTTCCTTTTCCACACTCACATATTAATTCCAAAAATTATGAAAATTGGAATCTGGAAATAATTTGACATTCTGGATCCAACCAAAGTGGTTTCATCAAAAACGGAGGTCTTTTGCAAAATGGCTATTTATAAGGGTTATATATTATATTAAATTCCATAGCGACTATTTTGAATATTTAACTGGCCATAACTTTTTATTCCTACTATGAAATCTGGATTTTTCACATTCGTTGGAAAGATATTTTTAATTTTTTTTTAATATTTTTGGTTTTACTGAAAACCGATTTATTTTGAATCCTGTACATTCAGTCAAAATTCAAAATTAAATTTTCAAACTGCCGCGCCATTTCAGGCTCGTTATATAATTAAAATAAATTAATTCGCCCTAACTTCGATTAAAATAAATTTTTAGTCCTTATTATTTATAATAAATCATTTTTAATATCCAAAATCCATTAAACTTTCTAAAATATTTTTTTTAAATTGGTTCAAAAATTCCGGGTTGTTACAGGACGCAAGCTCGAACATCGCGAGCTTACTCGTTCTACTCCTCCAAACTATCATTCCCTCACAATGAAATAATCTCCCTCTGAGTCGTCACTCAACCCAGCCATAAACTCTGAACTTCAGAGTTATAAAGGAGAGAATAAATCGTACTTCGGTAGCACATCGAACTTGGTCACACTCTCCAGTATAAACATATCTCCTAAATCGTCAAAGTCGATGCTAAGGACTGAGATGTTGATAATGATGGTTTTGATGACAACAACCAATTTTTACTTTGTTTCAATTGTTATTGTTATAAAATATATATACTAATATTATTTTCCAGAATATGTGTATGTATATACATCTATGTGTTTATATGCAGGAAATCTATGCAAGTATTTATTATTAAAGACTGTACAGTTAACAAGAATCAAGATTTCAAATAAAAGAGTTCAAGTTTCAAGACTCGTGAGTATCAAGAAATCAAGGGTTCAAGAACTATAGAGTGAAAGTGTCTAGAATTTCTGTTAAAATCCTGGTTTGCACTTGATTCTAATTTCAAATTTTGATTTTAAAATTTAAATCATGATTTTAAAATAACTTCTAAATTATTTACTTAGTTTCAAATTTAGTTTTCAAATGATTTCAAAAATACTTCCTTATTTATAATTATATACTTCTTTATTTGAATAAATATTTTAACTCTTGAAAGTTATTTTCTAAATCCTGAAAGCTATTTTTTGAACTTATGTTTAATTGATTTATAACTTAAAGTTTTACTTACTTGGTGTATAATTACTTATGTGTTTTCAAATTCTGTGATTACATTAAGTTCTAATATATTTATAATTTTATATTTATAATTACACTTTTATATCATTTTATATTTAGATTCTTGAATATTTTTATTATATCTTTATATACGTTTTTAAAATATATTTTAATTTGAAAAGAATATTTTAATATAAAGGAATTCTATTTTTTTAACTCTGGATTCACCATAATTATTTAAATAACATTAACTTTGTTTTAAAACTCAAAGTTTGAAATTACACTAGCATATGTCGACATACGCTTTTTAGTATGTTTGACATACTAGTCGTTAAGTGGTTTATTAAATTTTGAAAAGAGGTGTATTTTGAATTCAAAGATTTTTAGAAATGTTGTGACTATTGGAACCCTATAAATACCTTCTATAATTTGATTTTTTTTACATTTAATCATCTTCTTCCTCTCTATACATCCTACCATTATAATACTTTGTTTCTTGATTTTTTACACTTACACTCTGCGGGTTTCAATAATAATCGTATCATTCTTCTTCTCTTTCAATTCCTAATCAAAATCTCTCTGAATTCGAGTGCAAATTGAGAGTTATAGGCTGTTTTTAATCAAAGATCTTAGGATTAAGTCATGTCGTGTCAATACAACAAAAATTGGTAAGAGAAGGAAGTGGTCTTGTCCCGTTTAAAGTGACTAGGTGCGATCGTGTCTCATAAATGGATTGGGTATAAAGTTGTGGATTGGAAATCAACTAAGTCTCACTATACTTGGAATCACTTGGGGTGTGCCCTTGTACCCCTGAAATCAACGATTGTAATTGGATAGCGTTAAACAAAAATCTGCATAAACCTAGCTTTGTTTGGGACTGGATGTAGGGGAGTCTCGAACCAATATTAATTCCCAGTGTATACTTTCCTTTAATTGCTTTCACTTTTATTTTCTACATTTTGTAATTGATTATGTGTTTGTTAATATCTTTGATTTGTATGCTATTTGTTTAAACAAAAAAGATTTCAAGAAAATTAATAAATTCAATTAAACACTATTCACCCCCTCTAGTGTTTAACTTTCCTTAAGATCCTTAATCTGCATCTCCAACAATTGGTATCAGAGCATTGGTTTTCAAAAATTTCATAATCTGAATTTTATAAAGTTTAAATGGCAACCAACACTGGAATTGTCACCAATGGTAGTTCATTCGTAGAAGGCCAGTCCACTTTTATTCTACCACTTTTTAATGATAGTAATTATGCATATTGGGAATGTAGAATGAAAATTTATTAAAAACCTACAGGATTAGACACTTGGGATATCATACAAAACGAATATGTTAAGCCCACTATTAATTCTGCACAAAAGACTAATGATCAAAAAGCCACTGCAAAAAATAATTCTAGGGCTATGAATATTTTATTCTGTTCATTAGATATGAATGAATTTAATAGGGTGTCTGAAACACCCCACCTCCGTTAGGGTCACTCTCAAAGGGAATGCCCTAATTTTGGTGGAGGTTTATAAGTACAAGTCACAGATATACAAGACAGATATAAGAACACATATTTGTAAACAGCGGAAAATCAACAAACTTTTATTTCATAAAGGTCAAATACGTGTTACAACAATATCCTTTCCAAAAACATAACATAACACTTTCATAATCTGTCTTGAGTACATTATTTAAAAAAGCATGAATAAAACGTAGATAAACTGCAAAAGCCCCATAGAGTTTGTCCAAAGCCATAGTTTCAAATGGAAAGTTCCAAGCAATACATTTCTCTTCTTCAAGCTGGATGTTAATGCTGGTCAAGCTGCAGTGTTCCCTCCCTGTGGACCTGAGGGGGGGGGGGAACGGAAGAAAAGAAGACGAAAGAAAAGTAGAGTCAGACATAAAGCCTGAGTAAGTCTAGTACTATTTTGTCTATGAATAAAGAACTGGGTATGATAAGTATAATCAAGAAGTGGGCAAACACTATAAACTTGGTTAAGTTGTCTAGGGTCGAATATACTAACGTACCCCATATTAATCTCTGAACCCATATAAACTAGTTTCCCACTGGCACCCCACAATAAGGGTGATGTGATCCATTCTATGATGATCGGCTCCTACTCGCATAGTTACATGTGTCTTACGGCCCCCGATGTTTGTAGTTACCTATGCTGGTCCCACCATGGGGTGTATCAAGTCCCATGGCAGCGGCCCGACACAACCTTAGAATGCACAGGTATGCTACTGGTGCCCAGTGCTTTATTTTTCTGTGCCGGAGTGTGTGCACGCCCGCACCCCGTTAGAACCTACACTGCTACACCACCGCCGTTGATTTGACCTCTTACAATCAGCCCAGTAATCGTGCCCCACCCTGCCTAGTTTCAGGGTATCATGATACACCTTATAGGGTTACTGCTGAAAAGGGTCCCCCGTTACTAGGTTTTCTATCTCTAGCCAACATGCAAAGTTGGTTAAGTGTTTTCTAACCTAACCCCACCAGTCCGTTTAGTTTAGCATGTTCCATTTTGATTAAGTCTTTAGTTCACTTAATCTTAACAGTCCTGACTCAGCCTTAATTGTCTTATTAAGGCCCTGACCTCTCACATTAGACAGGTATTGTTGTGGCTGCCTGTTGCCGGTTGGTTCCGGGCAGTCTTACGCCACAACTCAGTCTAACCTCGGGTCCTTATTGGGCTCCATGTTTAACCTCCCACATTGGATAGGTATTGTTGTGACTACTGGACAGCCGGGCGGTTCCGGGCAGGTTTACATCACAACTCAATCCAACCTCGGGTTAAACACATCGTATGTTCTACATTTACATATTTTGTCTTTCTTCTTTATTTATATGTAAATATTTGCGGCCCATTATTAAGTTAAGGGTGTAAAGGTTACACCAATCATGGGCCCAACCCATACTTGAACTTGGGCCCTTCTATTTTATATTTTCATTCATTAGTATTTTTAACCCAACGTTATTTTCCCCCGTTTTACACGTCCGTTTATTATATATATTGGGCTTAGCCTTTTAAAGCCCAATTTAGCCATGCGAAAAGGGGAGGCTTATGGCGTGATTACATACACAAAAAGGGAAATGTGAGCGTATGAACTTGCAATATGATGTTGGGAATACAAAATAGAAACTGGTGTACTTGCATAGTAGTGACATATACTTTGGTCATAAAGCATAGGTGACATGAATCAAAGCATGTGAACTTGTAGTTGAGATAAGAGTCTAAATTGGGTATCATTATTGACACATAGTCATAACTACAACATGAACCTATACTTTTATTTATGCATAATGTCAAACATAAGCATGGCATAAATATTTCTAACATAAGCATCGCATAATGTCAAACATAAGCATGGCATAAATATTTCTAACATAAGCATGATTCTTACTTTAGTCATGTAATCTTGCAAAAAAAAGGGATTTTGAATCTAATCCTAACTATGTACCACATATGTCATCATATAATTCTTGTAAACAAGATAGACTTAATCATGGATTTCAATTATGCCAAATATCATTCATAGCCTAGCCATATTCATAAGTTTGCAAATAGGTTTTCTAGTACAAAAGCATGACTTAATACATGATGCCAAATTCTCAACATAATTTCATATGGATTATAATAACCAAACTTGTTTTAATTACTTACAAATTGATTTATGCACAAAAATATACATCATGATGGCATAGTAGCAAAACCCCAAACTTGCATAAATTTAAATCAACTACATACATGTAGCTTCAACATGGATTACATAATTTGCGAAATATTCCAAATGTATACTTGCATAGAACTACCGCATGTAGTTCTTTATAACATGAATAACATAATTCAAGAATATCCAAACGTATATAATATTTCAAATTGATAAGAACGCACAAATATGAATAACTTTATTGCCACAATTCAAGCATACAAACCAACACAATTGTTTATTCATACCAAAGTAATACTCTACTTACAATGGTGTGACGAATTCTCTAATTAAGAGATATGATTCCTTTGTTGAATTGATTTGATTTAGGTCTCTTTAATCTTTAGAATTTTCCTCCTAATCCTCTCTCTAGTTGGCGGCTACTCTTAGTCGTTCCTCAGCAACATGGCGGCTATGTTCTTAATTTTGAATGAATAGATTAGGGTTTGTCTAGGGTTGTTTATATAGAGGTTAGGAACTGATTAGGACCATTGATGTTGCTTGGATTGATCGTAGCCATTCATTCGATAGAGAGACCAATTAGAGCCTGCCACCTAGCCCTAATGACAAAGCAGACCACAGAAAATCGGCCAAGCACAGACCTGGCCAGCCAGGTTAGACTGGGCTCGACCAGGTCGATACCCCTGTCGACAGGGCTGTCGACAGCCCTGTCGACATGGGTAGCCCAGGTCGACAGCCCAGTCGACCTGGGTGGCCTAGGCGGGTGTTTATCCGCCTGGCCCATTGGGCCCCACTCTGTTTTTCTGAGCTTATTTTATTCTGTTTGAATTTTAAACTTAATTTAAAAACTTCCGAAGGCCATATCTTCTTCATACGGACTCCGTTTTTCGAAAACTCGGACTCTATTTCGCGTATTTTTCCGAGACGAACGCAATGGCGTATCCCGTTTCACTTAGTTCTTTGATTTGAATTTGATTATACTTTAATTTATGAATTTCACAGTTATAGAATTTTCGGGGTGTTAGATTCTCCCCCACTTAAAAGGATTTCGTCCCCGAAATCTTCAAGTTAGGAGGAATGTATATCCTAACATCCAAACATCCATCTACTCATCCATCAAACACGAGCATCCATTGTCCTTAAAAGACTTCTAATGCTTCATGATCATATGCAAAGTGTGTGTGTATACATGTACTTATCTAATGCAAAATCAGGCGGTCTACTGATTCAGTTGACCTCCTTAATGCGAATTATGTAAGTGCCATGAATCCATTATGTATGCAAATTTTCCTATTCTTGATTCTACATGAGTGCACAATCATTTAATACAAATGCAGCATCCACATGACAACACATTAAAGTTCAACCACATACGAATGCAAACATATATGCATATGCAATATGAAGTGACTGAGCCGATCTAAAACCTAGATTGTGTGTGTATATGCAACCACGAGCAACCACTAGTAATCACTTACAACCACTTGCAACCATTCATACATAACATGTTTCAATTACATGTTTCCATCCAAAAAGTTTCTACCTAAAAGATAAGGTCGAGGAAATATACCTAAAAAGATAGCTAGAAGCGCAACTTAAGGAAAAGGAAAGATCAAGGATGTACCCTCGAACAGAAAAGGTTAGGCTGTACGGATTCTAGCTTCAGTTTCCCAAGTTGCGTCTCCCTTGGCGTCGCTCCACTGAACTTTGACGAGCTTGACTTCGCGGTTGCGTAGCTTCTTCACTTCCGTTCCTAAGATGCGGGTTGGAACTCTCCTTATGGTTGCTTCGCGTTCCACTTCGGCCTCTTTGAGGATATTTGGCTCTACCACTTCAGCAGTCTCATGTAGACATTTTCGAAGGTGTGAAACGTGAAAAACGTTGTGGACTCCGGCCAATTTTTCGGGTAGCTCTAATCTATAAGTCATTTTCCAAATTTTCTCAATGATAGGAAATGGTCCTACCTAAAGGTATAGTCGAATGATAGAAACAAGTAAAAACTTTGTGCCCATTAGGCAATGTCAAAACTGGAAATCTATGCCACATATATATTGATTAGGAGAAGAACTCTCTAAGCATCAGCCCCGAAGACCGAAATCAACATCAGGCTGACACCCAAAGAATTACTCAACCCAACCACCATATATGATTCTAGGAAACTAAACATGATGGACTCCTTTTAGGTCACAAGGGAGTCCCTTCCTAAGACCAATTTATATCTTATTAAACCCAAAAAGAAGTTTGGTCAATCCAACGAACATCCTCGAGCCCCAACATGTGCTACTAACAGATGAGTCATACTCCCTACGGGGTTTGCAATAGAAATCGGATTAAAAATGGGACCGAGAGGATATACACGAAAGATAGCATGCAAGTGAACTTTACAGGAAGAGAGGGATCAAGGATATACTCTTAAGAAGAGATATGATGCACGAATCTAGTCTTCAATCTTCTAAGTCGCATTTCCTTGAGCTTAACTCCATTATGCTTTGTCCGTCTTTAACTTCACAATTTCGTAGCTTCTTAATTCTTGTTTCCAAAATAGGAGTTGGAACCTATTTCACTATTGCCTCTCGTTCCTCTTTCACTTACTCTACTTCTAGTATACTTGGCTCAAGCATAACTGCGTACTCATGGTTCCATGCAAGCTCTCCAAAATTCACAAGTGAATCTTGGATCTCGTCCACGCAGTATCAGGTAAAGGAACTATCTTTTGGAAATAAATGCCAACCATGCTGCCAAATGTACTTACTAAGGTGACTCTCCACAACTCATGCATAAGCGAAATGAACCTTCTGCCTTAGTGGCGAACACTACTGGAGCGCCCCATTCTGAAATGCTCCTTCAAATGGACCCCCTTCTCTAGAAGCTCTTAAATCTGTTTACTGAGCTCTTTTCTTTCTCTTGGAGCCATGTGTCTAACGGGCAACGCAACGGGCTTTGCATTATCTACAAGATATATGCGGAAGTCTATTTCCCGCTTCGGAGGCAAGCCCTTCACCTCTTCGAAGACATCCGGATATTCCCGGACCACTCTAACTGATTGCAAATTTTCAACAGAGGCATCTAGCGATTCAAGATAACTAAGCATAACCGCATACGAGGGATTACAAGAAATTTCCAAAGTATTACCGAGCTGGGTTAGGAGCCTAACAACCCTTTTCTCACAATCAAGGATGGCCCCATTACTGGATAGCCAATCCATACCCAAAATCAAACCATACCCCGAAAAGCCCAAAACAAAGGCACTACATTGAAATTCAACACTTAGAATAGAAATTTTCAATCCCAAACAGATCATAGACAAATGAGCTGGGCCCCCAATTGGGTTTGAAACAATTAAGGGGCCCTCTACCATACTAGTTTTTAGGTGCAGAGATTCTACTAAAGCAGACGAGATAAAGGAGTGTGATGCGCCAGAATCAAATAAAGTGCGAATGGGGTGATCATAAAGATAAACTACACTTTCTACAGAAGTATCTATACCTCGCTGTTGCAGAGGTGGCGCTTCCAGCACATGAACCTGTGCCCCTGGGGTGGATCCAGCCCTCTGCTCCTGTCCTTGTTTCTCTGGGCAGTCCTTAGCCCGGTGGCCCGTCTAACCGCAAGAAAAGCACCCACCATTCTCCTTGGCCTTCTTTTTCCGGCAGTCCTTTACTAAGTGCCCCACTTTACCACAGAAATTACACTTCCTCTTCTCCTTGTTGCCTTCCCCGCCTCTCTTAAAGTCTGTCTTCTTAGGCTGCAAACCCTCTTTCTTCCCTTGAGAGCTTTCTGCCTTTGCCTCCTTCTTGCCCTTATCCTCTTCATTCAGCAATGCCATTTGCACCAATCTTTCATACGTGGCTCCCATGGGTATATGGGTCATGGCCAAACTGTGTAATGGCTCATTTAACCCTTTGACGAAACGGAGAGCCTTCTTGTGCGGGGTGTTGACTAGGTCAAGCCCAAACCTAGCCAGCTCATCAAACTGATTCACATACTCTCTAACAGTCTTGTCTCCTTGCTTAAGGAATAAGAATTTTTCCAACTGCAAACTTCTTTCCGCATCTGAGAGAAATTTGGTCTCAAACCTTGCCCTAAAGTCCTCCCATGTCTCCACTGGTCTTTCAGCATTAGTGACCTCCCACCAGTAGGAAGCCTCGCCCTTCAATAGCCACACCGCCAATTGTACTTTTTGTCTATCTTCTACCTCAAAGATGATGAATAGGTCTTCAGTTTCTTTCAGCCAATTCCTAGCTGCTACGAATGACTCAGTTCCATGGAAATCCCTTCCTCCCATAGCTTTAAAATCTTTACAGATCTTAGCCAAAGCGTTTCCCCGGGGAGGAGGTGAAGGAAAAGGTGCTGCTGCAGCTGGATGATTTCCTTCAGCTGGGGGAGGAGGAACGGTAGGACCTGGCTGAGTGGCCCTAGCTTCTAAGAACCGTCTAAACCAACCAGGTATTGGCACCCCTTCCGGCAAGTTAAGTTCTTGGGACATGCTGAAACAAAAAGGATAGATTCAAAACGAAGGATAAGAGATAGTACCTATGGCTTTGGGGAGTGGACTTTGCTTTTTAAAATAAAATAATATTTCTTTCTTTTAAAAATGCTTCTTTAAATTTCCTTTTTGAAAATAAATTTTCAAAACTTTTTATCTTATCTGGTAAACCTATGCTCTGATACCAAGTGAAACACCCCACCTCCGTTAGGGTCACTCTCAAAGGGAATGCCCTAATTTTGGTGGAGGTTTATAAGTACAAGTCACAGATATACAAGACAGATATAAGAACACATATTTGTAAACAGCGGAAAATCAACAAACTTTTGTTTCATAAAGGTCAAATACGTGTTACAACAACATCCTTTCCAAAAACATAACACTTTCATAATCTGTCTTGAGTACATTATTTAAAGAAGCATGAATAAAACGTAGATAAACTGCAAAAGCCCCATAGAGTTTGTCCAAAGCCATAGTTTCAAATGGAAAGTTCCAAGCAATACATTTCTCTTCTTCAAGCTGGATGTTAATGCTGGTCAAGCTGTAGTGTTCCCTCCCTGTGGACCTAGGGGGGGGGGGGAAACGGAAGAAAAGAAGACGAAAGAAAAGTAGAGTCAGACATAAAGCCTGAGTAAGTCTAGTACTATTTTGTCTATGAATAAAGAACTGGGTATGATAAGTATAATCAAGAAGTGGGCAAACACTATAAACTTGGTTAAGTTGTCTAGGGTCGAATATACTAACGTACCCCATATTAATCTCTGAACCCATATAAACTAGTTTCCCACTGGCACCCCACAATAAGGGTGATGTGATCCATTCTATGATGATCGGCTCCTACTCGCATAGTTACATGTGTCTTACGGCCCCCGATGTTTGTAGTTACCTATGCTGGTCCCACCATGGGGTGTATCAAGTCCCATGGCAGCGGCCCGACACAACCTTAGAATGCACAGGTATGCTACTGGTGCCCAGTGCTTTATTTTTCTGTGCCGGAGTGTGTGCACGCCCGCACCCCGTTAGAACCTACACTGCTACACCACCGCCGTCGATTTGACCTCTTACAATCAGCCCAGTAATCGTGCCCCACCCTGCCTAGTTTCAGGGTATCATGATACACCTTAGAGGGTTACTGCTGAAAAGGGTCCCCCGTTACTAGGTTTTCTATCTCTAGCCAACATGCTAAGTTGTTTAAGTGTTTTCTAACCTAACCCCACCAGTCCGTTTAGTTTAGCATGTTCCATTTTGATTAAGTCTTTAGTTCACTTAATCCTAACAGTCCTGACTCAGCCTTAATTGTCTTATTAAGGCCCTGACCTCTCACATTAGACAGGTATTGTTGTGGCTGCCTGTTGCCGGTTGGTTCCGGGAAGTCTTACGCCACAACTCAGTCTAACCTCGGGTCCTTATTGGGCTCCATGTTTAACCTCCCACATTGGATAGGTATTGTTGTGACTACTGGACAGCCGGGCGGTTCCGGGCAGGTTTACATCACAACTCAATCCAACCTCGGGTTAAACACATCGTATGTTCTACATTTACATATTTTGTCTTTCTTCTTTATTTATATGTAAATATTTGCGGCCCATTATTAAGTTAAGGGTGTAAAGGTTACACCAATCATGGGCCCAACCCATACTTGAACTTGGGCCCTTCTATTTATATTTTCATTCATTAGTATTTTTAACCCAACGTTATTTTCCCCCGGTTTACACGGCCGTTTATTATATATATTGGGCTTAGCCTTTTAAAGCCCAATTTAGCCATGCGAAAAGGGGAGGCTTATGGCGTGATTACATACACAAAAAGGGAAAGGTGAGCGTATGAACTTGCAATATGATGTTGGGAATACAAAATAGAAACTGGTGTACTTGCGTAGTAGTGACATATACTTTGGTCATAAAGCATAGGTGACATGAATCAAAGCATGTGAACTTGTAGTTGAGATAAGAGTCTAAATTGGGTATCATTATTGACACATAGTCATAACTACAACATGAACCTATACTTTTATTTATGCATAATGTCAAACATAAGCATGGCATAAATATTTCTAACATAAGCATGGCATAATGTCAAACATAAGCATGGCATAAATATTTCTAACATAAGGATGATTCTTACTTTAGTCATGTAATCTTGCAAAAAAAAGGGATTTTGATTCTAATCCTAACTATGTACCACATATGTCATCATATAATTCTTGTAAACAAGATAGACATAATCATGGATTTCAATTATGCCAAATATCATTCATAGCCTAGCCATATTCATAAGTTTGCAAATAGGTTTTCTAGTACAAAAGCATGACTTAATACATGATGCCAAATTCTCAACATAATTTCATATGGATTATAATAACCAAACTTGTTTTAATTACTTACAAATTGATTTATGCACAAAAATATACATCATGATGGCATAGTAGCAAAACCCCAAACTTGCATAAATTTAAATCAACTACATACATGTAGCTTCAACATGGATTACATAATTTGCGAAATATTCCAAACGTATACTTGCATAGAACTACCGCATGTAGTTCTTTATAACATGAATAACATAATTCAAGAATATCCAAACGTATATAATATTTCAAATTGATAAGAACGCACAAATATGAATAACTTTATTGCCACAATTCAAGCATACAAACCAACACAATTGTTTATTCATACCAAAGTAATACTCTACTTACAATGGTGTGACGAATTCTCTAATTAAGAGATATGATTCCTTTGTTGAATTGATTTGATTTAGGTCTCTTTAAGCTTTAGAATTTTCCTCCTAATCCTCTCTCTAGTTGGCGGCTACTCTTAGTCGTTCCTCAGCAACATGGCGGCTATGTTCTTAATTTTGAATGAATAGATTAGGGTTTGTCTAGGGTTGTTTATATAGAGGTTAGGAACTGATTAGGACCATTGATGTTGCTTGGATTGATCGTAGCCATTCATTCGATAGAGAGACCAATTAGAGCCTGCCACCTAGCCCTAATGACAAAGCAGACCACAGAAAATCGGCCAAGCACAGACCTGGCCAGCCAGGTTAGACTGGGCTCGACCAGGTCGATACCCCTGTCGACAGGGCTGTCGACAGCCCTGTCGACATGGGTAGCCCAGGTCGACAGCCCAGTCGACCTGGGTGGCCTAGGCGGGTGTTTATCCGCCTAGCCCATTGGGCCCCACTCTGTTTTTCTGAGCTTATTTTATTCTGTTTGAATTTTAAACTTAATTTAAAAACTTCCGAAGGCCATATCTTCTTCATACGGACTCCGTTTTTCGAAAACTCGGACTCTATTTCGCGTATTTTTCCGAGACGAACGCAATGGCGTATCCCGTTTTCCTTAGTTCTTTGATTTGAATTTGATTATACTTTAATTTATGAATTTCACAGTTATAGAATTTTCGGGGTGTTACAGTGTCTATTTGTATATCTGCATATGAAATCTGGAAAACTTTGCAAGTAACTCATGAAGGAAGAAGCAAAGTTAAACAGACCAAAATACCCATGTTAACCAATCAGTTTGAGTTATTTAAAAATGAATAAAAATGAGTCTATCTCCAATATGTACTGTAGGTTCCAGGAAATTGTGCATTCACTAATGGCTTTGGTTAAATGATATTCTGAGGAGGATCAAGTAAAAAAAATTGAATTCATCAACATTTGATTAGGACCAAAATACACTTGTCATTTAAGAAGCCAGTGACATCATTACAATGAAAATTTATGAATTAATTGGTAATTTAATGTTGTTCGAAGTTCAAATGCAAAGAAGAAAAGAAAACAAGTCGTCAGAAAAAAAATCGATATCATTCAATGCATCTATTTAAGATTCAAACTCAGATAATGATGATGAAGAAACATCCCCGATAACAAGGAATTTTAGAAAATTCCTAAGATATGAAAATAAAAATAACTTTAAATGGAATAAGCAAAGAAATATGGTGAAAAATAATAATGAGAATCTGAGCAATATCATATGTTATATAAACGACGAATTAGGCTATCTGAAAAAATTCTTTCCATACCCGGAGAAATAAAATTAGCCTACTCATGACAAGTCATCAAAGAAAAGGAAAAGAGCATATGCAACAACTCTAGATGATTCCGATTCATCTTCCAGTGATGAAGATCAAGAAACTAATAATTCAAATATGTGTTTCACAGCATTTCACAAATTAGAGGAAATCAAAGAACAAATCTAAAGTGGGTACGCCTTAATAATTATTTAATTACATAATTTGTTATTTGATTGCTTGCTTGAATATTTGATTGTTTGCCTAGATTAAAAATTGAATTCTCAATTCAAAATACAAAATTTAAAATAATAATTATTTAATAATATAAAAATATAAATATAAATTAGTGTTTTTATAAGAAATATTATCTTAGGAAATAATTAAATAAGAATATAGAATTCAAAAAGTCAAAAACCAAAAGTCACTTTGAAAATACAAAGGGAGATGTCGACATATCCATTTGCCTATGACGATATATACCAGAAAAGTGAAATTTGAAATTCTCTCCAACTTTTCACCAACATTAATGTGACTAAAAAGGTGTCTTTTAAACTAGCGAATTGACCTTTGGTTCTCTATCTTTATTATCTATTCATTTCATTTATTTTCTGTCTTCATTTAAAAATTCAAAACTACTCTTTATATTCCTATACTCTTCGTAATTATTCTAATAGCTTTCTTAAGCACTCCAAAAACCATGTGAGTAGCCAAGACTAACAAGGGTTTCCTCTTCAACAACCCGGATACTATCAAAGATTACATTAGTTATGTAAACTTTGGTAAAGCCGACATGGGAAATTTTGCTATCTTTAGTGATTTTTCTTCTTATTAACTTGAACCTCTCTTTTATCAAAAAGGAATTTTAAGTCTTATTGATTATCGGGATAATGATGAAGTTTGTTATCCCAATCTTGTGAAAATGTTTTATGCAAATTTCACTCGCGATTTTTATCAAGGAAGTGAAGATGAAACTTGGAGTAGTGTTAAAGAAACACAAATTGTTTAAGATTGTGATGTTATGAGTACCATTTTGGTTGCAAGAATACGGGGACGGATCTTTCGGATTTTAATATCGATGAAAGGGATTTATAAACTTTTCATCATATTTTTTAAAATGAAGAAAATTTGGAGTTCAAAAATCGTTTTTATCGTCCAAAAGCAAGAATCGTCAATTTACTACTTCAACATACCATCAACCCTCACTCCATAAATTTCAACAACCCTACAATGAAAGTTAACTAGGCCTTTTTGCTATTTTTGGAAATTATGAAATCAATTAGGCTAATGTAATTTTAAGTGAATTTAAACTAAAGGAAATTTCATCAAAAGAAAATACGTTATATCATGGAGCTTACCTTATGCTTATTTCCAAATATTTTGGAGTCGATTTCAAAGAAGAAGAGTTCATTTCTAGAAAAGTTTTTACTACCAGAAATATTTCTCTTATGAAGATTCCACTTGTGTTTCATCCATATAAAACATATGTGGAAAACCGAGCAAGATTTGAACAAGAAGAAGAAAGCAATCAAATGGATATTGAAGAAGAGGAAGAAGATACCTCTTTAGAAAGCATTGACGTTCCTACCAACCCTTTCAAGAGAACCATTCTCCAAAATCAAAAGATTTTAGCCAAGAACCAAAAGTTACTTAAGAAATTGTTTATAAGAAATATAAAAAGATTTCTACTTAAATGCGTCAGTTCTTTGGCAAAGTTGGAAGAAAACTTGGCTTGTCATCAACTTCATCCTCCTCCTCTACTGAATTCTAAATTGAATATCGTAGTGCATTTGCTTCTATTTCAATTTCCGTAATTCTATCTTAAGTTGTGTATTCATTTCATGTATCGTTATCATTAGATTGAAATGAAGTTTTGTATTTCTATCAATACTTGTTTAAACATATCTGGAATTATAATTAAAACAATAAAAATAAGTTTATATAAGTCAAAACGGATCACATAACAATGAAATTCTTCAAAACTTGAAACCACACATGCATATGTCGACATATACATTTACTTATGTGGATATATAATAGTACAATTTCTAGAATCATTTGAATCTACTCTAACCAACTCATGTCTATTCAGCTTAAACGAATTTTAAAGCCTATTTATACCCTTTTCTACCAGAAAAACTTATTCATTTATTTCTCTTATACTTCCTTTCACTTTTTCTTAATATATTCAAAACTATGGCTACTCAAACCCATAATCTTAGTGAAAATCCTGAAGAAATTCTTAACTCTTTCAAGAATATCCTCTCAATTATTCCCTGCAATCAGCGTCATCTAGAATTAAGTCAAATACAGATGATCAAACAACAAGAGAAACATTTTGATACGATTCGATGGATGATTGCTTCTCTTTCAAAAGATGAAGACAACAACATCAATGGAGCGCCTCTCACCAAGATCACGAAGATTGGGATGCTATAAAGGCTGATCCAATCTTCGGTGGAGATGGTTGGCGTAACAACCCGAATTTCGAGAGACCGGATTTTTTTCAAAAATTTCAATATATTGAAGATTGAGTTGGTTTGTCTGGTATCCTGCACAAAAAACAGAGATAATAAATATACTAGAGCTCGATAAAACATCTCACAGCGGAATGGATAAAATATAATAGCCAAATATAGCTTTACTTAAATAATAACACTGTCTAACAAGTGTCCAAAGGCTATCAAATCTATGCCTTAGACCTAACCTGCGAGTATGTTATGAGGAGGGGGTCAGAACATAAAGTTCTGGTGAATGGACAAATTATACATTCTGAAATAACCGTACATATATCGTTTAGTTATGCTTTCTAAACTATTAAGTTATTTAGGTTAATAGCACTCAAGGCTCTGCACTCACATCGTACCCATCTACTCTCCAGTTGATTAAACTACTATAATATAAATGTAGCTATACGCAACATCTCAAGGTACTCCCCATAGTACCCTCCTCGTATGATCTCCATCGTCATGCCACAGAAGCATGTACAACCTCCATCCTAAGCCAAACTGCTTATGGAAATTTGTTTCGTTATGCCACGTGATCACACAGAACTACCATTGCTATGCCATGTAATCATACAGATCACCGTATATGAACTCCTCAATCGAACTACTTCTCAATATGAAGTAATGCCCTAATGTCTACAATACACCACCCAACGCGTGTATCCGGGCCCTCACATGGACGTACTGCCTACTATAACCCGATTCTCGTAATAGGGCAGCATCCAATGCACGAAACTCGGTCAGGAGCTTTCAATATCTATAAGGACCGCCTCGTTAGGCCTGTAATAGACATATTCACATATGGTCTGTCTATTCACAATGGCAATGGCCGCACCTTGGCCCCTCCCTTAACTAATGAAAGACTTCTTCAAGAGCTAAGTGACGTTCCCCTATCAGCCAATCTAACATCCAATTTGGCATGTCCCGCAATCAAAGTCTCGATAGTGAAAGATCGAAGGTTTGTAGGTTTAGCTCTAATCATTCCTCATCACACTGATTGCCGATGACAGGTATCCGACGATCACTATCCTTAATTTGGTCCTGACCATTTATACACAAGGTAAACTACCGAATTACCCAACACCATCTGTCACAGCCTTCTGATGCCACACCACGGTTGCAGCCAAGGTATACTCACCGGATGGTACCATATGGAACAAACCCCTACGGATACAGCCTGAGCATGCACCATACAGAGGACCACCATGGAGTACCCTACCACGAAGTACCCAACCACGTCCCATAGAAGCCACGTTCTTCCCTCCAATCCCATAGAATAATCAGTTGAATGTAATCCTCTCGTGTCTCTAGGCATCACGATGATCTATCCCGTTGGGTTCTTCACCTTCATATGTATGGACTGGTTTAAGTGCATCACGCAATCGTGTTATTAGATACTACCTCTAATCTTTAAGTATGCACTTTCTTGACCTCATCTGTAACACCACACACTTTTCTATCAAAACTCTAACACATCCAAGCATGGAGCGTGTAAATCCAGTACCTGCAAATAAATAAGCATGAGCATAGAAAAATTTGCGGTGTTACGTCATTGCATTTTCTAATTAACTTGATTATCTGTGTATTTACTTTTATTCAAGTTGCTTGGTATGTTAGCATACAATTGGCTACTTACTTTCTTTATTCAGCCCTATGCCACTGGAGCGGACTTCCGCTTATTATTTTCTTCATTTATTAGACTTAATACTTTTAATTATAAGCCTACTATAATAGGCCTATTTTATTCTTTATTACTTAATCATAACCTTATCTTACACCATTATCATAACCGTTGTTGTGAGTTTACTTATTAACTTAGTTCCCTTAATTAGGTTTATTAATAAGTTCTCTTTTCATTTATTATAACCCATGTTATAATTTCTCTTGTCCTTAAGACAAGTCTACCTATTATATTTCATTATCATTCATATAATTAATTATAATAAGTTATATTCCCCATTCATTACAATTCTTCTTAGGTTCCTTAATATAAACCAACTTTTATTGTTGTAATCTTTTTTAAATTAATGTCATGTACATTTTTACTATTTCAGAAAAATATTTCACACACCTCATTAGATTGGTTAGTGGAAAGGTATAATGATCTATTTCCATAACATACATTTGTTAAGGTTCGTGGTTGCAAGTTATTTCTTTTATTTTCAATATGGACATATTTTATTTGTTTAGTGTGCAACACTATAATGAATCTCAATTCCACACTAATCCCTTTTTCCCTTTCTTTTCCTGCAACCATGTTCTCAATAATTTTATCGTTATGGATATGTATCCATTTTTCCTCAAAGCCAACTAACTCGGTCTACAACAAATTTTTCCCCTTTTTATTTTCTGAGTTGTATGTTGAATTCCGATTTTCATATACCATTCACAATTACTGTAAATTTTCCATACAAAAATAGGCATACCAATTCTTTTTTTTTTCATTATTCCTAATTTCACTGTAATTTTATTTACAGCATATCCAATTTGACATTAAATAACAATCTAAGAAACATAGTTGTAGTTATTGTAAATTCCACAATTTCAGTATTACAATAATTCTCAATCCAGACAGAAGATTAATGCAATATATTTGTGCAACAACATTATTCTTAACGTACTTAGAAATAGATTATATCACGCTTGCCACAAATTAAAATTATTTGTCACGTTAAGAATTAAGGGGAATGTAAATGGTAAATATACCATCACCAAAAGGTATAATTTTAAATCCATTCACCTGACGGCTTTCCAATCATTGAATTTGATTCAGATCTACTATTCCGTGGTCTTTCTGATTGAATCTAATATTAAGATAACTGTGGATTGACAAATCTGATGCTAAAAAAGACGGAATGAAAGAAAGAAGCCTAAAATAAATCATATTCAAGGGATTTACCTCACGTTGACAAGAAATCCAAACACCTATATTGTAGATCTATAGTCTTTGCCTTCAAGTCTTGAATCAGAATTCCTCAAAACTAACATTTTATTTTCTGAAAGATTTGGAGAAGGATAAAATTGCAGAGCCTTGGCGTCATATCAAAAATTATAAGATGCAAGCTAGGCTCTACTAGTCTATTTATAGGTGTATAGAAGATTCTACTTTGTCGGATTAAATAAAATAAATCTAAAGCATACAAGTGAAAAAAATATAACATTGAATCTCTCAGTACTGTGTCGACTCACCTCTAAGGTGTGCTGACCCACGGTGTGACGGCCTGGTGTTTCGCTCGATCCGAATCAGTCGTTAAACCGATCTAGACCGTTCGAAACCCCTGAACGTTGAGAACATGACAAAACAGAACGCAGACGGAAGAACATTTCATTGCTATTACAACAATTTCATCAGATACAAGAATATACAGAGTATAATTGAATAAATTACATTCGATAAATATCAGAGATTACAATAAATTACATAGCAGCGGAAAATAATATAAAGCACAACTGAAGGTGATATACGGATACAGAGCTTTCCGGATATCATTCCAGCTGTAAACCAGGATCCTGTGAATATAAATCTGCAAAACCAAAACTACTAGCTGCCCGTGCGGAAAATAGGGGCACCCAGAGTTTAGGTTGAAACAATAAACTCCAGGTCAGTCATGTGACTGGTGTGAGAACTAAAACAGTTATTTATAACTTTACTTTAAAAGAGAGTAATTCAAGGGACCACGCCGTATAACACGGAACGGGTTTCCTCCCAAGAATACCAGTGCATAGAATAAACAACGCAATGCTTTTTCGAAAAATGAAGCTATTATAAGACCCAGGTCCCATCACACAATGCAACGCAAGCCGGAGGATAGGGTTTTCCCTTATAATAGCCAAACATGCTTGATACGTTTAAAACAAATCATTTGATACTATAATAAGTGTATAGTGTCAAAACATTTCAATCATAAATATCAATCATAGGCGGCATAGCTACCATCTACTGTGTCGCCATACTAGTTCTACAATTAAAACCGAATTACACGTATTGGAAATTGGATTCCATCATGATTCGAGGCAAGGGGCAAGCTCCTCTCCGCGCTCGAGACACTCTAGC
Organism: Allium sativum; assembly: GCA_030737875.1. Taxonomy (NCBI): domain Eukaryota; kingdom Viridiplantae; phylum Streptophyta; class Magnoliopsida; order Asparagales; family Amaryllidaceae; genus Allium; species Allium sativum. Next base: position 63,618,193 of record CM060920.1, read on the forward strand.
AAATGCCTCGGGGCTACGCACTCTGGGCAACCCCTGGATGCAGCTGGGCCGGTCCTCACTTACGTTAGAGGATTAATTATGCCTGAACACACGTTTCCCGGTCTTTACAGACCTATAATCGAGGCGCCTCATTCCAACGACCACAAAGGTGAAAAGTATATATATGTCAGGGCTGGTAAGTCACTGACACCACCATAGCTAGAAAGAAACGTCGTGCTCTCCCAGCGGTCCGTATCCCGTTTTTAACTCATACCGAGGTGTGAGGCTCACGAATTCACGTTATACACAAAGCTGCCACGTAGGCGTGCTTTGATCATCAACCACAAGACTTTGCTTTTCAACAAAAGCCTTGATCATTGCATCTTAGCGTGCCACACAGGCAATTCATGCCATGCGACTGATGTCCATCGATATACAACCTCTGAGCTCGTACGTCTCAGAGAAGGGCGTTAAGCAAAAGAATAAATTCTCCGCCGCCAAACAGATGTATATTTAATAGAAATCAATCAACACAGAATAAAATCCAATGTCAGACACACAATCCATTTTCAAGTCCGTTCTGGGTCTGAACGAAACCGGAGGCACTTTCCTCGCATATCCATCCATCTCCAAGTACGTCTGGACGACCACCAACTATTTCCATCCTCTTGGGTGTACAGCCCAATCAGGATCGTTAGTAATAATCCAAACGATGTGAAGACTTCCGGTCTTCGACCACCGTCTTCATCTTCGACATATCGTCGAATCGGTTATTCAGAATGGGTATAAACCCGGTCTTTCCGAACAACCCGCGTATATTAAAAACAAATGTAACACAAACACAACATACGCCTCATTCCAATTCATTGGTCACTAACCGCAAATTAGCAAGAGAACAATTTCCCAAACATTAACCCCGAAGGCCGAAACCAACATCAGATCAATACCCAGGAAACCATTCTTCTTAGCCAACCTACAGCTAGTTTCTAAATTCCACATTCTTAGGGAAAGGTTCCCATTAATTTTATCCAAGATAAATTCTTTAAAATTTATCCTGTAATCTTCCTTTGGATGTCATTTAAAACCAAATTATGGTTTTTCCAACTAGTCGAGATTAGCGAACCGTACCGAAGTAATTATTTATTTTATTTCCCAATCCCAACCTATTCATCCCATGAAGCAAAACTGGTAATACTCCATATCTAACACCATAGTGTTATCGGTAAAATCAATTACCATTTCACGTTCAAATCTAATTAAAGATTTAACTATCGCTTTGGAGCAAAACTGGTAATACTCCATTCCCGCTTATTTCTAAATTTGATAATTTAGATTACAAATTCACATTTCAATCTAATTGCAGATTCGTTAAAACTCCTTTTACTGGGTTAAAGAACTAGGTGTTATTTAAAACACAGTTCACGACAAACCCAAATCACATTCTATCTGTTATCGGGTCAAAGAACAAGTGTTATTTAAAACACTGTTCACGATAAACCCATTTCAAATTTAATCAAATATATTAGAAATTCGATTATTTAAAACCCCCTTTTATATCTAATTCATTTATTTAAAAATAATTGGGTTTTAAATTTAGTTCAAAACTAGTTCATTTCGATAAAAACCCATTTTTATCTTTTCAAATATGGAGTTTTTCATCCCAAATTTTCCCTAATCATTTCTTATGATTTTACACAAATGATTGATATTTTTAATAATTTTATCAAGGCCCGTACAGTCGATTTCCAACAATGGCCATCGAACTGCACTTACAGCGACCTTTTTCAAATTTGATTTGGACGTATCTCCAAATCCAACCGTTAGATTTTGAATTTCAAATATTCGTTAGAAAGCTCTTATCGATACGAACCCAACGGTTCCGGTTTTAGGAGAATCCGACGGTCGGATCTCCCGTAATGCCAGTTTGAATTAAATGGTCGAAATTTACGAACTGCCGCGGCGCGGCGCGTTATATTCAGGCCATTATATTATATATATAATATATATAATATATATTTCGTCGATTACTATTTACAACGAATTATATAAATAGTTTTAAATTCGTTTCAAAAGCAATTTCAACTTCCATTTCAATTCAAATCAAAATTGGATTCTTCTTTATAAATTCGTTTTAAAATTCATTTCTATTCAATTCAAATTTCAATTAAATTTGAATTCATTTCAATTCGCTTTCGATTCAATTTGAATTCGTTTTCAATTCAATTCAATTCAAATTGGTTTTATATTCGATTCAAATTCATTTTCTATTCAAATCAAATTCGTTTCGTTTTCTATTTGAATCAAATTCATTATATATTCAGTTGAAATCAAATTGGTTTTCTATTCCATTCCATTCGAAATCGTTTTATATTCAATTCAAATCGAACTCGTTATATATTCAATTCAAATCGAACTCGTTATATATTCAATTCATTTCGAAATCGTTATATATTCAATCCATTTCGAAATCGTTATATATTCAATTCATTTCGAAATCGTTATATATTCAATTCATTTCGAAATCGTTATATATTCAATTCATTTCGAAATCGTTATATATTCAATTCATTTCGAAATCGATAAAATCGATATAAATATCGTTCACGTCAAAATGGCGTCAATCTAATCAACACGGCTTCATAAATTTCTATTTTCAAATATTCTATTTCAAATATTTCTTTTTGTCAACACACGACTAATCTCAACGAATGAGTACCGTCCACGTGTGACTATTTTTGTTATTTAATATATTTTATAAAAATTAAGGTATCTATCGTTTGATATTAAATCAGACTCCAAACGTAATTTAGTGAGAGAACGATTTCCTGAATATTAACCCCGAAGGCCGAAACCAACATCAGATTAATATCCAGGGGACCACTCATCTCATCTATTTTCCAGCCGATTTCTAATTCTATATATGATAAAGATGTAAATTTTATTATTAAGATATTCCGTTCAACACATGACTAATCTCAACGAATGAGTACAGTTAACACATGAACCTTTATTTTATATTGATAAAGATATAAATTTTATTATAAAAATATTTTGTTCAACACATGACTAATCTCAACGGATGAGTACAGTCAACACATGAACCTTTATTTTATATTGATAAAGATATAAATTTTATTATAAAAATATTTCGTTCAACACATGACTAATCTCAACGAATGAGTACAGTCAACACAAGAACCTTTACTTTATATTGATAAAGATATAAATTTTATTATAAAAATATTTCGTTCAACACATGACTAATCTCAACGAATGAGTACAGTCAACACATGAACCCTTATTTTATAATATTCTTTATTTTGTAAATTGGAATGAGGCCCAATCAACATATAATGTTAATTATATGGATTTTCATACAACACATGTATATAATAGCATTGAAAAATAATCAACCATCAACCAAAGTGCACTACACTGTATAAGCATCAAATATAAATATCTAACGCTTATAACAGCCTGTCAATCAATCGATCGACATGTTTAATCAATTAGGATGAGTGAACTTCAAATTTCATCCCAACACCCGTGTGGGGTTTCAAACAATCAAACACAGATTTTATTTGTGCAGTTGGGCGATGTGTAAAATTTATCGACCCAATCAATGTCAGTCAAATCAGTGTACATAAACAAACCGTCTGGTTTGTAAATGAATATTTTATTTTATTCACTTTCACGTTAAAACTATATTTTTAACGATAAAAACATTTTATTTTGACATATGAATATCTATTCAGTTCATTCTTTAAATAAAATGATATTTCTATTTTTCTAACATATTTTAGAAAATTTCGGCGGCATAACGGCACGATACTAGAAACGGGACGAGGCCTAGCCTTATCCCCGGTCTAGTGAAGGCCCACGCCATTCACACATCAATCAAATTTACCAAACCACCAAATTCAAATCAAATCATCTAACTAATTTATGCAACCAAACAAACAAGTCCATGGTCTGTGGACGATTGTGTCGGGTGCTACTAAGCACCGTCTGCATCCTAGTATATATTTAAATAGAAATGAAATTGAAAGGTGAGAAATTCTCACAAATAGCTATCCAATCATCTTGACTCTTCTTTGATAGAAATCTTCATCGTCATCGCATCTTCGTCATCTTCGTTGCCCGTAGTCACTATATATATAAAAATCACATTTTTATATTCTCTATTATATAAAAATCATATTTTTATCGCTAACTTCATATTGTGAAAATAGAATTTTCATCGCTATTTCATATTTGTAAAAATAGAATTTTCACTTCGTTATACTTTATATAAAAAATTGAATCTTTACTATGTTATTCAATATATAAAAATCTACTCTTTTATTACTATGTTATATAGATAAAAATTATATTTTTATATTCTTAAAACCATACTATTTTTATATTGTTATATACAAATTAAAAATCACTTCTTTATGGTGTCGTTCATATCATAAAAATCAAATCTTTATAAACATTTCATATAAATGAAAAACCAAATCTTTATTCGCATTCATATAAATGAAAAACCAAATCTATTTTATTAAAAATCTGATCTTTACATGATAAAAATCCTTCCTTTGTTTGATTAAAAATCCTTCATGTTTATAAAACCAAACTTCTTCACGTTTATATAAAAACCATCTTTCATGTACATTATCTATAAATAAACTTATCTAAGAACACGTTTTAATATAAACAAAAACTGATTTAAGACAGAAATTAAACTTACATCGGCATAGGAAAAAGAGGGGAGAAACTGTAGGGTGCGCCAGCGTGTCAGAGGGGGAGTCGGAGCTATCGTGGCGGCGCTCAGGTGGTCTCGGCGGCGGGCTCCTGTAGAGTGGCGGGCTGGGGTTTAGGCGCAGCTCGGTTTGGGCATGGGGGGGTTAAGGCTTCGGGAGGTATTGGCCGGTGGACATCGCGAGGAAGAGGGAAGGAGGGGGGGTCGATGCTATGGGAGCGGTGGTGGGGGGTGGCTGAGAGGGCGACGGGGGTGGCACGACTTGGAGGCCGACGGGTTTGCTGCCATCGATACTTTTTTTTTAATTTGACCTAGGTTTGACTTCTGAAGGGAGAAACTAACCGGGGGGGGGGGGGGTTTAATGGAAATAGTTGTATATTATTTTTCTTTTATTATTTAATTATTTTATTCATCTCTAAAAAGCACTTTTATTTTCGACCTCTAAACGAGGCCCACCGCCTGTCGTCCATAGCCAAATACCCCCATTCCGAACACAATGGGATATGTATCGTAAGCTGATTTGATCGTTTGAATCAGTTTCCGTTAAATTTACATTTAAATCACTATATTGAATTTTAAACGTACATTTCAAATTACCGGGGTCACATACTAACTAGAAAAATTCCAGAAAGATATTTTCTAGCTTCGTATTGACGATACGGTCCTAACAAAACTAGTTTCGTCGAATTCTGAGACCGTTAGAAAAATGGCCAATTTCCAGTCGATTAAAATCAACTGAAACCGGTCAAACGCGTTTTCCTTTGCCACGCTCGCATATTGATTCGAAAAATTATGAAATTTGGAACCTAGCAATAACTTGACATCACGGATCCAACAAAACTGGTTTCGTCGAAATCCGAGGTCATTTGCAAAATGTCCATTTTTAAGGGCCTGAATTCCATAGCGACTATTCAGAATTTTCAACTGGACATATCTTTTGATTCCCACTATGAAATTTTGATTTGTTGGATTCGTTAGAAAGATATTATCAATTAGATCCTAATGTTTCTGGTTTCACTAAAATCCGGATTGTTTTGCACCCGGTACATTCAATTGAAGTTTGAAATCGAATTATCGAACTACCGCGCCATTTTCAATTCTATTTATAATTATATATAAATATTTATATTCTAACGACGACGCGTATAATATATACGTTCGAATTTTATTCAAAATAAATTTCTCGTCGATATTATTTAAAATAATCTATTTTAAATAATCAAAATTCGCTAAAATTGCCAAAAATAAAAAATTTAAACTGGCCCAGATTTTCCGGGTTATTACAATCTCCCCCACTTAAAACTTTTCGTCCCCGAAAAAGAACAAAGTCGAAAGTGGTTTGATAAATCAACTCTACGCTCGATCTGGCTTCCATTCTCCAACTTTTCAGTTTCTGAGAATTTTCAAAATTTCAAAAATTTGGCTAACACCCTAAATTTTTGAAAAATTTCGCCATAACCTCCCCTGCACCGGGAGCATCGGGGAATTTCAAATAGCTTCCCCGGTCCTTCTAATCTCAAAAAGAAAAAGAAAAAGCCAAGCGGCTAGCCAATAGGCTCATAAAATCATCATCACCCAAACAAAACAGTAAATTATGTAATAAACATGTACCTATTTGTCGGGCAAACAAATTTTATTCTTCGGCTCTAGCCTCCTTGCTATGACCTGTTCAATATAAGTATATGTATATGCAAGCAAATGCGACCAATTATCAATATAGTTCAATATTTGGTTCAATTAGGCATAAGTGTTTCAAAATTATCAAACAAAATAAACAAACAACACAAACATCAATCGATTAGTGGATTAGAGTTTCAAATCCATAAAATTTGATATATATACAGAAAATCTTGTTTTTGATGTCAATTCACAACAATGTGTTCTAACTATATAAGTTTTGGTTCTCACACCAGTCTAATGGAAATATATCGATATCACACCTTCGAAACACGAACATAAATACTAATGACGACTAGTCAATCATCAGAATCATCTTCGGGCCACTAGAGTATGATTCTATATCTATCCAGTATATTAAAACTTCGAATATACGTTCATGACGCGCATATGCAAAATCTTTATATACTCGATTGTCCATATTCAAAATAAATAAATAATCAAATACGTATAAAATGGTTTAAATTTTCAAAACAAAGTTGTTTTCATTTAAAAAATATACTCTTCACACTCGTTCTAGGATACTACTGATCCTATCTCTAACGAGTCATTCTAATTGGATATTGCTAATCCAATATCTGCTGAATTCTTTCGTATGGTTCTAATGTGTCTTGTTCTCGAGCTCTGTAACCCAAAGCTCTGATACCAAATGTGACGACCTGGTGTTTCGCTCGATCCGAATCAGTCATTAAACCGATCTAAACCGTTCGAAACCCCTGAATGTTGAGAACAGGACAAAACAGAACGCAGACGGAAGAACATTTCATTGCTATTACAACAATTTCATCAGATACAAGAATATACAGAGTATAATTGAATAAATTACATTCGATAAATATCAGAGATTACAATAAATTACATAGCAGCGGAAAATAATACAAAGCAGAACTGAAGGAGATATACGGATACAGAGCTTTCCGGATATCATTCCAGCTGTAAACCAGGATCCTGTGAATATAAATCTGCAAAACCAAAACTACTAGCTGCCCGTGCGGAAAATAGGGGCACCCAGAGTTTAGGTTGAAACAATAAACTCCAGGTCAGTCATGTGACTGGTGTGAGAACTAAAACAGTTATTTATAACTTTACTTTAAAAGAGAGTAATTCAGGGGACCACGCCGTATAACACGGAACGGGTTTCCTCCCAAGAATACCAGTGCATAGAATAAACAACGCAATGCTTTTTCGAAAAATGAAGCTATTATAAGACCCAGGTCCCATCACACAATGCAACGCAAGCCGGAGGATAGGGTTTTCCCTTATAATAGCCAAACATGCTTGATACGTTTAAAACAAATCATTTGATACTATAATAAGTGTATAGTGTCAAAACATTTCAATCATAAATATCAATCATAGGCGGCATAGCTACCATCTACTATGTCGCCATACTAGTTCTACAATTAAAACCGAATTACACGTATTGGAAATTGGATTCCATCATGAGTCGAGGCAAGGGGCAAGCTCCTCTCCGCGCTCGAGACACTCTAGCAAATGCCTCGGGGCTACGCACTCTGGGCAACCCCTGGATGCGGCTGGGCCGGTCCTCACTTACGTTAGAGGATTAATTATGCCTGAACACACGTTTCCCAGTCCTTACAGACCTATAATCGAGGCGCCTCATTCCAACAACCACAAAGGTGAAAAGTATATATATGTCAGGGCTGGTAAGTCACTGACACCACCATTGCTAGAAAGAAACGTCGTGCTCTCCCAGCGGTCCGTATCCCGTTTTTAACTCATACCGAGGTGTGAGGCTCACGAATTCACGTTATACACAAAGCTGCCACGTAGGCGTGCTTTGATCATCAACCACAAGACTTTGCTTTTCAACAAAAGCCTTGATCATTGCATCTTAGCGTGCCACACAGGCAATTCATGCCATGCGACTGATGTCCATCGATATACAACCTCTGAGCTCGTACGTCTCAGAGAAGGGCGTTAAGCAAAAGAATAAATTCTCCGCCGCCAAACAGATGTATATTTAATAGAAATCAATCAACACAGAATAAAATCCAATGTCAGACACACAATCCATTTTCAAGTCCGTTCTGGGTCTGAACGAAACCGGAGGCACTTTCCTCGCATATCCATCCATCTCCAAGTACGTCTGGACGACCACCAACTATTTCCATCCTCTTGGGTGTACAGCCCAATCAGGATCGTTAGTAATAATCCAAACGATGTGAAGACTTCCGGTCTTCGACCACCGTCTTCATCTTCGACATATCGTCGAATCGGTTATTCAGAATGGGTATAAACCCGGTCTTTCCGAACAACCCGCGTATATTAAAAACAAATGTAACACAAACACAACATACGCCTCATTCCAATTCATTGGTCACTAACCGCAAATTAGCAAGAGAACAATTTCCCAAACATTAACCCCGAAGGCCGAAACCAACATCAGATCAATACCCAGGAAACCATTCTTCTTAGCCAACCTACAGCTAGTTTCTAAATTCCACATTCTTAGGGAAAGGTTCCCATTAATTTTATCCAAGATAAATTCTTTAAAATTTATCCTGTAATCTTCCTTTGGATGTCATTTAAAACCAAATTATGGTTTTTCCAACTAGTCGAGATTAGCGAACCGTACCGAAGTAATTATTTATTTTATTTCCCAATCCCAACCTATTCATCCCATGAAGCAAAACTGGTAATACTCCATATCTAACACCATAGTGTTATCGGTAAAATCAATTACCATTTCACGTTCAAATCTAATTAAAGATTTAACTATCGCTTTGGAGCAAAACTGGTAATACTCCATTCCCGCTTATTTCTAAATTTGATAATTTAGATTACAAATTCACATTTCAATCTAATTGCAGATTCGTTAAAACTCCTTTTACTGGGTTAAAGAACTAGGTGTTATTTAAAACACAGTTCACGACAAACCCAAATCACATTCTATCTGTTATCGGGTTAAAGAACTAGTGTTATTTAAAACACTGTTCACGATAAACCCATTTCAAATTTAATCAAATATATTAGAAATTCGATTATTTAAAACCCCCTTTTAAATCTAATTCATTTATTTAAAAATAATTGGGTTTGAAATTTAGTTCAAAACTAGTTCATTTCGATAAAAACCCATTTTTATCTTTTCAAATATGGAGTTTTTCATCCCAAATTTTCCCAAATCATTTCTTATGATTTGACACAAATGATTGATATTTTTAATAATTTTATCAAGGCCCGTACAGCCGATTTCCAACAATGGTCATCGAACTGCACTTACAGCGACCTTTTTCAAATTTGATTTGGACATATCTCCAAATCCAACCGTTAGATTTTGAATTTCAAATATTCGTTAGAAAGCTCTTTTCGATACGAACCCAACGGTTCCGGTTTTAGGAGAATCCGAAAGGTCGGATCTCCCGTAATGCCCGTTTGAAATAAATGGTCGAAATTTACGAACTGCCACGGCGCGGCGCGTTCTTTTCAGGCCATTATATTATATATATAATATATATTATATATATTTCGTCGATTACTATTTACAACGAATTATATAAATAGATTTAAATTCGTTTCAAAAGCAATTTCAACTTCCATTTCAATTCAAATCAATATTGGATTCTTCTTTATAAATTCGTTTTAAAATTCATTTCTATTCAATTCAAATTTCAATTAAATTTGAATTCATTTCAATTCGCTTTCGATTCAATTTGAATTCGTTTTCAATTCAATTCAATTCAAATTGGTTTTATATTCGATTCAAATTCATTTTCTATTCAAATCAAATTCGTTTCGTTTTCTATTTGAATCAAATTCATTATATATTCAGTTGAAATCAAATTGGTTTTCTATTCCATTCCATTCGAAATCGTTTTATATTCAATTCAAATCGAACTCGTTATATATTCAATTCAAATCGAACTCGTTATATATTCAATTCATTTCGAAATCGTTATATATTCAATCCATTTCGAAATCGTTATATATTCAATTCATTTCGAAATCGTTATATATTCAATTCATTTCGAAATCGTTATATATTCAATTCATTTCGAAATCGTTATATATTAAATTCATTTCGAAATCGATAAAATCGATATAAATATCGTTCACGTCAAAATGGCGTCAATCTAATCAACACGGCTTCATAAATTTCTATTTTCAAATATTCTATTTCAAATATTTCTTTTTGTCAACACACGACTAATCTCAACGAATGAGTACCGTCCACGTGTGACTATTTTTGTTATTTAATATATTTTATAAAAATTAAGGTATCTATCGTTTGATATTAAATCATACTCCAACCGTAATTTAGTGAGAGAACGATTTCCTGAATATTAACCCCGAAGGCCGAAACCAACATCAGATTAATATCCAGGGGACCACTCATCTCATCTATTTTCCAGCCAATTTCTAATTCTATATATGATAAAGATGTAAATTTTATTATTAAAATATTCCGTTCAACACATGACTAATCTCAACGAATGAGTACAGTCAACACATGAACCTTTATTTTATATTGATAAAGATATAAATTTTATTATAAAAATATTTCGTTCAACACATGACTAATCTCAACGGATGAGTACAGTCAACACATGAACCTTTATTTTATATTGATAAAGATATAAATTTTATTATAAAAATATTTCGTTCAACACATGACTAATCTCAACGAATGAGTACAGTCAACACATGAACCTTTACTTTATATTGATAAAGATATAAATTTTATTATAAAAATATTTCGTTCAACACATGACTAATCTCAACAAATGAGTACAGTCAACACATGAACCCTTATTTTATAATATTCTTTATTTTGTAAATTGGAATGAGGCCCAATCAATCACCATATAATGTTAATTATATGGATTTTCATACATCACATGTATATAATAGCATTGAAAAATAATCAACCATCAACCAAAGTGCACTACACTGTATAAGCATCAAATATAAATATCTAACGCTTATAACAACCTGTCAATCAATCGATCGACATGTTTAATCAATCAGGATGAGTGAACTTCAAATTTCATCCCAACACCCGTGTGGGGTTTCAAACAATCAAACACAGATTTTATTTGTGCAGTTGGGCGATGTGTAAAATTTATCGACCCAATCAATGTCAGTCAAATCAGTGTACATAAACAAACCGTCTGGTTTGTAAATGAATATTTTATTTTATTCACTTTCACGTTAAAACTATATTTTTAACGATAAAAACATTTTATTTTGACATATGAATATCTATTCAGTTCATTCTTTAAATAAAATGATATTTCTATTTTTCTAACATATTTTAGAAAATTTCGGCGGCATAACGGCACGATACTAGAAACGGGACGAGGCCTAGCCTTATCCTCGGTCTAGTGAAGGCCCACGCCATTCACACATCAATCAAATTTACCAAACCACCAAATTCAAATCAAATCATCTAACTAATTTATGCAACCAAACAAACAAGTCCATGGTATGTGGATGATTGTGTCGGGTGCTACTAAGCACCGTCTGCATCCTAGTATATATATAAATAGAAATGAAATTGAAAGGTGAGAAATTCTCACAAATAGCTATCCAATCATCTTGACTCTTCTTTGATAGAAATCTTCATCGTCATCGCATCTTCGTCATCTTCGTTGCCCGTAGTCACTATATATATAAAAATCACATTTTTATATTCTCTATTATATAAAAATCATATTTTTATCGCTAACTTCATATTGTGAAAATAGAATTTTCATCGCTATTTCATATTTGTAAAAATAGAATTTTCACTTCGTTATACTTTATATAAATAATTGAATCTTTACTACGTTATTCAATATATAAAAATCTACTCTTTTATTACTATGCTATATAGATAAAAATTATATTTTTATATTCTTAAAACCATACTATTTTTATATTGTTATATACAAATTAAAAATCACTTCTTTATGGTGTCGTTCATATCATAAAAATCAAATCTTTATAAACATTTCATATAAATGAAAAACCAAATCTTTATTCGCATTCATATAAATGAAAAACCAAATCTATTTTATTAAAAATCTGATCTTTACATGATAAAAATCCTTCCTTTGTTTGATTAAAAATCCTTCATGTTTATAAAACCAAACTTCTTCACGTTTATATAAAAACCATCTTTCATGTACATTATCTATAAATAAACTTATCTAAGAACATGTTTTAATATAAACAAAAACTGATTTAAGACAGAAATTAAACTTACATCGGCATAGGAAAAAGAGGGGAGAAACTGTAGGGTGCGCCAGCGTGTCAGAGGGGGAGTCGGAGCTATCGTGGCGGCGCTCAGGTGGTCTCGGCGGCGGGCTCCTGTAGAGTGGCGGGCTAGGGTTTAGGCGCAGCTCGGTTTGGGCATGGGGGGTTAGGGCTTCGGGAGGTATTGGCTGGTGGACATCGCGAGGAAGAGGGAAGGAGTGGGGGGGTCGATGCTATGGGAGCGGTGGTGGCGGGTGGCTGAGAGGGCGACGGGGGTGGCACGACTTGGAGGCCGACGGGTTTGCTGCCATCGATACTTTTTTTTTGTTTTAATTTAACCCAGGTTTGACTTCTGAAGGGAGAAACTAACGGGGGGGGGTTTAATGGAAATAGTTGTATATTATTTTTCTTTTATTATTTAATTATTTTATTCATCTCTAAAAAGAACTTTTATTTTCGACCTCTAAACGAGGCCCACCGCCTGTCGTCCATAGCCAAATACCCTCATTCCGAACACAATGGGATATGTATCGTAAGCTGATTTGATCGTTTGAATCAGTTTCCGTTAAATTTACATTTAAATCACTATATTGAATTTTAAACGTACATTTCAAATTACCGGGGTCACATACTAACTAGAAAAATTCCAGAAAGATATTTTCTAGCTTCGTGTTGACGATACGGTCCTAAAAAAACTAGTTTCGTCGAATTCTGAGACCGTTAGAAAAATGGCCAATTTCCAGTCGATTAAAGTCAACTGAAACCGGTCAAACGCGTTTTCCTTTGCCACGCTCGCATATTGATTCGAAAAATTATGAAATTTGGAACCTAGCAATAACTTGACATCACGGATCCAACAAAACTGGTTTCGTCGAAATCCGAGGTCATTTGCAAAATGTCCATTTTTAAGGGCCTGAATTCCATAGCGACTATTCAGAATTTTCAACTGGACATATCTTTTGATTCCCACTATGAAATTTTGATTTGTTGGATTCGTTAGAAAGATATTATCAATTAGATCCTAATGTTTCTGGTTTCACTAAAATCCTGATTGTTTTGCACCCGGTACATTCAATTGAAGTTTGAAATCGAATTATCGAACTACCGCGCCATTTTCAATTCTATTTATAATTATATATAAATATTTATATTCTAACAACGACGCGTATAATATATACGTTCGAATTCTATTCAAAATAAATTTCTCGTCAATATTATTTAAAATAATCTATTTTAAATAATCAAAATTCGCTAAAATTGCCAAAAATAAAAATTTTAAACTGGCCCAGATTTTCCGGGTTATTACACACGGCCTAGGCCATTATCGTTAGTTTTGCCGATATTAATTTCTTGTTTAATGTTGGTGATAACATTTCTTTTTGGTTTTGAAATATCACTACACAAAATTATTTTCTTTAATTTATAACATATACTCAATAATTGAAATTCTAATTTATGTGCGTATATATGCGTATAACTCTTCAAATCTTTGTTTGTAACAACCCAGAATTTTAATAATAGGAATTAATTACTAGAATTTAAAAAATAAGGATTTTTACAAATGATGGAATTTGACCACGAAAATTTAACTGATGCGTTCGTTTCAGAATTCTGGTCAACTTTCATGTATGGAGTTTCGTGAGCGGAGTCCATATGAAAAAGTTACGGATGAAATACGATAATGGATGGAAAAAACAGAATATTTTATATATAGAAATAAATTGTTTCCCCAACCACCTCACTGCAGGTCGACCAAGCGGTCGACCGAGGCAGTCGACCGCTGGTTGCGACCATTTGGTCGAGCTAGGCAGTAACGGCTATGGTTGGGCTGTATAATATTATATATGAACAGATAGATATTTAATAAATCAAATCTAATGGTTCAAGGCCAATTCCAATCCTATAAATAAAGGGGTAATGCCTCATTCTTTTCCACATAAATTTGTGGATAACAACGAAGCTCTACCATTTTCCTCCCTCTTCAAACCTAATTTCTTAAATAAAAATATATTCATAAACAACAAATCATATAAAATTGAGAGGATTATCAGATTCAATGGAAAAGAATGTAAATTAGCGCTTTAAATCAGATTCTCTCCTCTCTTCCTATTTTCTTACATATCTACAGATATGAAATTTTCCCCTTTTAAGATAAATTGTAGATTTATAAGAATTTGCGAATTGTAGGCCTAAAAGATTTAAACTTTGGATTTGTATGCTTTAAGGTGAGTGGGAAATTCATATATATAGTTATAATACTTATTTATTTCGTTGAATTAGATCTCTGTTTTTTTTTTGCCTATTCTCAGCAGATCTGTTCATAATATTGTTGTAAATGAATTGACATCTACCAGATCTGATTGTAAATATTGTTAAATTTGTAAGTTGTGAAATTGTGGTTAGGCATAATATTAATTGTAGGATTCCTAAATTTGTTCATACATATTTCCTACAAAATTTTGATGTAAAACGTATTATAGCATGCCAAAAACTTGAAAATGACAAGGAATATGCCACTAAACTTGAAAATAATAAATACCCATTCCTTGTGATTTTTAGTATCCCTCTTCCTATATATTTTGGATAATTTATTGAAATTATCACAATTAATCATTAAGATTTTTAAGCTCTAACATTTTTGAACATAAAAGGTTTTTCAGTTTGAAATATAAACTGGAATATAAATAATAATAATAAAATGGATTTATAAATACGACACTGTTAGGTTATAATAAAATTTCATATTTGGAAAAGTTTTAAATCTTTCTTCGAAAAGGCTAGGAAAATCCTTCATCCTTATTTTTAGGGTATTTGATTTTGAAATGTTTAGTTTATGTCATCTAGTGAGGGGAAAATCTATTTTAAATTTTATTTCGGATTTCTAGCTGATTTCCTATTTTAAGTTCGTTCGATTTGGTGGCCACAATTTTTTTTATGGAGACACGGAAAAAGGCATTGGAATATTTAATTTCTTAACTCGATAGGTGGTGGAAGTCGATACGTGTATTAAGTTGGGAACGGAAATTGTTTCGACGTAATAGAAATTCTATTTTAATTTATATATAATTTATACGGGTCGTTGGGCCAAGGTTCGTGCTGTGCCTGTTATGGGGAAAGAGGTCGACCTGTGGTCGACCTCCCTTCTAGAGCCAGGCCGATCACTCCCTCTTAACGAGCATGGCCTAGAACCCGACCCGATTCAGCTGGAACAATATGTATATATCTTTCCAACTGACCTCTCCTCCCCCAGACCCCAATTTCCACCGTTGCCAAAACCTCCTCCATTCCCAAGCTCTAATCCGAGAAACCCACACTCTGTTTCGTCCCTAATTATCACCAAAATCCTTCTCGTGCAGGTCTCTACCCAATTATACTTTATATTTCCAATTTTCATTGACCAATTTGTCGTTTCCTCCATGGCACCTTGCACTCAATACCCCGGTTGTAACACCCCACCTCCGCCAGGGTCACTCGCAAAGGAATGCACTAGCTTTGGAGGGGCATTATTTGTAAACAAGGTAAAGATGCATAATGATATAGCAAGGCAGGACATGTAAATAAACAGAGTAAGTAGATAAAACAGCGGAAGATTTTTAAACCATTTCAAAACACAAGTCTGGTACATCAAAATGTCAATTTCCCGAAATCACAAGTTTAGATAAATACATCATCTGATAAACTGAAATACATAAGTACTATCCCCAAATAAGAGAGGTAAACCATAGCGGCTCAAGTCCAAAGCATACTTGAGCTATCCAAGGAAGCAGCAAAAATCCAAGCTAGGCTCCAGTATTCCCTCCCTAAGAACCTGGGGGGGGGGGGAAACGGAAGAAAAGAGGCGAAAGAAAACAGGTCAGTCAAAAAGACTGAGTAAGCCCTGCTACGATCAGTCTATAAACTAATAAAGTTAACATCATGATTGAAACTGAGAGGATCATAAATAACAACATGCTGGCATGATTAATCAACCACAAGATAGATAGAGGTGTCATCGCATAAACAGAGTTAAGTTTTGCACCACGGTGTACTAGCAAACCAACATAACAGGTATTGATCCCTTAGCCCAAACTTTGGCCCAATAACATGAAGTGACCTTAATATAAGGTCCAACCCAACGGTCTAGTCGATCGGCTCCCTATAAGCCTAACACGTCAAGTGTTGATGTCCATACGGCCCACATATGGATGTAGTTAGTCTGTGCTGGGTCCACCTTTGGGTGTATCAAGCCCTCGGGTGTCAACCCCGGACACTTAAGCAATAATGCACAGCCCTAACCTACTGGTACCCGTGCCTCGAGTTTGTCCAACATCGGACTACGTGCACGTCCGTAGCCCGCCGGAACCCGCACCGCTGTACCACTCAGCCATCGCCCTTTGGTCGCTTACATCCGTCCAGTAATCGTGCCCCGCCCTAGCCTAGCTTCTAGGGTTGTGAATGATACCAAACTGGGATTACTGTTAGAACAGACCACGTTGCTAGGGTTTTCTAAGAAGGTTAAGTGTGATTTAACCCTTCACTAATCATGGATTAAATTAGTTAAGTGTAATCAACGGTTCACCACTTAACCCCATCCAATCCCTTGTATCCCCAAATTGATTAAATTGGTTAAGTGTAACTTAACCCCATTTTCATCCCTTGAATCCCCAAATTGGTTAAGTATTAGTGGACCCTGACTTAACCCTAATCATGAGGCATTAATTAACTTAATGCACCTTAACCTCTCACATTAGACCTTGTTGTGGTTACTAGTTAGGCCGGGCGGGTCCGGGTAGGTTTACACCACAACTTAGTCTAACCTCGGGTTTTGGCACCACATGACCAACTTCTCACATTGGGTCCTATTGTTCGTAGCCACTAGTTAAGCCGGTCGGTTCCGGGTAGAATTACGCTACGAACTCAACCCAACCTCGAGTTGGCCACACTTTTGTTTTCTAAGTGTCATGTCCACTTTATTTCAAAACATAATTACAAGCCAACAAATGCTTGGGTAGACCTAACTTAATAGGTAAATTCCCAAGGGGTAGACCTAACTTAATAGGTAAATTCCCAATCTTATATTTTCATGTATTTTAAGTTTACCCAAACCCCCCCCCCCCCCAACGTCATTCTATCGCTTACATATTCGTAATAACGCATAAAGGATAGGAAGAGGGAACTTGGCATAATCATACATGGTGAACTTACATATCACAACAAACATGCATAACATGTTAGACTTGCATAACTTAGCATAGTGAACTTGCATATTAACATAAACATGCATAACATGTTAGACTTGCATAACTTAGCATAGTGAACGTGCATATTAACATAAACATGCATAACATGTTAAACTTGCTTAACATGGCATAGGGAACTTGCATAAACATGCATAACTTGTCCAACATGCACAACTTGTCATTTTAAACTTGCATAACTTGTCAAACATGCACAACTTGTCATTTTAAACTTGCATAACTTGTCAAACATGCACAACTTGTCAAACATGCACAACTTGTCATTTTAAACTTGCATAACTTGTCAAACATGCACAACTTGTCAAACATGCACAACTTGTCATTTTAAACTTGCATAAATATGCATAGCTTGTCAAACTTGCAAATCATGACTTGGTGAACTTGCATAAACATGCATAACTTGTTAAACATACAAATCATGGCTTAACGAACTTGCATAACCATGCATAACTTATTTAACTTGCAAATCAAGGCTTAGCAAACTTGCATAAACATGCATAACTCAATAAACATACATAAATCCCAACTTGCATCACATATTAACTTTAGAGTTTCTAAAATGAAGGTAAGAGGGCTTACAATGCTTATGCGGACTCAAATGAGTATAACAAATGCAAGAAACCCCTTATGCAACTAAATAAAACCCCCAAATGCAAGCAAACTTGATCAAGACTCCTCCTTTATGATGCCAATAGAAAAACAAGCCTTTAATGCAAGCTAAGGAGGATCATACAAGCCTAAATATGCTTGTATGCATGGAAAATCACTTAGGAATTAATTTAGGAATTGTATGAAGAGGGTGGAGGCCATGAGAGTTTGGATTTTGGCATAGTTTAGTTGCTAGATTGAATAATGAGTGATTTAGGGTAGGTTAGGGTCTTATTTATAGATTAGGTTAGTGATTTAGACCATAGGATTAACCCTAGGTTGAATTAGGGCCATCAGATCTCGGAACTCTCTAGAAACAGGCCACAAGACCAACCCTAATCAGAAATGGTGCACCAGGCTAAGCAGCCCGTGCACCCCCTGTCGACAGGGCTGTCGACAGGGCAGTCGACATGCCTAGTGTAACACCCCACTCCCGCTATGATCACTCACTAAGGGAATGCCATAGCATCGGTGGAGTATTTTAGTGAATATAGAACAGAAAAATTACAACAAGACAGATATAAATAGTACTTGAAATTTTAAAACATCATCTCATAACAGCGGAAGTAAAACATGTCTGGTTACATCATAAAACCACAATAAAGGTCAAGTACAATATCCATCAAAATAAAGAAGTACATAATCCCACTCTCATACAATAGCCAAACAAAAGAAAAGATAACTGGATAACTGGAGCTTTACATCTATCCAAGCTCCTAAAGACTGGAACAGCAATCCGATCAAGCTCCACTACTGCTAGGATCCACCGTAGGACCTGAGGGTTGAGAAAAAGATAAAAACAACGGGGTCAGACATAAGTCTGAGCGAGTCCTATAACTTTAACAATACAATCGTTAAAGTAACCAGAGAAGACATAAACTGATATACGGTAACATATAGGGATGAATGGCTACCCTAAGCAGTCAACTAAACGAAGATAAAGGATAAAGACGCATCTACCCTCCCTAAGGTAAATTACTAAACTGCACCACACCAGTCGTTCCTAACTTAAAGGTTGATCCCACCCAAGGACTTATAAAATTTACTAATTAGTACTTGCGTACCCCTAGGTGACCAAGTAGGCGCCACGGGGCCCTACAATCCACTAGGTGTACACACTACTTCCCATTCGATCGGCTCCCTAACGTAGATACCCGTGCTGGCCCCACCGTGGGATGTATCATTCCCCAATGTGGCAACCTGATGAAACTAAAGGTGCACGGCTTATATCTACTCGATGCAACAACGGCTTACCTACCAGCCCGGGCCCACTCACGCATATGAAGCCCGTTGGACTTGCGTTGCCACCGCTAACCCGTTTGCCTCTTACAGTCAAGCCCAGTATGCGTGTCCCGTCCTCGACATGGGTCGAGCCCACAAAGATACGTATGGGTTACTGGTTGAAATGGGCCTCCACAAGCTACCCACCTAAGCTTGTCCCTTTTTCTAGTATATCCCACTTAACCCTTTAATCATGTTTTAATTACATGTTCCATTTTGGTTAAGTATTCTAATCGTATTTTCTATTGCCACCCAAGGCAACCACTAGATTTTCTCATGCCACCCGAGGCACCCACTTAACCCCTCATGTCCCTCTACATGCTAATGTGGTTAAGTGTTTCTTAATTAATTAATTAAGAACGTAACCTTTGTAAAGACCTCTCACATTAGACTGTCTTTTATGACCGCTGGTTAAGCCGGTTGGGTCCGGGCAGCCTTATGTCATAACAGAGTCTAACCTCGTGTCTTTACATTAATTACGTATTTAGTTTGTGCCTAAGACCTCTCACATTGGGCTAACATTTGTAGCAACTGGTTAAGCCGGTTGGGTCCGGGCAGTTTTACGCTACAACTGAGTCCAACCTCGTGTCTTAGTCAATTAATTACACCTAATTAATCACCCTCATAATTTTATATTAATTATCCCTAATTAATCAAGTTTTCTTAACATGGGTAGACCTAACTTAATAGGTAAATTCCCATGGGGTAGACCTAACTCAATAGGTAAATTCCCAACACATAGTATGGGTACACCTAACCAAATAGGCAAATTCCCATACTATGTTTATTTATTTTGTGTTATGCATAATTATATTAATTTCACACAATCTTATTAACTTATGCATTTAATTACCCCATCGTTCCCACGTAATTTCGTTCATGATATAACACATATAAAAGGTGTCAACTTGCATATGAATGAACATGTTTCAAAGGTGCCATCTTGCATATTAACAAACACATAACTTGCATATGAACTTGCATAACATGTCACATAACTTGCATATAATATGTCACATAACTTACATATTCATTTTGCATAACAAACTTGCATATTAGCTTATAGACTTGCATAATGTGTCATCATGAACTTGCATATTAATAAACATGTAACTTGCATATTTACATACATGTAACTTGCATATTAACAAACATGTAACTTGCATATAAAGAAACATGTAACTTGCATATTTACATACATGTAACTTGCATATTAACAAACATGTAACTTGCATATTAACAAACATGTAACTTGCATATTTACATACATGTAACTTGCATATTAACAAACATGTAACTTGCATATTAACAAACATGTAACTTGCATATTTACATACATGTAACTTGCATATTAACAAACATGTAACTTGCATATTTACATACATGTAACTTGCATAGCATATTACCATGAACTTGCATAACATGCATATGATTACATAGCCCACAACTTGCATATTTAGCATCATGCAAACATAACATACATCATATTAAACTTGCATAAGCTTACATACTCAACATGCATAAACATAAGATTAATGCTAACATCATATCATATGATTCAAAGCTCATTAACCCACATACAAAACCATAAATCTCATCACATCTCATCTAATTAGTTTACCAAAAGATCATCAAAGTGATAGAAACTCACAACTAGCAACTTTGAACACCAAATGAAGAAGATTAAGATGCTAAGAAGGGATTAGAAGTTGATTAGAGAGTGATTAGTATGCAACCCTCTTCATAAAATTAGTGGAGGCCATGAGAGCTAGCATTTTGCCATAGTTTAGTTACTAGGTTTAATTATGAATGAATTAGGGTAGGTTAGGGTCTTATTTATAGATTAGGCAAGTGTTTTAGGCCATAGGATTAACCCTAGATTCAATCCAAGCCATCAAAGCATGTCTTGGGGAAGAAGTCAAGTGTAGGAACCATCTAGGGCCTTTAGATTAAAGATGGATCATGAGAACCATTCAAATGCAAAATCTGCACTTGAGCGAATCGGCCCACGGGTTGACAGCCAAACACCCTGGATTAACCCCTAGTCGACCCAGCGGGCTCGGGTCGACTTCAAAAATCGGCCGGTTCGGTTATTCCCCTCTCCCAATTCGCTGTTTTGAGCATTTTTGCATATTTATTTATTAAATTTTCAATTATATATATATATATATCAATATATATATATATATATCTACACAACCCATTTCACTTAATTAAGTATACTTTAATTTGGGAATTTTCGTGAAACTTCGCGAGGCCATATCTTGGTCATACGGACTCCGATTTTCGAAAACTCGGACTCTATTTCGCGTATTTTTCCGAGACGAACGCAATGGCATAGCCCGTTTCCCTTGATTCCCATTTTAGAATTAAATTCTGCCTCAATTTATGTTATTACAGGTTATTGAAAATACGGGTTGTTACATTCTCCCCTCCTTAAAGGATTTCGTCCCCGAAATCTTCAAGTTAGGAAGAACGTATCCTACCATCCAATCATCCATCTACTCAAAGCATCATCCGCGAGCAATCATTGTCCTTACAAGATTCTAAATGCTGGATGGATATATGCAAAAGTGTGTGTATATGTACTTACCTAATGCGAAAATCAGGCGGTTACTGATACAGTAAACCTCCTTAATGCAAACCATGATAGTGCCATGCATCCAATATGTATGCGAAACCCTATTGACACATACAAATTTCTACATGCGTGCACAACCATACACAAAAATGCATCATCCATATGATAACACAGCCATGATACATCCATCAATCTAACTACCACATCCATTTATGCAATATGCAACATGAAGTGACTGAGCCGATCTAGTGCCTAATGTGTGTGTATATGCATCCACGAGCAACCACTAGCAAACAATTGCATCCATATGCATCCATCAACCATAACATGTTTCAAACACATGTTTCAACCATAGGTTTTACCTTATCTAAAGGTCATAGGTATTAGCGAGAGGATATACTAAAGATAAGATAAGTACTAGACAAGCAATAAAGGAGAAGTTAAAAGACATACTCTCAAAAAGAAATGGATACAAAGAACGCATCTTCGCTTCCGTCTCCCAAGTAGCATTGCTTTCGTCATCTCCCCATTGCACTTTA
This sequence comes from Allium sativum, assembly GCA_030737875.1. NCBI lineage: Eukaryota > Viridiplantae > Streptophyta > Magnoliopsida > Asparagales > Amaryllidaceae > Allium > Allium sativum. The sequence continues at coordinate 63,641,077 of CM060920.1, forward strand.
ACTAGCTGGACTTCTCTGTTCCTCAACTTCCTAGTTTCTGACCCAAGGATGCGAGTAGGAGCTCGTCGAATCGTCGCGTCACGCTCTACCTCTACATCTCTAAGCAAACTCGGCTCTACCACCTCTGCGGTCTCATGTAAGCACTTCCTCAAATGTGATACATGGAATACATCATGAACACCACTAAGTCTGTCGGGCAACTCCACCCTATATGCCATCCGTCCAATCCTTTCCTTAATAGGAAATGGCCCAACAAATCTCGGTGCTAACTTCCCAACGGACCCAAAGCGAACAACATTTCTCAATGGAGATACTTTGACAAAAACCATGTCCCCAACCTCAAACTCAAGATCCGTCCTTCTCCGATCCGCATAAGATTTCTGTCTATCTTGCGCTGCTTTCATCCTTTTTCGAATTAAATCAATCTTCTCTGAAGTCTCTCTAACCATATCCGGCCCAAGCAAGATCTTATTCGTAGATTCCCACCAACATGTAGGAGATCGACAAGGCCTTCCATAAAGAGCTTCGAAAGGAGCCATACCAATACTGGACTGAAAGCTGTTATTATATGCGAACTCCACCAAAGGAAGATGTTCTTCCCATGTACCTCCAAAATCCAAGATACAAAGCCTCAAAAGATCTTCTAAGATACGGTTCACCCTCTCAGTCTGACCGTCCGTCTGAGGATGATATGCGGTGCTCAAACACAACTGAGTCCCTACCGCCTCTTGCAAACTTCTCCAAAACTCACTAGTGAAAATAGGATCTCGATCACTCACAATGCTGGATGGTACGCCATGCAATCTAACAATCTCTCTAACATAGACTGAAGCAAGCCATGGAGCGGTCCTCTTACTCTTCACGGGTATAAAATGGGCACTCTTGGTAAGTCTGTCCACCACAACCCAAATTCCCGTATTGCCCTTCCTCGATCTCGGTAACCCATCGATGAAATCCATCGAGACACTATCCCACTTCCACTGCGGAACTTCCAATGGGTGTAGCAACCCACCGGGTTTCCTTTGCTCCGCTTTAACTTGTTGGCACACTAAACATCTAGCCACATACTCGGCTACATCTTTCTTCATACCGGCCCAGAAGAAAACTCTCTTCATGTCTTGGTACATTTTGTCTCCACCGGGATGAATAGTCATTCTTGAACGATGTGCATCATCCAAAATAGCCTTCTTCAAACCCTCATCTTGCGGTACACAAAGTCTACCGTCTCTATGCAACCATCCCTTATCATCTATGGTGTATCTACCCAAATGGCTGGACGACTCCCCTCTTATAAGCTTCTCTACCAACACAACCAACTGTGGGTCGTCTCGCTGAGCCTCGCCAATCCGTCTCAAAAGAGTAGGTCTAACCTCCAAAGATGCCAACAAACCAGGTACAAAATCAACAGAAGGTCTGAAGTCGAACAAAGAAAGAAACTCCAAGCTTCGCCGTTCTACGAACAATGGACTTAAAGATAGCCTTTTTCTACTTAAGGCGTCTGCCACCACGTTACCCTTACCAGGGGTATACGCTATCTCGAAATCATAGGATGCTAAGAACTCCATCCACCTTTGCTGTCTTAAGTTTAAATCTTTCTGAGAGAATAAGTACTTCAATGATTTATGGTCAGTGAACAACTCGAATCTCTCACCAAGAAGATAATGGCGCCAAGACTTAAGTGCGAAAACAATCGCGGCCAACTCTAGATCATGGGTAGGGTAATTCTTCTCATGCACTCTCAATTGTCTCCCTCCATAGGCTATTACCCTTCCCTCCTGCATCAAGACTGCGCCTAATCCTGTTCCACAAGCATCGGTATAAACAACAAACGGCTTACTCCCATCTGGAAGCACTAAAACTGGAGCGGTGGTCAAAGCTCTCTTTAACCGTCGGAAAGCATCATCACAATCTACATCCCATGAGAAAACCAGATTCTTCTTCGTCAAGCGGGTTAATGGGGCTGATATCTTCGCGAAGTCTTTGATGAACTTCCTATAATATCCTGCCAACCCCAAGAAACTTCTTACTTCGGTAGCATTTTTAGGAACTTTCCAATCCTGGATAGATACTATCTTTGCGGGATCCACAGCTATCCCTTCCTTAGAGACCACATGCCCTAAGAATCGCACTTCTCTTCTCCAAAAATGACATTTAGAGAATTTAGCTTTAAGACCATGTGCTCGAAGAGTCTCCAACACTTCTCTGAGATGTAAGGCATGCTCTTCTTCACTCTTGGAAAAGACCAAGATGTCATCCACAAAAACTACTACAAACTTATTCAGATACTCTCTGAACACTCTACTCATGAGATCCACAAAGTATGCAGGGGCGTTTGTCAACCCAAATGGCATCACTAGCCACTCATAAAAACCATCCGAAGTCCGGAAAGCAGTCTTCTCTATACTGTCCTCCGCCACTCTCAACTGATGAAACCCTGTAGCTAAATCCATTTGCGAAAACACTGAGGCGCCAACCAACTGATCAAAGAGATCATCTATCCTCGGTAATGGGTGTCTATTCTTCTTTGTGAGCTTATTAAGTTCCCTATAATCCACACAAAGTCTGAGGGACCCATCCGCCTTCGTGGCAAACACTACTGGAGCTCCCCACTCCGATATACTTCGCCTTATAAACCCCTTCTCAAGCAACTCCCCTACTTGCTTATGAAGTTCCCTTCTCTCCCGAGGAGCCATGTGGCGTACTGGCAAAGACACTGGTTTGGCATTATCCACCAAATAAATTCGGAAATCTATCTCCCGCTTCGGAGGCAAACCCTTTACTTCTTCAAACACATCCGGATATTCCCGGACTACTCTGACAGAATGCAAACTCTCGACCGAAGCATCGAGCGATTCAAGATAACTTAGCAAAACAGATTCCATGGGATTGCAAGAGATCTCGAGAGTGTTACCCAAGCGGGTCATGAGCCTGACAACTCTCCTTTCGCAATCAAGAACGGCACCATTACTGGATAACCAGTCCATGCCCAAGATCAACCCATAGCCCGTGAAGCCCAATACAAAAGCATCACATCTAAACTCAACGCTAAGTATAGAAATCTTCAAACCCAAACATATCATAGACAGATATATGGAGCCCCCAATTGGGTTTGAGACAACCAAGGGATCATCAACTAGACTGGTGTCTAAGTGCAGTGACTCAACTAACGATGATGAGATAAAAGAATGCGATGCGCCAGAGTCAAACAAAGTACGAACTGGATGATCAAACAGAAAAACCAGACTTTCAACGGAAATAGTTCTACCTCTCTGCTGAATCGGTGGAACTGAGAGAACCTGAACTTGCCCCCCTGACTGAGGTGGTGCTATAAGAGCTTGCACCTGGCCTCCTGAGGTAGACCCCGTCTTCTGCCCCTTCTTTGGGCAGTTTTTCACAAGATGCCCTGCTTCACCACAATGAAAGCAACCGGTCTTCTTCTTTTTGCGACAATCCTTACTAAGGTGTCCTGGTGTTCCACAATTGAAGCACTTCTTCTTCGTCTTCTTTTTGTCACCATTGCCTTTTCCGCCCTTGCCTTGTTGTTGCTGTTGCGGTTTCTTCTGATCCCCCTTTTTCTCTGGTGCCTTAGAATTCTTATCATCCTCATGCATAAGTGCCATGTAGACAAGCTTCTCAAAAGTGGCCCCCATAGGAATGTGAGTCATAGCTATTCCTTGCAATGGTTCGTTCAAGCCTCTAACGAACCTCAAAGCCTTCTTCTCCGGTGTATTCACCAACTCTATGCCAAACCTTGCTAATTGATTGAATTTGTTGACATATTCTTTCACCGTGAGATTCCCTTGCTTCAAATTCAAGAACTTCTCCATAAACAGATTCTCTTCCGCCCTTGAGAGAAACTTAGCCCCAAACCTTTGCTTAAAATCTGCCCAAGAGTCAACAGGGCGTTCTCCATTAGTGACCTCCCACCAGAATGAGGCCTCTCCCTTCATTAACCAAGCCGCCAACTTGACTTTCTTTCCCTCTTCCACTTCAAAGATATCTAGCAACTCTTCCACTTCCTTAAGCCAATCTCTAGCCTCTACGAAAGTCTCTGAACCAAGAAAAGGTTTTCCTCCTATAGCCTTGAACTCCTTGCAAACCTTAGCAAAATTATCCACTCTAGGCTGAGGAGGAGGAGCGGTTGTCTCTGGTGTAGTAGCATTGGCCGGACCCGCAGCCGCGGCCCTAGCCTCTTGCAACCTCCTATACCATAGTGGTATAACTAAACCCTCCGGGATGTTAAGATCTTCAGCCATGCTGAAACGAAAGAGGAAAGATTCAAAAAGGAGATTCCGAAAGATAAAGATATGGCTATTGGGGATTATGCTTTTCTTTTTCAAAAACTTTTTCTCTTAGAAGATATGCTTTTGAAAATACTTTCTTCGAAAATACTCTTAGAAAATAGTTTTTCTCAAAAATTTTATCTGTTCTGGTAACCTTAAGCTCTGATACCACGTGTAACACCCCACTCCCGCTATGATCACTCACTAAGGGAATGCCATAGCATCGGTGGAGTATTTTAGTGAATATAGAACAGAAAAATTACAACAAGACAGATATAAATAGTACTTGAAATTTTAAAACATCATCTCATAACAGCGGAAGTAAAACATGTCTGGTTACATCATAAAACCACAATAAAGGTCAAGTACAATATCCATCAAAATAAAGAAGTACATAATCCCACTCTCATACAATAGCCAAACAAAAGAAAAGATAACTGGATAACTGGAGCTTTACATCTATCCAAGCTCCTAAAGACTGGAACAGCAATCCGATCAAGCTCCACTACTGCTAGGATCCACCGTAGGACCTGAGGGTTGGGAAAAAGATAAAAACAACGGGGTCAGACATAAGTCTGAGCGAGTCCTATAACTTTAACAATACAATCGTTAAAGTAACCAGAGAAGACATAAACTGATATACGGTAACATATAGGGATGAATGGCTACCCTAAGCAGTCAACTAAACGAAGATAAAGGATAAAGACGCATCTACCCTCCCTAAGGTAAATTACTAAACTGCACCACACCAGTCGTTCCTAACTTAAAGGTTGATCCCACCCAAGGACTTATAAAATTTACTAATTAGTACTTGCGTACCCCTAGGTGACCAAGTAGGCGCCACGGGGCCCTACAATCCACTAGGTGTACACACTACTTCCCATTCGATCGGCTCCCTAACGTAGATACCCGTGCTGGCCCCACCGTGGGATGTATCATTCCCCAATGTGGCAACCTGATGAAACTAAAGGTGCACGGCTTATATCTACTCGATGCAACAACGGCTTACCTACCAGCCCGGGCCCACTCACGCATATGAAGCCCGTTGGACTTGCGTTGCCACCGCTAACCCGTTTGCCTCTTACAGTCAAGCCCAGTATGCGTGTCCCGTCCTCGACATGGGTCGAGCCCACAAAGATACGTATGGGTTACTGGTTGAAATGGGCCTCCACAAGCTACCCACCTAAGCTTGTCCCTTTTTCTAGTATATCCCACTTAACCCTTTAATCATGTTTTAATTACATGTTCCATTTTGGTTAAGTATTCTAATCGTATTTTCTATTGCCACCCAAGGCAACCACTAGATTTTCTCATGCCACCCGAGGCACCCACTTAACCCCTCATGTCCCTCTACATGCTAATGTGGTTAAGTGTTTCTTAATTAATTAATTAAGAACGTAACCTTTGTAAAGACCTCTCACATTAGACTGTCTTTTATGACCGCTGGTTAAGCCGGTTGGGTCCGGGCAGCCTTATGTCATAACAGAGTCTAACCTCGTGTCTTTACATTAATTACGTATTTAGTTTGTGCCTAAGACCTCTCACATTGGGCTAACATTTGTAGCAACTGGTTAAGCCGGTTGGGTCCGGGCAGTTTTACGCTACAACTGAGTCCAACCTCGTGTCTTAGTCAATTAATTACACCTAATTAATCACCCTCATAATTTTATATTAATTATCCCTAATTAATCAAGTTTTCTTAACATGGGTAGACCTAACTTAATAGGTAAATTCCCATGGGGTAGACCTAACTCAATAGGTAAATTCCCAACACATAGTATGGGTACACCTAACCAAATAGGCAAATTCCCATACTATGTTTATTTATTTTGTGTTATGCATAATTATATTAATTTCACACAATCTTATTAACTTATGCATTTAATTACCCCATCGTTCCCACGTAATTTCGTTCATGATATAACACATATAAAAGGTGTCAACTTGCATATGAATGAACATGTTTCAAAGGTGCCATCTTGCATATTAACAAACACATAACTTGCATATGAACTTGCATAACATGTCACATAACTTGCATATAATATGTCACATAACTTACATATTCATTTTGCATAACAAACTTGCATATTAGCTTATAGACTTGCATAATGTGTCATCATGAACTTGCATATTAATAAACATGTAACTTGCATATTTACATACATGTAACTTGCATATTAACAAACATGTAACTTGCATATAAAGAAACATGTAACTTGCATATTTACATACATGTAACTTGCATATTAACAAACATGTAACTTGCATATTAACAAACATGTAACTTGCATATTTACATACATGTAACTTGCATATTAACAAACATGTAACTTGCATATTAACAAACATGTAACTTGCATATTTACATACATGTAACTTGCATATTAACAAACATGTAACTTGCATATTTACATACATGTAACTTGCATAGCATATTACCATGAACTTGCATAACATGCATATGATTACATAGCCCACAACTTGCATATTTAGCATCATGCAAACATAACATACATCATATTAAACTTGCATAAGCTTACATACTCAACATGCATAAACATAAGATTAATGCTAACATCATATCATATGATTCAAAGCTCATTAACCCACATACAAAACCATAAATCTCATCACATCTCATCTAATTAGTTTACCAAAAGATCATCAAAGTGATAGAAACTCACAACTAGCAACTTTGAACACCAAATGAAGAAGATTAAGATGCTAAGAAGGGATTAGAAGTTGATTAGAGAGTGATTAGTATGCAACCCTCTTCATAAAATTAGTGGAGGCCATGAGAGCTAGCATTTTGCCATAGTTTAGTTACTAGGTTTAATTATGAATGAATTAGGGTAGGTTAGGGTCTTATTTATAGATTAGGCAAGTGTTTTAGGCCATAGGATTAACCCTAGATTCAATCCAAGCCATCAAAGCATGTCTTGGGGAAGAAGTCAAGTGTAGGAACCATCTAGGGCCTTTAGATTAAAGATGGATCATGAGAACCATTCAAATGCAAAATCTGCACTTGAGCGAATCGGCCCACGGGTTGACAGCCAAACACCCTGGATTAACCCCTAGTCGACCCAGCGGGCTCGGGTCGACTTCAAAAATCGGCCGGTTCGGTTATTCCCCTCTCCCAATTCGCTGTTTTGAGCATTTTTGCATATTTATTTATTAAATTTTCAATTATATATATATATATATATATCAATATATATATATATATATATCTACACAACCCATTTCACTTAATTAAGTATACTTTAATTTGGGAATTTTCGTGAAACTTCGCGAGGCCATATCTTGGTCATACGGACTCCGATTTTCGAAAACTCGGACTCTATTTCGCGTATTTTTCCGAGACGAACGCAATGGCATAGCCCGTTTCCCTTGATTCCCATTTTAGAATTAAATTCTGCCTCAATTTATGTTATTACAGGTTATTGAAAATACGGGTTGTTACACCTAGACCCCTGTCGACAGGCCTGTCGACATAGGGTCCTGGGCGGGAATTTTTCCCGCCTGCCCAGTTTGCCCTAACCCATGCTTTAAATTTAAAATTTAAATCTGTTTTTGCTTAGGAATTTTCTACAAACTTCAATGGGCCTTAACTGGGTCATACGGACTCCGATTTTCAAAAACTCGGACTCTATTTCGCGTATTTTTTCGAGACGAACGCAATGGCATAGCCCGTTTCCCTTGATTCACATTTTATAATTTAATTCTGCCTCAATTTATGTTATAACAGATTATTAGAAATACGGGTTGTTACATTCTCCCCTCCTTAAAGGATTTCGTCCCCGAAATCTTCAAGTTAGGAAGAACGTATCCTACCATCCAATCATCCATCTACTCAAAGCATCATCCACGAGAAATCATTGTCCTTAAAAGATTCTAAATGTGGTATGAACATATGCAAAAGTGTGTGTATATGTACTTATCTAATGCAAAGATCAGGCGGTTACTGATACAGTAAACCTCCTTAATGCATATGTATGTCTTATCTAATGCAAAGATCAGGTGGTTACTGATACAGTAAACCTCCTTAATGCATATGTATGTCAGTGAAATGAATCCATATGTATGCAAATTCCTAAATTCATAGTATCTATATGAGTGCACATAACATTCACCCATATGCAACATCCATGTGATAACACACAATTTCCATCCATGAATAAGCATAAACACTCATGCATATGCAATATGAGGAGTGTGCGAGCCGATCTAGTGCCTAATCGTGTATAATGCATCCACGAGCAACCACTTGCAAACACTTGCACCCACTTGCAACCATCAAGCATAACATGCTTCAAATACATGTTTCATCCAAAGGGTTTCTACCAAAGGTTCTCATGACAAGATAGACACGATAAACTAGATAAACTAGATAAACTCCTTTTTGGATTACAAGAAATCCATTCAAACTTTGACATATAGTACTAACCGATGAGTCTTAACCCCCTTATGGAGTTTACAACAAAAATAAGATCGAGAATGGGACCGAGAGAATATATGCAAAAGACAACTTGCAAGCAAGCTCCACAGGAAAACGAGGATCAAGGATGCACTCTTAAAAAGAGATATGATGCACGTATCTAGTCTTCACTCTTCTTAGTCACGTTTCCTTGAGCTTAACTCCACTGTGCTTTGACTGTCTTCCACTTCATGATTCCTTGGCTTCCTAACTCCTATTTCCCAAATTCGAGTTGGAACTCATTTCATTATTGCCTCTCATCTTTCTTTCCCACTTATTCTTCTTTTTGTATACTTGGCTTAAACATAATTATAACCTCATGATTCGTGCAAGCTCTCCAAAATTCACCAGTGAATCCTGGATCCCGTCTACTTACTATAAAATATCCCATGCAGCCGAACTTTCTCTTGAAAATACCAATCCACGTTGCCAATTGCCCTATAAACGTGATTTTCTATAACTCATGCTTAATCGAAATGAACCCTCCGCCTATGAGTGATAGGCCATACCTAGATTCAATTGCCTACCCATGGCTTCCTGTAGGCTATTTCAAAACTGGCCAACTTCTTGAGGATAAACCGTTGCTAACCATGATGCAGTCCTCTCGCTCTTCACCGGACTGAAATGAGCACTCTTCGTGAGTCTTCCTATTATGACCCTCATACCCGTATTCCCTTTCTTTGATCTAGGTAGTCTATCCACATAATCTATCGAGATGTTTTCACACTTCCCTTGTGAAACTCCCAATGGAGGTAATGGCCCACTGGGCTTCTATGACTTGGCCTCAACCTGGTGGCACAACATGTATCCTGAGACCAACTCGGCCACCTCCTTGAGTGATGCGCATTTTTTTCAAAAACCTTCTTTACCAAGCCTTTCACTCAAGGAACACATAATCTCTCATCGCGCCTTAGTCATCCCTTGTCATCTATAATATAGCTAGCGGGGTGTCTTAACATCTCACCTCGAATCGACTGGTCCACGTTCTTGACTAACTGCGGGTCTTCTCCCTGTGAAACCCCCTTCTTGATCCAGAAGAGTAAGTCTAAGCTCGAGGAATGCTAACTAACTAGCCAAACGGAGAAAGCTTTCAATTGCCCTCCTCAGGGTTTTCCGGTCTTAAACCGCAATCACTCTAACGGGATCCACCGCTAAGCCTTCTTAGGAACTATGTGCCCAAGAAATCCAACTTTCTTCCTCCAAAGTGACATTTGGAGAACTTGACCTTCAACTGGTGGCTCCAAGCGTATCCATCTCCTCCTTGAGATGTATAGCATGCTCTTCCTCGTTCTTTTAAGGAGATCAAAATATCGTCTACGACGACCACGACAAACTTGTTCAAGGACTCCCTAAACACCCTACCCATCAAGTCCACGTAATATGCGGGTGCATTAGTCAAAACAAATAGCATGACTAGCTATTCTAAAAATCCATCTAGAGTCCTAAACGCAGTCTTGTCAATTCCATTCTCAGCCATCTAAGCTGATGGAATTGGGTAGCTAGATCTAAAGAAAACAGATGCTCCTACTAGCTGATCAAATAAATCATCGATCCTTGGTAACGGTTGTCTATTCTTCTCACAATAACCAACACATAAGCGAAGCAAACCGTCCACATTAGTAACGAATGCTACTGGAGCACCCTACTCGAAAATGCTTCGTCTTAGGAAGTTCTTCTCAAGCAACTCCTCGACTTGCTTTCTTAACTCTCATTTCGTGAGGTCATGTGCCTAATCGGCCACGAAACTGGCTTGGCATTACCAACCAGATAATATGGAAATCTATCCCCAGATATCAGGATATTCTCGGACCACCCTCACAGATTGTAAACTATCGATAGACGAGTTGAGGGATTCAAGATAACATAACATGACGGGACCCATAGGGTTACTAGAAATTTCTAGGGTATTACCGAGGCGGATCATGAGCCTCACAACCCTATATACAAAAACCAAGAATGGCTTCAAAACAGGACAACCATTCCATACCCAAAACCAACCCATATCCCCTGAAACCGAGAATATAAACATCCCACGAGAATTCTATACTTAAAATAGAAATTTTCAAATCCACTCAGACCATAGACAAACGGGCAGAACCCCCAATTGGATTTGAAACACATGTGGGATCATCAACTACACTAGTACTTAGGTGCAAAACTTTCAACCGGATCAGATGAAATAAAACTATGCGATGTGCCAGAATCAAACAAAATTCGAACAGGGAAAATCAGAAAATGCAAACAAGATTTTCAACAGAAACACTACCTCTATCATGAGCTGGAAGAACGAGGTTGAGGGGATGAATTCGCCCTACAGATAGTCCTGCACACTGAGTCTGACCTTGCCCTTGTTTCCTCGGGCAATCCTTGCTGAAATGTCCAAACTCACCACAATCAAAGCATTCGCCCCGCTTTCTCTTCTCCTTCTTCCTACATTCCCTGGCTATATGTCCAACTTCACCACAGAAGTTACATTTCATATTCTTGCCCCGTTTCCCAGAATTTACCCTCTTGCCTTGAGACTCATTCGCCTTGACCTCTTTCTTGTCATTGCTACCTTCTTCTTGAAGTAGGGCCAAATTCACTAAACTCTCGAAAGTCGCCCCCAAGGGTATATGAGACAGGGCCAAATCACGTAATGGCTCGTTTAATCCTAGAGCAAAGTGTAGGGCCTTCTTCTGAGCTGTATTAACCAAGTCTAAATCGTCCTGAGCCAGTTGATTAAACTTATCTATGTATTCCCTAATAGTCATGTCCCCTTGCTTCAGTGATAAGAATCTCAGTCCAAACCTTCCTCTAAAGTCATCCCAAGTCTCAATTGGCCTAGTAGCGGTGGTGACTACCCACCAACGTGCAGCTTCTTCCTTTAGCAACCATACTGCCAATAAAACCTTCCTGCGGTCACCTATATCAAAGGTGGCTAAAAGATCTTCGGTCTCTTTCAACCAATTCCTTGCCTCTACAAAAGTCTCGGTTCCAAAGAAATTCTTGCAATCCATCGCCTTAAAATCTTGGCAAATCTCGGCGAAGTCAATTTGAGGATGCTGAGGGGAAGGAGGAAGAGGAATATCAACTACCGGAGGAGGAGTAGTATTTGCGGGGCCGGCTTCGGTCGCCCTGGCCTCCAAAAGCCTCCTATACCAAACAGGTACGTGAACTCCCTCCGGAATGGCAAAGTTGTCGGCCATACTGGAAACGAAGAAAAAGATAGATTCAGAATGGAGAAAAACGAAGGAATTTTGCTAATGGCTTTTTGGGGAATAGCCTTTTAAAATAAACTAGACTTTTCTTTGGAAAATACTTTATACTTGGTTTTGAAAATAGTTTTTCGAAGAGTTTTTTAAAAACCTTTTTATCCCTACTCGTAAACCATATGCTCTGATACCAAATGTAACACCCCACCTCCGCCAGGGTCACTCGTAAAGGAATGCACTAGCTTTGGAGGGGCATTATTTGTAAACAAGGTAAAGATGCATAATGATATAGCAAGGCAGGACATGTAAATAAACAGAGTAAGTAGATAAAACAGCGGAAGATTTTTAAACCATTTCAAAACACAAGTCTGGTACATCAAAATGTCAATTTCCCGAAATCACAAGTTTAGATAAATACATCATCTGATAAACTGAAATACATAAGTACTATCCCCAAATAAGAGAGGTAAACCATAGCGGCTCAAGTCCAAAGCATACTTGAGCTATCCAAGGAAGCAGCAAAAATCCAAGCTAGGCTCCAGTATTCCCTCCCTGAGAACCTGGGGGGGGGGGGGAAACGGAAGAAAAGAGGCGAAAGAAAACAGGTCAGTCAAAAAGACTGAGTAAGCCCTGCTACGATCAGTCTATAAACTAATAAAGTTAACATCATGATGGAAACTGAGAGGATCATAAATAACAACATGCTGGCATGATAAATCAACCACAAGATAGATAGAGGTGTCATCGCATAAACAGAGTTAAGTTTTGCACCACGGTGTACTAGCAAACCAACATAACAGGTATTGATCCCTTAGCCCAAACTTTGGCCCAATAACATGAAGTGACCTTAATATAAGGTCCAACCCAACGGTCTAGTCGATCGGCTCCCTATAAGCCTAACACGTCAAGTGTTGATGTCCATACGGCCCACATATGGATGTAGTTAGTCTGTGCTGGGTCCACCTTTGGGTGTATCAAGCCCTCGGGTGTCAACCCCGGACACTTAAGCAATAATGCACAGCCCTAACCTACTGGTACCCGTGCCTCGAGTTTGTCCAACATCGGACTACGTGCACGTCCGTAGCCCGCCGGAACCCGCACCGCTGTACCACTTAGCCATCGCCCTTTGGTCGCTTACATCCGTCCAGTAATCGTGCCCCGCCCTAGCCTAGCTTCTAGGGTTGTGAATGATACCAAACTGGGATTACTGTTAGAACAGACCACGTTGCTAGGGTTTTCTAAGAAGGTTAAGTGTGATTTAACCCTTCACTAATCATGGATTAAATTAGTTAAGTGTAATCAACGGTTCACCACTTAACCCCATCCAATCCCTTGTATCCCCAAATTGATTAAATTGGTTAAGTGTAACTTAACCCCATTTTCATCCCTTGAATCCCCAAATTGGTTAAGTATTAGTGGACCCTGACTTAACCCTAATCATGAGGCATTAATTAACTTAATGCACCTTAACCTCTCACATTAGACCTTGTTGTGGTTACTAGTTAGGCCGGGCGGGTCCGGGTAGGTTTACACCACAACTTAGTCTAACCTCGGGTTTTGGCACCACATGACCAACTTCTCACATTGGGTCCTATTGTTCGTAGCCACTAGTTAAGCCGGTCGGTTCCGGGTAGAATTACGCTACGAACTCAACCCAACCTCGAGTTGGCCACACTTTTGTTTTCTAAGTGTCATGTCCACTTTATTTCAAAACATAATTACAAGCCAACAAATGCTTGGGTAGACCTAACTTAATAGGTAAATTCCCAAGGGGTAGACCTAACTTAATAGGTAAATTCCCAATCTTATATTTTCATGTATTTTAAGTTTACCCAAACCCCCCCCCCCCCCAACGTCATTCTATCGCTTACATATTCGTAATAATGCATAAAGGATAGGAAGAGGGAACTTGGCATAATCATACATGGTGAACTTACATATCACAACAAACATGCATAACATGTTAGACTTGCATAACTTAGCATAGTGAACTTGCATATTAACATAAACATGCATAACATGTTAGACTTGCATAACTTAGCATAGTGAACGTGCATATTAACATAAACATGCATAACATGTTAAACTTGCTTAACATGGCATAGGGAACTTGCATAAACATGCATAACTTGTCCAACATGCACAACTTGTCATTTTAAACTTGCATAACTTGTCAAACATGCACAACTTGTCAAACATGCACAACTTGTCATTTTAAACTTGCATAACTTGTCAAACATGCACAACTTGTCAAACATGCACAACTTGTCATTTTAAACTTGCATAACTTGTCAAACATGCACAACTTGTCAAACATGCACAACTTGTCATTTTAAACTTGCATAAATATGCATAGCTTGTCAAACTTGCAAATCATGACTTGGTGAACTTGCATAAACATGCATAACTTGTTAAACATACAAATCATGGCTTAACGAACTTGCATAACCATGCATAACTTATTTAACTTGCAAATCAAGGCTTAGCAAACTTGCATAAACATGCATAACTCAATAAACATACATAAATCCCAACTTGCATCACATATTAACTTTAGAGTTTCTAAAATGAAGGTAAGAGGGCTTACAATGCTTATGCGGACTCAAATGAGTATAACAAATGCAAGAAACCCCTTATGCAACTAAATAAAACCCCCAAATGCAAGCAAACTTGATCAAGACTCCTCCTTTATGATGCCAATAGAAAAACAAGCCTTTAATGCAAGCTAAGGAGGATCATACAAGCCTAAATATGCTTTAAATATGCTTGTATGCATGGAAAATCACTTAGGAATTAATTTAGGAATTGTATGAAGAGGGTGGAGGCCATGAGAGTTTGGATTTTGGCATAGTTTAGTTGCTAGATTGAATAATGAGTGATTTAGGGTAGGTTAGGGTCTTATTTATAGATTAGGTTAGTGATTTAGACCATAGGATTAACCCTAGGTTGAATTAGGGCCATCAGATCTCGGAACTCTCTAGAAACAGGCCACAAGACCAACCCTAATCAGAAATGGTGCACCAGGCTAAGCAACCCGTGCACCCCCTGTCGATAGGGCTGTCGACAGGGCAGTCGACATGCCTAGACCCCTGTCGACAGGCCTGTCGACATAGGGTCCTGGGCGGGAATTTTTCCCGCCTGCCCAGTTTGCCCTAACCCATGCTTTAAATTTAAAATTTAAATCTGTTTTTGCTTAGGAATTTTCTGCAAACTTCAATGGGCCTTAACTGGGTCATACGGACTCCGATTTTCGAAAACTCGGACTCTATTTCGCGTATTTTTCCGAGACGAACGCAATGGCATAGCCCGTTTCCCTTGATTCACATTTTATAATTTAATTCTGCCTCAATTTATGTTATAACAGATTATTAGAAATACGGGTTGTTACACCGGTCTCATGCCTTAGGAAGCCACTTGGTCAGACCGCGACGAGAGGTAGATCAAGCACTACTTAGCCACGACCAGTTATTAGTTTCGGATTGGTCGACCGGTGGAGTTCGCCGATTTTGGTTTGGAGGAACTTTTTATCGCCGTAGGCCTAACACCGATCCTGCACTTCAACACCTTTGAGAGTGACCTGTATCTGTGTTGCGTTCGTCTGTTTAATGTCCAGATGGATTCCGATATCGATGACGAGTCATGCGTCATCATATCTTAGGTTATGGGCGCCCTCATCGAGTTCACCGACGATGACTTAGCTCAGATTGTGGGCATCTCGGGAGTCGGAGCAGAGCTTGATGCTATTGAGACGGAGGACCCTCAGATTCATCAGTGTATCTTCCTTGGAGCCCCCGGAGCTTGGACCACCACCAATTTGCAACCCATCGCTCGAGTAGTTGTGCATCTCCTACAACACAACATTATCCCGAAGATGGGAAGCTTGGAGCAGATATATCCTTTTGTTGTCGTTCCACCTATGCTATTCTTAGCGGCATAGCCATCAATTGGGCGCGTGTAACAAACCGGATTTTCAGAACCAATTTAAATTTCTTATTTTCGCTATTTTAATGGATTTTGAATATTTAAAATGATTTATTTTAAATAATAACGACAAAAAAATTATTTTAATCGAAGTTAGAACGTATGAATTTATTTTAATTATAAAACGAGCCTGAAACGGCACGGTGGTTTGAAAAATCGATTTTAGATTTCAATTGAATGTACAGGATTCAAAATAAATCAGATTTCAGTAAAATCATAAATATTAGAATTTGTTTAATTATATCTTTCTAACGAATGTAAGAAACTAAGATTTCACTTTATAAATTAAAAGTTATGTCCAGTTTAAAATTTGGAATAGTCGCTATGGAATTTATATATATTTTACATAATATATAGCCCTTAAAAAAATAACCATTTTGCAAACGACCTCCGTTTTCGACGAAACAACTTTTGTTGGATCTGGAATGTCAAATTATTGCTAGATTTAAATTTTCCTAATTTTTGGAATTAATATGTGAGCGTGGCAAAAGAAAACGTGTTTTGTCAATTTCAATTGAATTGGATCGACCAGAAAATGGCCATTTTTCAAACTGTCTCCAAATTCAACAAAATTCGACGAAACTAGTTCACCGAGCTCGAGGAAAGGGGGTGCCGAAGGAATCTCTTGCGAAGATGGTTCACGTGGTGCCATCTAATCATCATAGGCCTTGACGTTCATGCAAAATCCAACCCTAACAATCGTGAATGGGTTCGACTGTAATACGAAGCAGGAGATGATTAAGGGATTTGATTAGTTAATGTAATTAATTTTAATTGTTAATTATTATTTTAATTAATGTAATGCAATGTATAAAATACAATATCTTCTTGATACGAGGTCCAAATCCGACAATTCAAAATGCGTTGGACTCGTCTCGACGAGCACTTCAACATGGAATAGACTAGAGTCAAAACAGAGCAGATTAGAATTTGAGGTAAATTCAAAAACTCAAATTGTTCAGAAATTCAGAAATAAAACTAGCGGAGTGGAAACGAATGTGAGAACTCTTTCTCTCTCAAATTACTTTATAGTTATATATATACTAGGATGTAGACGGGGATTAGTATCCCCCAACACCATTTATTGTACAAACGATGATTGTTTGTTTGGACTGTATTATGTTGTTATGTGAAATGAATTATATACAATATTCATGTGTTGAATAAATTGTTTGAACAATAAAATTATCCTTTTTACTGATTGTATGAACTATTTAAAATATTCATAAGTTAAATAAAATATTTTATCCTTAAAAATATAATTTTTAATATACATATATATATATATGAACAGCATAAAATCTCCTGAAATAAAATAAATATTCATTTACAAATCTGATGGTTTGTTTGTGTACACCCATTTATCTGATATTGATTGGGTCGATAAATTTTACACATCGCCCAACTATACAAATAATAACCAGTATTTGTTTTTTGAAAACCCCACACGGGTATTGGGATGATATTGGACATTCCGTAATTCCAATATTTATTTGTATGTCAATTGATGGGTTGACAGGCAGTGATGAGCATTAATTATTTATTTTTAACGCTTATACAGTTGTAAATTGCACTCTGGATGATGGTTGATTGTGTATCATTATTGTTATGTACATGTGTTGTATGAAATCCATATAATAACATTACACGGTAATTGAATGTGTCTGATTCCAATTCAGGAATAACAAATATTTTAAATAATGAATAGTTTAAATAATGAATATTTTAAAATAATGAATATTTTAAGATAATATTCTGTAAAGGAGTAAAATATGATTTTGATGTCCGATTTGGGACGGACACACAAATATTGAGTTGTATGGAGCCGTGTGGATTAGATTTGTGTCGTTTTAACGCGAACGATATTTATATCGATTTTATTCATTTTTATAATGAATACCGAAAAGGAATGATTTCAAAATCTGATATTTTGAAAATATTATCATTTAAATATTATAATGCATAAGGAGTATTCGATTTTGATTTAAAATTGAAATGAAAGTGGGAATCGTTTTTAAAACGAATTTAAAACGATTTAAAAAATATGTTTTAAATGGAAACCGATGAAATATATATAATATATATTATATATATTTAATGGCCTGAATAGAACACGCTGCGCCACGACTGTTCGCGAATTTCGACCATTGATTTTGAATTGACATTACGGGAGATCCGACTATCGGATTCTCCTAAAACCGGAACCGTTGGGATCGTACCAAAAAGAGTTTTACAACGAATATAAGAGATTTGAAATCTAACGACTGGATTTGGAATTATGTCCAAATCAAATTTGGAAAAGGTCGATGTAAATGCAGTTCGATGGCTGTTTATGGAAATCGACTGAAACGACATTAATAAAATTATTAAAAATATTAATAATTTGTGTAAAATCATAATAAATGATTTGGAAAGAATTGGGATGAAAAATTCCATGTTTGTAAAGATAAAAATGTATTTTTATCAAAATGAACTAGTTATTGACTAGTTTGGAAAATCCAACAATTTTTAATAAATAAACTGGATTTAAAAAGGGTTTTAATATAACCAGGATTTTCCAATGTATGAATTGGAATAGAATGGAAATAATCTTCGGAATATTCCGATATTGGATTCTGTGATTATACGAATATTATTATGGAAATTTGGAAGATATATATCGTTATTCCCAATACGATATTTGTTGGTTTCAGAATTTGATACTGAATATAAGCCGATATAATTTCTATTCAGAGCCTTGTATTTAATATCTATTAACCAACTTTTTGGTCCAATTCCCAAAAGTACACAAGACGCCCTCGACTCAATGCATCGCGTGGAACTAAAGTCAAAAGGGACGCATAAGAGCGAAGGAAACATGATGAAGTAGGACGGCGCCAGTGGAGACCTCACGACACCTCAAACTCCCCATCCTACAACCTTCGAGGTGCGAACCTCGCACCCTCGTGGTGCGAGATCTCGTTCCCTCGAGGTGCGAGATCTCGTGTAACACCCCACCTCCGTTAAGGTCACTCACAAAGGGAATGCCTTAACTTTAGTGGAGCGTTTTTAGGTACAAGATGTATATTAGTTACAAGACAGACGGATAAAGCAACGGAGAATAAATACTTTATTTATAAAACAACTTGTACATAGGTTTGTTTCCAACATCAAATCATCAATACTCGGTACAACAAAATATCTATCTTGTTTAACAAAATAAAGAAGCATAAAATGACTATGATATTCCCCAAATAAGCATGAGCCAGCCATAGCAGTGGAAAAGAGAGTCCAAGGCAATACTCCAACTAATCTTCAGGCTTGGAAAGAGAAGCGGTCCAAACTAAGCTGATCTATTCCCTTCCTGACTACCTGGGGGGGGGGAACAGAAGAAAAGATGCGGAGACAAACTAGGTCAGACATAAGACTGGTAAGATCAGTTATTTAATAGCATGTAAACAAGAAAAAGACTATGACATGAATAAACTGAACTTAGAATAATACCACAAGGATAAAGTAATCCTAAGATGAGACAAAGTAGGATTTAACGGAATAGACTATCGCACCCACTTATATTTCTCTACACCCACTAAGAATTGTTTAACTAGCATTGTATGTTCATGATAAAGCGGTCCCCTTCTTGTATTGATCGGGCTCCTACTCGCATTCATGTGTTTCCGATGTCATGAGGCCCCACATGATTTTAGGTACTTGTGCTTCGGTCCTTTCTTTGATTCCTATTGTTTTGGACAGCTAATCTAGGTCTTACTAGGTTCTGTTATCGAGCGTTACGCAGATCTGACTATGGTTTATTCTTCAGACGCTTTCTCGATTCGACCAGGGTTTATGCTACCTAGGGCCACTAGGTTTTACGCTACCTATCAAACAATTCCCTCTAGTCTAGGACAAAATACCCAGAGCGGTATATATTCCTAGAATTTCCCCACGTATGTGTCGTGAATCGTTCTCGCTGTCTAGTTGCACATGTCCTCAATATGTGCGTCCCGAGTCCCGTGGCAGGGCTAATCAAGAAATACGGAACTCGGTCGGGAGCTTTAAGTTATCTGCCGAAGTAGATGCTAAGGTCTTCTTTTATCTGTCTGTGGTTATGGTCCCACTTGACCCCTCCCTCAACTAATGAAAGGCACCCTAGAAAATCAAGAATGTGAACTGTACGCAGGCCCCCCTTTGCCCCACAAACCTATGGGCTAACCTCACCCATAACTAGATAGCAAGTATATGGTCTTTTGGAGTTCTCTGCCTTTCCGCTTCACGTGCTCGATTGACTCAAGATGGTAAGTAGACGACGACGTGCTATCACAGGGCTAATCTAGATATCGCCGCCTCACGCTGGTCCATCCTAGTCTTTAGGTTGCCTTATATTTCAACTAAGGCATACTCTTGGTTCTTCTAACGCAGACCTTAACCTCTGTGAGCCCAGGAGGATCATCTACAACCTCACAGAGGGATACGAAGAGTACCATCACATCCCCTCGAAGCTGCGTGCTTCGTAACCCAGACCGTTGGAGCCTTCTTCATGATCAGACGGACGTTCGCTCCTTCTCGTGTTCTACTTGACTTTCTTGACTAAGGTTTACTACTTAGTTCTCTTAACTAAGGTTTACCACTTAGTTTCCTGAATCATTCATTTTCTTAACTAAGGTTTACTACTTAGCCCTCTTAACTAAGGCTTACTACTTAGTTCTCTTTCTCGTCATGTTGGAATGGTTAAGTGTCATCGGTCAATTCAAGTTAACTTAACCCATTCACTTGTCATGTTAAATTGGTTAAGTGTTATCCAGTTGTTCACGTTGACTTAACCCACCCCTATATCATGTCAAATTGGTTAAGTATTCCTTAACCTTACTCGTTCATATGGTTATATTGTTTAAGTGTTTCTCATTAACTTAACTGTGTTCATTCATCATGCTATAACGGCTAAGTGTTCTAAGTTTACTTAACCCCACCTTCTAGTCTAGTTAACATGTTAAATTGGTTAAGTGTTCTAAATTTACTTAACCCCACCTTCTAGTCTAGTTAGCAAGTTAAATTTGTTAAGTGTTCGAAATTTACTTAACCCTACCTTCTAGTCTAGTTAACATGTTATAACGGTTAAACATTTACTTAACCTTACCCACTTGTCTAGTTAACATGTTATAATGGTTAAGTGTTTCCATAGTTACTTAACCCCCACAAATCTTATCTTGTTAACATGTTAATTTGGTTTAGTGTCCAAATTAACTTAACCCCACCCATCAGTTTATTAACATGTTGCATTGGTTAAGTGTTACCTTAATTAACTTAACCCTACCGTTCATGTCTTAGCTTTAATTCATTCATTAAAGCACCAACCACTCACATTAGACAGGTATTATCGTGGTCACTGGATGCGCCGGTCGGTTCCAGGAAGTTTTACACCACAACTCAGTCTAACCTTGGGTTTTTTTTGGGCTTGATGCACTAACCTCTCACATTAGACAGGTATTGTTGTGGTCACTGGATGTGCCGGTCGGTTCCGGGCAGGTTTACACCACAACTCAGTGTAACCTCGGGTTAGGCATATTCGTCTTTTACTAAATTTACATATTTTTCATTTATATCAAGTATATATGTAAATTTTTCTACAAGTGTTTCATATCACATAATTTGTATTATGTTAAGGACTAATGGTATATAAATTATACCATTCATGGCCTTAACCATTTACATGGTTATGGGCCCACCTACATCATTAACATGTTCTGCATTAATGTCTACCCCAACATTACCCCCGTTTACACGTTCGCATCAATCACATAAAGTAATTAGGCCCTAAAATTAGCCTAATTTATAACAACAGGTAAAAGGAAGGAACATGCATAATATAAACATATGTCATGTAGTGTTGAAATAGAACATTATTCATCTAAATTAACATGTCGCATGAACTTGCATATGAATTAGACTAAATGATCATAAGCCTAAACATGTTAATATGTAGATCTAGGCATGTGTGAACATAACTTTATTTATAAACTAGCATACGACATAATCCTGACGTGTACATTACCAAAGCATGTATAATTTTAACTCTAGCATATAGGTGCGAACTAGATCTAACAATAATGATCTTGTGAACTTGCATGAATCAACTTCATAAACATGCATAAATATATTTATATATAGATCTAGTTTTGGGCCTAACTCAAACTTGTAACTTGCATACGGACATACATACATATATATATATGTATATATATATATATAGAGAGAGAGAGAGAGAGATCTTGATTTGGATCTAACATAAAACATATAACTTGCATATGGACATATATATGTAGATCTAACACGAAAAGTTTTAGATCCAAACATGTAGGCATATGGATCTAAATATTAGGCATATATGAATATTATTTAGCCAAAAAACTTGCATGTAATATGTCATGAAAGGATTATCAAATTTGCATATGGTATTGATAGTTTCGTTCCCAATTCATAATAGAACCAACACCAATTCCTACATAATATGATAAGTCCAATAAACCACAATCATTCCAAGACGTTCATGATAAAATCATCACAAGAAATACACATGAATTAGCATCGTCATTATCATACAACATGGTACAATTCTATTTTTCATTTTATTTCAAATCACGTCTTAAATTTGTTCACATCTAAAAGATAACTACAATTACAAAAGACAATCTTGATTTCTGGAATCTGTATTCTGAAGTTGAAGTGCTTTCCTTTGATGTAGACAATCGTTGTTTTAGCTTAATGTTGATTTGATTTGGTTTGTCTCTTTTAATTTGCTTCAAGTCGAACGGTGGCTACTCGAGGTTGTCCAACGGCAGCATGGCGGCTCTTGGTTTGATTTTTTAATATGATTTAGGGTTGAGGTATTAGGTTGCTTTTATAGAGATTTAGATTAATATAGGCCATTGGATCACACAGGAGCAATCAGAACCGTCTAGACTAGATAGAGTTATCCCAGTGACTCGGCAACGGGTCAGGAATGACTCAGCAATGACTCACTATTCAGATCAGAACACCCAGAAATCTATGTAGGTTTTTAGCCCGACATGGGTGCACTTCCCAAGTGCGCCAGTGCATATTTGTACTGGCGCACTTCACAAGTGCGCCAATGCATTCTGGCCTATTTTCAGTTTTTCTGCCTAACTTCGTTCGTCCATATCTCCTTCATACGTTGTCCGTTTTACGCAAATTCAGACTCTTTCTCAAGCAGAATTCCGAGACGAACGCAATGGCATAACCTGTTTCCCTTAGTTTCCACATTTGAAATTAAGTATTCTTTAATTTTGTTAATATAATGTTAACAAAGAATGTGGGGAGTTATATTCTCCCTTCCTTTAAGGATTTCGTCCCCGAAATCTTCAAGTCGAGAAGAATGTATATCCTACCATCCAATCGTCCATCTACTCAACCATCCAATCACAGGCATCCATTGTCCTTAGAATGTTTCTAATGCTTTTCATGATCATATGCATAGTGTGTGTATATGTCCTTATCTAATGCAAAATCAGGCGGTCTACTGATTCAGTTGACCTCCTTAATGCAAATCATGTCGGTGCCATGTGTCCATCATGTATGCAACTACTCCTAATCGTACTTTATAACTTCTACATGAGTGCACAATCATTCATACAAATGCATCGTCCATATGATAGCACATCAAGTTTCACAAATACATATATGCATATGTAATAAGAAAGTGACTATGCCAATCTAGTGCCTAATGTGTGTATATATGCACTCATGAGCAACCACTAGTAACTACTTGCAACCATCAAACATAACATGTTTCAAACACATGTTTACATCTATTGGCTTCTACCTAAGAATTGAGGATAGGACCGAGAGGATATACTTAAAAAATAGAGAGTAGTCATGCAAATAATCTCTACAGAAAAAGAGAGATCAAGGATATACCCTCAAAAAAGTATGATGTGCAAATCTATTCTTAAGTCTTTTAAGTTGCATCTTCGTGAGGTTCTCTCCAATGTACCTTAACTTCACGGTTGCGAAGCTTCTTGACCTCCATTTCCAAAATTTACTATTAAAGATAGGATCTTGGTCACTTACTGTGCTAGGAGGTATCCAATGTAGTCTGACTACCCTTCCAAGATAAACAAATGTTAACCATGATACCAAGTGTCCATACTAAAATGATTAGAGGTCTCTCCTTTACTTAGCTTATCCATCATGTTACAAATCTGAGGGTCTAAAGCTAATGGTTTCTATGTGCTTTTTACCTCTCTTAAGGTCAGTCTTACTTAGGGTGCCATCCCCAACCATTTATTTCTCATGCAAACAATCCTAGTCGAACTCGACATCCCTCAAGTATAAGCCCCAAAGGCCTAAACCAATATCAGACAAGCACCCAAGGGATACCTCCTCCGAATTTGGACGATCTATGTGAGATGATACTAGCAAGACAACCAAACAGTTGAGCACTTTACCGACTCTGGCTATCCTCGCCAATCTTGCTCCAAAACTATCGTTGATCGCATATGTAACACCCCACGTCCATTAATGTCACTCACAAAGGGAATGCATTAACTTCCATGGAGGTTTTAAGTGAATATAGAACAGTAAAATTACAACAAGACAGATATAAAATAGTACTTGGAAATTCAAAAACTTTATTTCATTGTAGCAGAAGTCAAAACATGTTTGATTACATCATAACACCATATTCAATGTCAAGTACAATATCTATCTTGATAAAACAAGTACATAATCCCATTACATGAATAGCCATTAAAAAGAAAGATAACAAGCTGGACTTTACTTCAGCAGTCCAAGCTTTCCAGAAGATAAGCGATCCAACTAGACTCCACTAGAACTTGGCCCAACCTGCGGACCTGAAGGGAGAAAAAGGATGGAAAAGAGGGGGTCAGACATAAAGTCTGGTGAATATGATAATTCTACAATACTATTACCAAAATAACTGGACTAAGGCATAAGCTGGAAAACAAGAAAATGTCTATGAAGAGCAAATTAAGGACATAGACAATCGCTAAAGGCAACGTTATAGGCGCTCCTAAATACTAAAGGATAAACACTATACTGCACCACACCAGTCACCCTAAAGATTCATCCCACTTGGCTTCACTTAGAAACTTTCCCAATGGCTTTACGTACCCCTAGCTGACTACATAGGTGCCGCCTGCCCCTATCTCCACTAGGTGTACCCTACTTCCCATTATTCGATCGGCTCCCTAACTCGTAGATACCCGTGCTGGCCCCACAGTGGGGTGTATCACTCCCCTAAAGTGGCAACCTGATACAACGGACATGCACGGTTATACCTACACGATGCAACAACGTCTTACCTACCAGCCCGGGTCCACACACGCATATGAAACCCGTTGGACTTGCGTTGCCACCGCTCCCTGTTTTGGCCTCTTATAGTCAAACCCAGTATGCGTGTCCCGTCCTCGACTTGGGTCGAGCCCACAAAGATACGTTTTGGGATACTGGTTGAAATGGGCCCCCACTATTTACCACAAGCATTCCACCTAAGCTTGTCCCCATTAGTCCATCCCACTCAACCCACTTAGTCATGTTCATTTACATGTGTGTTTGGTAAAGTCTAATCGTATTTCAAATGCCTCTAAAGGCAACCACCAGATTCCTCATGCCACCCAAGGCACCTACTTAACCCCCATGTCCCACCTTACATGATTATCTGGTTAAGTATTTCTTAGTTCATTAAGGCCATAACCTCATAAAGACCTCTCACATTAGACTGGCATTTATGGCAGCTGGATTTGCCGGGCGGGTCCGGGCAGTCTTACACCATAAAAGAGTCTAACCTCGTGTCTTTACAACTGTTATGCTTTAGTTTGGGCCTAGGACCTCTCACATTGGGCCGACATTTGTGACTACTGGATTTGCCGGACGGGTCCGGGCAGGTTTACATCACAAACGGGTCCAACCTCGTGTCCTAAGCATTGATTATTAATAATAATCCACTTTCCCCCAATTTTAATAATTCCCTACTTGAATTATTAATTACTTCCAATTTTTAACAATGTCCATAATTGACTCAATTATGGACATCCATTCATGGTATGCAAAATCTTACAAAATTGCACCCAATTTATTAATTCCTAATATTACCCCTACCCCACGTTTGAACGTTTATTCGCAAAATATATGTTAGACTCGAATAGCCTAACTCATAGCATAAAAGAGATTATCATAATAACAACATGTATATGTGACCAAATGAATCATAATAAGGGGTGAAACTTGCATATGTCCAACTTGCATAGATTATACATGTCATGGACCTAAAGGTGTCAACTTGTTCAAAATTCACCTAATATAATCTCAATCAATTTTCATAAACTTACATATGAACATGTGTGAATCAACATCATCTAATTTTTTAACAACATGGTTTTATATGGGTACACCTAACTCAATAGGCAAATTCCCATAATCAAGTTTTATTTAATTATAGTTTCAAGTTTATGGGTACACCTAACCTAATAGGCAAATTCCCATAAACAAGACCCATTTAAATTAAGAAAAAAACATAACTTTAAGCATGATCCAACAACATCATGATTTTTCAACATAATATAGCATGATTTATAACATGGCATAGTATGATAGTATAACATAGCTTGACATGATTCTCAACATAGCACGACATAGCATAAGAGAATTTACAACATAGCATGACATAGCATATATAATTTACATCATACGACAACATAATAACATAATAAGAGATCCACAATATATAGAATTTACAATTACAAATCACATCACTTTCTTGTGATCCATTCATAACTGAGTCAAATTAGTTTGTAATAGTCTTGTGAGAATCATCATACTCACCAACAAAAGAAAAGAATTAGAGAAAGAGAGATCTTTTGATTTGATTTGTGTAGATTTAGTTGTAGATGATTAGGCTTCCTCTTCTTAGCTTGTGACGGCTACGCTGAACTCCATGACAGCAGCATGACGGTAGCTTCTCTAATTTTACAAGTGATTTAGGTCTAGGGTCTACCCACTTATTTATAGATTTTAGAATTCATTTAGGCCATTAGATTTAACCTAGAAATAACCGCAGCCGTTCCGACAAGATGGGGTTTATCTTGTTGACTCAGCAATGAGTCAGAAGTGACTCAGCAAACACTCAGCATATTAATAAACTTCTATTCATGTCATAAATATATATATTTTTTCTACAATGTACATATTAGATACATCCCCCTTTACTTATTATTGTTTTTATATACATATTAGATACATCCCCTCTCTCACACACTTATTAATATTTTTATATTCATAATAGATACATCCCCTCTCTTACACACTTATTAATATTTTTATATTCATATTAGATACATCCCCCCTCTTACACACTTATTAATATTTTTATATTCATATTAGATACATCCCCTCTCTTACACACTTATTAATATTTTAGCAACTTTAGTGTTAATAGAAAATTCGGGGTGTTACATTCTCCCCTCCTTTTAGGATTTCGTCCCCGAAATCTTCAAGTCTGGAAGAATGTATATCCTACCATCCAAACGTCCATCTACTCATCCATCATACACAGGCATCCATTGTCCTTAAAAGACTTCTAATGCTTTATGATCATATGCAAGTGTGTGTACATGTCCTTACCTAATGCGAAATCAGGCGGTCTACTGATTCAGTTGACCTCCTTAATGCAAATTATGTAAGTGTCATGAATCCATTATGTATGCAAAAGATCCTAATTGCTTACATACTACTTCTATATGCGTGCACACCCATTCAACCGAATGCAGCATCCATATGATGGTACAACCATTATACATCCATTATACTAAATACATCCATATATATGCAATATGCAATATGAAGTGACTGAGCCGATCTAGTGCCTAAAGTGTGTGTATATATGCATCCACGAGCAACCACTAGCAAACACTTGCATCCCTTTTTGCATCCATCATACATAACATGTCTCAAACACATGTTTCAACCATAGGATTATCCTAACTAAAGGTCAAAAGATACTAATGAGAGGACATACTAAAGATAAGATAAGATAAGCTAAGCGATAAAGGAGAAATTAAAAGACATACCCTAAAAAAGAAAAGGGTACAACGAACGCATCTTCTCTTCTGTCTCCCAAGTTGCATTGCTCTCATCATCTCCCCATTGCACTTTAACCAGTCTGACCTCTCGATTCCTCAACTTTTTGATCTCCGACCCAAGAATGCATGTAGGAGCTCGTCTAATTGTTGCATCACGCTCTATTTCCACCTCTTTAAGCAAGCTCGGCTCTACCACCTCCGCGGTCTTGTGCAAACACTTCCTCAAATGTGATACATGGAATACGTCGTGTACTCCACTAAGTTTCTCAGGCAACTCCACCCTATATGCCATCTTCCCAATCCTGTTTTTTACAGGAAACAGCCCTACAAACCTTGGTGCTAATTTCCCCACGGACCCAAAGCGAACAACATTCTGTAACGGAGATACTTTGATAAAAACCATGTCCCCAATGTCAAACTCAAGATCTGTCCTCCTCTTATCAGCATACGATTTTTGCCTATCTTGTGCTGCTTTCATCCTCCTTCGAATCAACTCAATCTTCTCCGAGGTTTCCCTAACCATATCGGGCCCAAGTAGGATTTTATCGGTAGATTCCCACCAACATGTAGGCGAACGACAAGGCCTTCCATAAAGAGCTTCGAAAGGTGCCATGCCAATACTAGACTGAAAGCTATTATTATATGCGAATTCTACTAACGGAAGGTGCTCTTCCCATGTACCCCCAAAGTCTAGGATACAAAGCCTTAAAAGATCCTCTAGAATGCGATTCACCCTCTCGGTCTGGCCGTCTGTCTGAGGATGATAGCGGTGCTCAAACATAGCTGAGTCCCTACCGCTTCTTGTAAACTCTTCCAAAATTCGCTAGTAAAGATGGGGTCACGGTCGCTTACTATACTAGAAGGAATACCGTGCAAACGAACTATCTCCTTAATGTATACAGAAGTCAACCACGGAGCAGTCCTCTTACTTTTCACGGGAATAAAATGGGCGCTTTTAGTAAGTCTATCTACTATAACCCAAATCCCCGTGTTACCCTTCCTTGATCTTGGTAATCCATCCACAAAATCCATTGAGATGCTTTCCCATTTCCATAGTGGAACTTCTAATGGGTGAAGCAACCCACCGGGTTTCTTTTGTTCTGCTTTAACTCGTTGGCACACCAAGCATCTAGCGACGTACTCGGCCACATCCTTTTTCATACCGGCCCAAAAAAAAACACGCTTCATATCTTTGTACATCTTATCCCCGCCGGGATGAATGGTCATTTTTGAGCGATGAGCATCATCAAGAATGGCCTCCCTTAAGTCTTCGTCTTGTGGTACACAAAGTCTATTATCCCTTCGTAACCAACCCTTATCGTCTAGGGTATACCTACGAAGATGGCTTGACGACTTCCCCCCTTTGAGCTTTTCTACTATCTCAGCCAACTGTGGGTCGTCTCGCTGTGCCTCACCAACCCGTCCTAGAAGTGTAGGTCTAACCTCCAAGGATGCTAACAGACCGGGTACTAAGTCAACGGAGGGTCTAAAGTCAAACATAGAGATGAATTCTAAGCTTTGTCGTTCAACAAACAACGGACTCAAGGACAACCTTTTCCTACTTAAGGCGTCTGCCACCACGTTACCCTTGCCCGGGGTATATGCTATTTCAAAATCGTAGGAGGCTAAGAATTCCATCCACCGTTGCTGCCTTAAATTCAAATCCTTCTGAGAGAATAAGTATTTTAATGATTTGTGGTCAGTGAACAGTTCGAATTTCTCACCAAGAAGATAGTGACGCCAAGACTTAAGTGCGAAAACAATTGCGGCTAGCTCTAAGACATGCGTGGGGTAATTCTTTTCATGAACCCTCAAATGCCTTCCACCATAGGCTATTACTCTTCCCTCTTGCATGAGGACCGCGCCAAGTCCCGTCCCACAAGCATCAGTATAGATGGTAAACGGTTTATTCCCGTCTGGCAGCACTAAGACTGGGGCTGAAGTTAAGGCTCTCTTTAAACGTTGGAACGCATCATCGCAATCTTTGTCCCACGTAAAAACCAGGTTCTTCTTCGTTAACCGTGTTAATGGAGCTGATATTTTTGCGAAGTCTTTGATAAACTTCCTATAATAGCCAGCCAACCCTAAGAAACTTCTTACTTCGGTTGCATTTTTAGGGACCTTCCAATCTTGGATGGCCACCACCTTTGCGGGATCCACTGCTATCCCTTCTTTGGAAACCACGTGCCCTAAGAACCGTACTTCCTTCCTCCAGAAGTGACACTTAGAAAATTTTGCCTTAAGGTTATGCGCTCGAAGGGTTTCCAACACTTCCCTAAGATGTAGGGAGTGCTCTTCTTTATTCTTAGAAAAGACTAAGATGTCATCCACAAAGACTACCACGAATTTGTTAAGGTATTCCCTAAACACCCTACTCATCAAATCAACAAAATATGCAGGGGCGTTTGTCAAACCAAAGGGCATCACTAGCCATTCATAGAATCCGTCAGGAGTCCTAAAAGCAGTCTTATCTATACTATCCTCAACCACTCTCAGTTGATGAAAGCCAGTGGCTAAGTCCAACTGCGAAAACACTGAGGTGCCAACTAACTGGTCAAAGAGATCGTCAATCCTCGGCAGTGGGTGTCGGTTCTTTTTAGTAAGCTTGTTTAGTTCCCTATAGTCCATACAAAGTCTAAGAGACCCATCCGCCTTTGTGGCAAAAACTACTGGAGCACCCCACTCCGATATACTACGTCTTATGAACCCCTTCTCAAGCAACTCCTTTACTTGCTTATTGAGTTCCCTCCTTTCACGAGGAGCCATGTGGCGCACTGGCAAAGATACGGGTTTAGCATTATCCACAAGATAAATTCGAAAGTCTATCTCCCGCTTTGGAGGTAAGCCCTTCACCTCCTCAAACACATCCGGATATTCCCGGACCACTTCTACCGATTGCAGGTTCTCTATAGACGCGTCAAGCGATTCAAGATAACTTAGCATAACGGAATTTATGGGATTACAAAAGATGTCGAGAGCATTACCAAGGCGAGTCACAAGCCTAACTACTCTCCTTTCACAATCAAGAATGGCCCTATTTCTAGACAACCAATCCATTCCTAAAATTAGCCCATAGCCCGTGAAGCCCAATACATAAGCATCACATCTAAATTCAACGCTAAGTATAGAGATTTTCAAATCCAAACATATCATGGTCAAATGAGCCGAACCCCCAATTGGATTTGAAACGACCAAGGGATCCTCTACTAAACTGGTGTTCAAGTGCAGTGATTCAACTAATGATGCAGAGATAAACGAATGAGATGCGCCAGAATCGAATAAGGTACGGACAGGATGATCAAACAGAAAAACTAAGCTTTCAACAGAAATTGTTCTACCTCTTTCTTGCAGCGGTGGGGTCGCATTAGCCTGAACTTGCCCCCTTGCCTGCCCTGGTGCCACAAGAGCCTGCACCTGTCCTCCCGAGGTAGACCCTGCCCTCTGCCCCTTCTTTGGACAGTCCTTCACTAAATGTCCCGCATCTCCACAATGAAAACAACCAGTCTTCTTTTTCTTTCTGCAATCTTTGCTGAGATGGCCAGGCGTCCCACAATTGAAGCATTTCTTCTTCCCTTTGCCATTATTGTTTTTACCACCCTTCTTATTTTGCTGTTGGGGTTTCTTCTGATCCCCTTTCTTTTCAACTGCCTTATCCTCATGCATAAGTGCCATTTCTACTAGCTTTTCAAAGGTGGCTCCCATAGGGATGTGGGTCATAGCCAACCCTTGCAACGGTTCATTCAAGCCTCTAACGAACCTCAAAGCTTTCTTCTCTGGCGTGTTCACCAACTCCAAGCCAAACCTTGCTAACTGATTAAATTTATTGACATATTCCTTTACTGATGAGCTCCCTTGCTTTAGTGCCAGGAATTTTTTCATATTTAAGTTCTCCTCTGCCCTTGAAAGAAACTTTGCCTCAAACCTTCGTCTGAAATCCGCCCATGAATCAACTGGACGTTCCCCGTTAGTGACCTCCCACCAAAACGAGGCCTCTCCCTTCATTAACCAGGCAGCTAAACGGACTTTCCTCCCATCTTCCACTTCAAAGATATCCAACAATTCCTCAGTCTCCTTAAGCCAATCTCTGGCCTCCACAAACGTCTCGGTCCCTTGAAAAGTTTTTCCTCCCATAGCCTTGAATTCCTTGCACGTCTTTGCAAAAGTGTCAACACGAGGAGGAGGTGGAGGAGGAATGGGTGCAACTAGGGGTGGAGGAGTATCCGCTGGGCCTGCAGTGGTGGCCCTAGCCTCCAAGTATCTCCTAAACCACCCTGGAATCGTCACACCTTCTGGGAGATTAAGATCTTCAGCCATGCTGAAACGAAAAAGGAAAGATTCAAAATGGAGAATTCGAAAGATAAAGATAAGGATATGGCTATTTGGGATTATGTTTTTCATAAAAACTCTCTTTAAATAACATGTTTTTTTTTTTTTGAAAGCACTTCTTCCAAAAATACTTTAGAAAAAAAATATTTTTCTAAAAAAAAAAAAATTTATCTGTTCTGGTAACCTTATGCTTTGATACCACGTGTAACACCCCACGTCCATTAATGTCACTCACAAAGGGAATGCATTAACTTCCATGGAGGTTTTAAGTGAATATAGAACAGTAAAATTACAACAAGACAGATATAAAA
Organism: Allium sativum; assembly: GCA_030737875.1. Lineage (NCBI taxonomy): Eukaryota > Viridiplantae > Streptophyta > Magnoliopsida > Asparagales > Amaryllidaceae > Allium > Allium sativum. Next base: position 63,673,744 of record CM060920.1, read on the forward strand.
TAGTACTTGGAAATTCAAAAACTTTATTTCATTGTAGCAGAAGTCAAAACATGTTTGATTACATCATAACACCATATTCAATGTCAAGTACAATATCTATCTTGATAAAACAAGTACATAATCCCATTACATGAATAGCCATTAAAAAGAAAGATAACAAGCTGGACTTTACTTCAGCAGTCCAAGCTTTCCAGAAGATAAGCGATCCAACTAGACTCCACTAGAACTTGGCCCAACCTGCGGACCTGAAGGGAGAAAAAGGATGGAAAAGAGGGGGTCAGACATAAAGTCTGGTGAATATGATAATTCTACAATACTATTACCAAAATAACTGGACTAAGGCATAAGCCGGAAAACAAGAAAATGTCTATGAAGAGCAAATTAAGGACATAGACAATCGCTAAAGGCAACGTTATAGGCGCTCCTAAATACTAAAGGATAAACACTATACTGCACCACACCAGTCACCCTAAAGATTCATCCCACTTAGCTTCACGTAGAAACTTTCCCAATGGCTTTACGTACCCCTAGCTGACTACATAGGTGCCGCCTGCCCCTATCTCCACTAGGTGTACCCTACTTCCCATTATTCGATCGGCTCCCTAACTCGTAGATACCCGTGCTGGCCCCACAGTGGGGTGTATCACTCCCCTAAAGTGGCAACCTGATACAACGGACATGAACGGCTTATACCTACACGATGCAACAACGTCTTACCTACCAGCCCGGGTCCACACACGCATATGAAACCCGTTGGACTTGCGTTGCCACCGCTCCCTGTTTTGGCCTCTTATAGTCAAACCCAGTATGCGTGTCCCGTCCTCGACTTGGGTCGAGCCCACAAAGATACGTTTTGGGATACTGGTTGAAATGGGCCCCCACTATTTACCATAAGCATTCCACCTAAGCTTGTCCCCATTAGTCCATCCCACTTAACCCACTTAGTCATGTTCATTTACATGTGTGTTTGGTTAAGTCTAATCGTATTTCAAATGCCTCTAAAGGCAACCACCAGATTCCTCATGCCACCCAAGGCACCTACTTAACCCCCATGTCCCACCTTACATGATTATCTGGTTAAGTATTTCTTAGTTCATTAAGGCCATAACCTCATAAAGACCTCTCACATTAGACTGGCATTTATGGCAGCTAGATTTGCCGGGCGGGTCCGGGCAGTCTTACACCATAAAAGAGTCTAACCTCGTGTCTTTACAACTGTTATGCTTTAGTTTGGGCCTAGGACCTCTCATATTGGGCCGACATTTGTGACTACTGGATTTGCCGGACGGGTCCGGGCAGGTTTACATCACAAACGGGTCCAACCTCGTGTCCTAAGCATTGATTATTAATAATAATCCACTTTCCCCCAATTTTAATAATTCCCTACTTGAATTATTAATTACTTCCAATTTTTAACAATGTCCATAATTGACTCAATTATGGACATCCATTCATGGTATGCAAAATCTTACAAAATTGCACCCAATTTATTAATTCCTAATATTACCCCTACCCCACGTTTGAACGTTTATTCGCAAAATATATGTTAGACTCGAATAGCCTAACTCATAGCATAAAAGAGATTATCATAATAACAACATGTATATGTGACCAAATGAATCATAATAAGGGGTGAAAATTGTATATGTCCAACTTGCATAGATTATACATGTCATGGACCTAAAGGTGTCAACTTGTTCAAAATTCACCTAATATAATCTCAATCAATTTTCATAAACTTACATATGAACATGTGTGAATCAACATCATCTAATTTTTTAACAACATGGTTTTATATGGGTACACCTAACTCAATAGGCAAATTCCCATAATCAAGTTTTATTTAATTATAGTTTCAAGTTTATGGGTACACCTAACCTAATAGGCAAATTCCCATAAACAAGACCCATTTAAATTAAGAAAAAAACATAACTTTAAGCATGATCCAACAACATCATGATTTTTCAACATAATATAGCATGATTTATAACATGGCATAGTATGATAGTATAACATAGCTTGACATGATTCTCAACATAGCACGACATAGCATAAGAGAATTTACAACATAGCATGACATAGCATATATAATTTACATCATACGACAACATAATAACATAATAAGAGATCCACAATATATAGAATTTACAATTACAAATCACATCACTTTCTTGTGATCCATTCATAACTGAGTCAAATTAGTTTGTAATAGTCTTGTGAGAATCATCATACTCACCAACAAAAGAAAAGAATTAGAGAAAGAGAGATCTTTTGATTTGATTTGTGTAGATTTAGTTGTAGATGATTAGGCTTCCTCTTCTTAGCTTGTGACGGCTACGCTGAACTCCATGGCAGCAGCATGACGGTAGCTTCTCTAATTTTACAAGTGATTTAGGTCTAGGGTCTACCCACTTATTTATAGATTTTAGAATTCATTTAGGCCATTAGATTTAACCTAGAAATAACCGCAGCCGTTCAGACAAGATGGGGTTTATCTTGTTGACTCAGCAATGAGTCAGAAGTGACTCAGCAAACACTCAGCATATTAATAAACTTCTATTCATGTCATAAATATATATATATTTTCTACAATGTACATATTAGATACATCCCCCTTTACTTATTATTGTTTTTATATACATATTAGATACATCCCCTCTCTCACACACTTATTAATATTTTTATATTCATATTAGATACATCTCCTCTCTTACACACTTATTAATATTTTTATATTCATATTAGATACATCCCCCCTCTTACACACTTATTAATATTTTTATATTCATATTAGATACATCCCCTCTCTTACACACTTATTAATATTTTAGCAACTTTAGTGTTAATAGAAAATTCGGGGTGTTACAGCATAAATGGCTTTGCAGTGTCATCTAGATATATGAGGAAGTTTATCTCGAGTTTGACGGGGAAAGAAAAAAAACCTAACCTAATCAAAACATCTGCGTACTCATAGACTACTCTAACGGATCGCAAATCATTGATAGATGCATCAAGTGATTCTAAGTAGCTAAGCCAAACTGGTCCCTTAGGATTGCACGAAATTTCAGGGGTGTTCCCGAAACAAGTCAAAAGTGTAACCAATCCATGCCTAGAATCAATCCCATAGCCTATGAAACTAGAAACATAAGAATTACTCTTAAACTCAATACTTAACACTATAAATATTCTGAAATCCTTACAAACCAAGAATAAATGAGCCGAGCTACCAATCGGATTTGAGACAATAATGGGATCCTCTACTATACAAGTACTAGGGTGTAGAGACTCAACTATGGAAGTAGATAGAAAAGAATGTGAAGTGCCAGAGTTAAACAAAGTTCGAAAAAGGAAAATTAAATTTCCCACAAAACGTTTCTCTCTCCCTCCAGCCCTAGTGCCATTAGAGCATGATTCTGTTCCCCAGAAGTAAGTCCTGTCCTCCGCCCCTGCCCTTTTCTTTTGGGCAATCCTTGGTAAGATGCCCTGCCTCACCATACTGGAAACAATTACTTGTGTTCTTCTTTTTACAATTAAATGACCGTCTATACCACAGAAAAGACACTTCCTCTTGTCGCGGGATTTATTATTTCTATTCTTCCTTCCTTTGCGGACAAAGTCTATATCTACGAGCTTCTCAGCCTTGGGTTGAGCTCCTTAGCCAAACTCCCTCATTCTCATCTTTACCATCCCTGTGCGACATGTCTCTCAAAAGCTGCCTCCATTGCACGAATAACCCTTCAAAGCTTGAAAGGAAATTAGCCGCTGGTGAAACTACTGCGGCTATATATGGAAGTTGGGCACTTCTTTGCCCTTTGACAGACGTCGTAGTCTTTATCAAGCCTACGAAACCATGTCGCGATGAGGTTACCTCCCAGAAAGCCAGGATCCCCGGAGACACAGGAAAGAAGGAAATAAGGATTCAAACAGACGATCAAAATATAGTGCATATGGCTTTGGGGAATATGCCTTTAAAAAAAAACATTTCCTTGAAAATGCTTCTTGAAACTTCTTTTTTGAAAAATAATTTTCAAAAATTCTATCCGATCTGGTAACCTTTAGCTCTGATACCAAGTGTAACACCCCACCTCCGTTAAGGTCACTCACAAAGGGAATGCCTTAACTTTGGTGGAGCGTTTTTAGGTACAAGATGTAAATAAGTTACAAGACAAAGAGATAAAGCAGCGAAGAACAAATACTTTATTTATAAAACAACTTGTACATAAGTTTGTTTCCAACATCAAATTATCAATACTCGGAACAACAAAATATCTGTCTTGTTTAATAAAATAAAGAAGCATAAAATGACTATGATATTCCCCAAATAAGCATGAGCCAGCCATAGCAGTAAAAAAGAGAGTCCAAGGCAATACTCCAACTAATCTTTAGGCTTGGAAAAAGAAGCAGTCCAAATGAAGCTGAGCTATTGCCTCCCTGACTACCTGGGGGGGAGTAGAAGAAAAGAGGCGGAAACAAACTATGTCAGACATAAGTCGGGTAAGCTCAGTTATTTAATAACATGTAAACAAGAAAAATCTATGACATGAATAAACTGAACTTAGAATAATACCACAAGGATAAGGTAATCCTAAGACGAGACAAAGTAGGATTTAACGGAATAGACTATCGCACCCACTTATATTTCTCTACACCCACTATGATCTGTTTAACTAGCATTGTATGTTCATGATAAAGTGATCCCCTTCTAGTATTGATCGGGCTCCTACTCGCATTCATGTGTTTCCAATGTCATGCGGCCCCACGTGATTTTAGGTACTTATGCATCGGTCCTTTCTTTGATTCCTACTGTTTTGGACAGCCAATCTAGGTCTTACTAGGTTCTGTTATCGAGCGTTACCTAGATCCGACTATGGTTTATTCTTCAGACGCTTTCTCGATTCGACCAGGGTTTATGCTACCCAGGGCCACTAGGTTTTACGCTACCTATCGAATAATGCCCTCTAGTCTAGGACACACTACCCATAGCGGTATATGTTCCTAGAATTTCCCCACGTATGTGTCGTGAATCGTTCTCGCTGTCTAGTTGCACATGTCCTCAATATGTGTGTCCCGAGTCCCGTGGCAGGGCTAATCAAGAAACATGGAACTCGGTCGGGAGCTTTAAGTTATCTGCCGAGGCCGATGCTAAGGTCTGCTTTTATCTATGTGTGGCTATGGTCCTACTTGACCCCTCCCTCAACTAATGAAAGGCACCCAAGAAAATCAAGAATGAGAAATGTACGCAGGCCCCCTATGCCCCACAAACCTATGGGCCAACCTCACCCATAACTAGATAGCAAGTATATGGTCTTTTGGAGTTCTCCGCCTTTCCGCTTCACGTACTAGATTGACTCAAGATGGTAGGTAGACGACGACGTGCTATCACAGGGCTAATCTAGATATCGCCGCCTCACTCTGGTCCATCCTAGTCTTTAGGTTGCCTTATATTGCAACCAAGGCATACTCTTGGTTCTTCTAATGCAGACGTTAACCTCTGTGCGCCTAGGAGGATCATCTGCAACCTCACAGAGGGATACCAAGAGTACCCTCACGTCCCCTCGAAGCCGCGTGCTTCGTAACCCAGACCGTTGGAGCCATCTTCATGATTAGATGGACGTTCGCTCCTTCTCGTGTTCTACTTGACTTTCTTGACTAAGGTTTACTACTTAGTTCTCTTAACTAAGGTTTACCCCTTAGTTTCCTGAATCGTTCGTTTTCTTAACTAAGGTTTACTACTTAGCCCTCTTAACTAAGGCTTACTACTTAGTTCTCTTTCTCGTCATGTTGGATTGGTTAAGTGTCATCAGTCAATTCAAGTAAACTTAACCCATTCACTTGTCATGTTAAATTGGTTAAGTGTTATCCAATAATTCACGTTGACTTAACCCACCCCTATATCATGTCAAATTGGTTAAGTATTCTTTAACCTTACTCATTCATCTGGTTATATTAGTTAAGTGTTTCTCATTAACTTAAACCTGTTCATTCATCATGCTATAACGGCTAAGTGTTCTAAGTTTACTTAACCCCACCTTCTAGTCTAATTAACATGTTAAATTGCTTAAGTGTTCTGAATTTACTTAACCCCACCTTCTAGTCTAGTTAACATGTTAAATTGGTTAAGTGTTCTAAATTTACTTAACCCCACCTTCTAGTCTAGTTAACATGTCATAACGGTTAAACATTTACTTAACCTTACCCACTGGTCTAGTTAACATGTTATAATGGTTAAGTGTTTCCTTAGTTTCTTAACCCCCACAAATATTATCTTGTTAACATGTTAAGTTGGTTAAGTGTCCAAATTAACTTAATCCCACCCATCAGTTTATTAACATGTTGCATTGGTTAAGTGTTACCTTATTTAACTTAACCCTACCATTCATGTCTTAGCTTTAATTCATTCATTAAAGCACCGACCACTCACATTAGACAGGTATTGTTGTGGTCACTGGATGTGCCGGTCGGTTCCGGGCAGTTTTACACTACAACTTAGTCTAACCTCGAGTTCTTTTGGGCTTGATGCACTAACCTCTCACATTAGACATGTATTGTTGTGGTCATTGGATGTGCCGGTTGGTTTCGGGCAGGGTTACACCACAACTCAGTCTAACCTCGGGTTAGGCATATTCGTCTTTTACTAAATTTACATATTTGTCATTTATATCAAGTATATATGTAAATTTTTCTACAACCATTTACATGGTTGTAGGCCCACCTACATCATTAACATGTTTTGCATTAATGTCTACCCCAACGTTATCCCCGTTTACACGTTCGCATCAATCACATAACTAATTAGGCCCTAAAATTAGCCTAATTTATAACAAGAGGTAAAAGGAAGGAACATGCACAATATAAACATATGTCATGAAATGTTGACATAGAACATTATTCATCTAAATTAACATGTCGCATGAACTTGCATATGAATTAGACTAAATGATCATAAGCCTAAACATGTTAATATGTAGATCTAGGCATGTGTGAACATAACTTTATTTATAAACTAGCATATGACATAATTAAGACATGTACATTACCAAAGCATGTATAATTTTAACTCTATCATATAGGTGCGAACTAGATCTAACAATAATGATCATGTGAACTTGCATGAATCAACTTCCTAAACATGCATAAATATATGTAGATCTAGTTTTGGGCTTAACTCAAACAAGTAACTTGCATATGAACATACACACACACACACACACACACACACATATATATATATATATCATGATTAGGATCTAACATAAAACTTATCACTTGCATATGGACATATATATATATATATATATATATATATATATATAGATCTAACACGAAAAGTTTTAGATCTAAACATGAAGGCATATGGATCTAAATATTAGGCATATATAAATATTATTTAGCCTAAAAACTTGCATGTAACATGTCATGAAAGGATTATCAAATTTGCATATGGTACTGTTTGTTTCGTTCCCAAATCATAATAGAACCAACACCAATTCCTACATAATATGATAAGTCCAATAAACCACAATCATTCCAAGACATTCATGATAAAATCATCACAAGAAATAGACATGAATTAGCACCGTCATTATCATACAACATGGTACAATTCTATTTTTCATTTTATTTCAAATCACGTCTTAAATTTGTTCACATCTAAAAGATAACTACACTTACAAAAGACAATCTTGATTTCTGGAATCTGCATTCTGAAGTTGAAATGCTCGCCTTTGATGTAGACAATCGTTGTTTTAGTTTAATTTTGATTTGATTTGGTTTGTCTCTTTTAATTTGCTTCAAGTTGAACGGCGGCTACTCGAGGTTGTCCAACGGCAACATGGCGGCTCTTGGTTTGATTTTTTAATATGATTTAGGGTTGAGGTATTAGGTTTCTTTTATAGAGATTTAGATTAATATAGGCCATTGGATCACATAGGAGCAATCAGAACCGTCTAGACTAGATAGAGTAATCCCAGTGACTTAGCAATAGGTTAGGAATGACTCAGCAACGACTCACTGTTCAGATCAGAACACTCAGAAATCTGTGCAGGTTTTTAGCCTGACATGGGCGCACTTCCCAAGTGCACCAGTGCATTTTTGTACTGGCGCACTTCACAAGTGCGTCAGTGCATTCTGGCCTGTTTCCGGTTTTTCTGCCTAACTTCGTTCGTCCATATCTCCTTCATACGGTGTCCGTTTTACGCAAATTCGGACTCTATCTCAAGCAGAATTCTGAGACAAACGCAATGGAGTAACCCGTTTCCCTTAATTTCCACATTTGAAATTAAGTATTCTTTAATTTTGTTAATATAATGTTAACAGAGAATGCGGGGTGTTACATCTCGCACCCTCGAGGTGCGACATCTCGCACCGTCGAGGTGCGAAAATTCGTGCTTCGGGTCCAGGTGAGAATTTCTTGTAAATCTCGCACCCTTGAAGTTTGGAAATTCGTGCCTCGGGTCCACGTGCGAATTTCTCGTATATGCAGGCTCCAGGTGCGAATTTCTGCATGTGGTCCCCTATTTCTACCTACTCCTACCTAACCCCTACCTACTCCTTTCCTATAAATACGCCATGACTTCACACCTCAAAGGGGTTGGAATTTGAGACCTTGGGACCTCTAGAGGGCTCCATTAATGGCATCTCCCATTTGGGGAAGAAGAAGGGAAAAAGTGCCCCTTTCTTGAGATATTTAATATATGATAATTATGACATTATATATGGGGATGATGACATCATGCCTTAGAGGTGACATCATATAGCCTTAAGGATGACATCATATAGCTTAATTATGACATCATCTAGCATAAAGATGAATGTAATGAATGTAATGAGATGTCATGAGAGGGTATTAATCTTGTAACTCTTTGTGATTAATAATATTCCAATAACGCTTTAAAGTGGACGTAGGCCACTATAACGACCCGGAAATTCGGCGCTCGAACTTTTGACAATAATACTTGAACTCTGTATTACTTGACAAAAAACCCAAGTATCGAACCCAGATTGTTAGTAGAAAGAAGTTAGAGGGTGAGAAAAGAAAGAAATAATATTAGAATAGAAGAATAAGAAGATCAGAGTCACATAGGAATGGACAAAATACAATACATAAAATACTTTATAACAAAGAACTGTATATATATATATATATATATGATTACAACATCAGAGTATACATACACAATAATACAACACACATCAGAAATAAACTAGTACCAGTAAGTATATGGGGTATGTATCGCCTTCAACTCCTTCTCTGAAACTCCAAGAGAAATCTAACCTGTAAATATACGCGGTCTGACCCGAGCACATTTAAAGCAAAGAAAAATTCACCCGGATCAGTCTGGGATACTTTCAGTGATAAATTCATAGCATAAACAACTTGTTTAACTTTGAAAAATCCTTTTAGAAAGAAAAGGGTAATAGTAAGACCAGTCCACATGGAAACACAGTTGTTTTTTACCTTACTATAACTCAAAACATTTTTGAAATCAATATCTTTTCTGATATTATAATAATGTCTATCAAACCACAAATAAATAATAATCTAACAGAATGCTTGCATCTCACGCTCTACATATATAGTATACAGTCAAAATCGTGGGCGCTTATTGGTGAATGGATTTGCTGGCAAGGTATGGGACCACATGCCGACAATGTACCTCTGGGGATGAGTACATTGGGGTTCAACAAGAATGTCTTGCAACCCGACTACACATGACCGGCCCCTCATTTCTCTTGAGAGTACCGAATATATCATTACCACGGTTGGGGGCCAGCCAACCGAACCGATAACATATATATATATATATAAATAAAAAGGGATAACCAAAGGCATTTGCTTTCTCTAGATCAGGTAATGATATACCCTTTTAATAGGTGCGACCCACATAGCCATGATGCCTACCCGATTTTGTGCCATTTCCCGGTTGATGAGGCTTGAGGTCACTTTTATTTTAGAACAGCACATCTCCATTCACTTTGAATGTCACATCGTCAAATCCGCCAAATCACTAATTGACGTCTACAAATACACTCTGGGTGTTAATTAAGAGAATTTCTCCGCAACCAAACTTGGTATATTTGTAGAAATCAACTTACATGATTCTTAAGGAAATACTCTGCCAGACGTTCGTTCATACAAGTCATCCAGGAACAGGATGAACCTAAGGCACCCTCCAATCGCATTCTAGGAATCACCCCAAAGAATCGATAGCGAGTAGTCCTTGCAATCAATAAATTTCATTTACGATAGAATCACTACCGAAATATCTCTAGGGATCAGCTAGAGAAATTCGACGAGTAGTTCCTCCGCTCATGAAGATTTACGGTCTTCAATGCTCCATCTTTATTTCTGCAGATTAGTTTCGTACGCATTGTTGATTCGAAGTGGTTTTGGGTCTAGTTACCATCCCGGTCTCTTCGAAATAACACGTCAAAAGGTCCAATAATATCCTATTGATAGTCGATGTTTTAACTATCAATTAAAAACAATACGTTCAAGTTTATGGCAGTTTGTGTCTTATTATTCGATAATCATTCCTTAAAACTCTTATTGATCTTTTAAGATCACTTCGTCGATTTAACATCAATTTCATTCGACAAGAACATTCTTTTGTTCGTTAGATATATTCTTAAAATTTAACAATAACATGGCTTTCAAACTCCTGCTTATCGCCATACAAAATTCCTTTTAATTTGCTTTACTTTACAATATCGCTACGTTTCCATAATTCCTTTCCATTTCCATCACTTCGGAAATATTGTTTTACATTCTTAGATTCTCCTTAGTATTGCTTTAACTTTGGAAATATCGATACATATATATAGTTATATTGATGGTGTAAAACCAATTATCAATCCCTTTATGGGACAACGATGTCAGTATTACATTGTTTATTTCATAACAAGTAATCTTATTTACATTCCCAAATCATGCAACTAATGTTGCCATATTATTTACTTTCTCAAAGTCCCACCACTATCGTTTCAATATATTTACTTTTAAAAATAATGAACTAATCCCGCTATCCTTTATCATTACAAACTAATATCATTCTGCGATAATAGTGAAGCCATTCAAGTTGGGGTATTTTATTTACCTCTCAGGCCTTGATCGACAACGTTCTTTTCTTAGAATAAATAAATGTTCGTAATTTAAAAACTCATCTTCTTACTTATAATATAAATCGATCTTTATTTCTCTAATTAAAATATGGTTTTATAAACCATGTCGCTACTTCCAGAAACTTGGTCTATTCTGGTCATTTTCACTAAACATTAACCTTTGATTTTTAAACTCCGTTATCCATCCAATTTTGGAAATATATATTTTAAAATGTTTCCTTACGATCATTTTATATTGTTAAATCTGAGATGTTATAAACAAAACCCATTTCAACCTTCTTACCTAAACCAATAAGTAATTTCTTTTATGTTCTTGCAAGTCCTTCTTTTCTCCTCGATTTGAGTTCTAAACAAGATATTAAACTAATCGCGTTAGTTCACTCGTCCTTAATAACTATTATGTGAGACACTTGGATTATGTGATTCAATATCTTTATAACCCTTTTCAAAATTTTAGAATCTTAGTTCATACCGAATTATTTTCTCAAATAATTCTTATTTCAGTCAAAATCTCTTTAAACACAATCAACTTCGTTATTTACTTGAAGCAAAAGAAGGTTTACTTCCACTAACTAAAATAGTTTAGTTAACATCTTTGAGAACAATTACATTAATGATATTCAAACCTTGTTAAAAAGAAAGTTATAAATTAAGAAAGCTTATTAAAAATTTAAGCAATTATTTAGTAAACTGTAAACAAAATCATCTTAACAACTGTTTTACATTAACAGTCGACTTAGTCAACTGACAACATCAGTTAAACATTAACTGATTTCAATTACTTTTCTCATTAGATAAATCTAATAATATTATTTTTTTATCAATAATTATTCAAAAAGACAAATTTTATTTAGATTTAAACAACCATTCACTTAAAATTACTTTTGAACGAACAGTTGACTTAGTCAACCTTAAACCGTCAGTTATTTCGTTAACCGATTTCAATTTACCCCTTTCCATTAATCTAAAAAAATTTCTTAATCGTCTGCTTATAAATATTTATTTAAAATATTAATCAATAGGTTAATTATAGCTTTATTAACTAATAAGACTGATTTAAACGTTAAATCTTTATTATACAATCATTCATAATATGTTTAATAAAACTCATTTACAAGCGTCGGGTTATTTTTAATAATTCCATTTTAATGTATAAAATATGGTTAAAATATCATTCCGGTTATAAAATAAATTTTAACTTAATTTCGTTAATTTTCCTAACGGCAAAACAATGTTTAACAAAAATGTGAATTCTAGACCATTTCCTGCCAATCTCTCAATCAGTACCATATACTGATGCAAATCACAACAACGTTGAATTACCATTCAACGTCAACATTCAAACATGTTTTTAATGTCAATGGGTTCCAATCAGTTCATATATAAATATTATAAAAATAAACGTCACACATAATATTTGAGGAATCCGGTCGGATTCCTCCAACCAGTCCTTCCGTGCATCACAGTTCGTTATATTTTATAATAATATGAAAATTTCAGCCAATACACTTCAACTGATGTGAATATATTTAACGTCAACCAATAGCAAACAAATAGCATCCAAAGAAATTAGTCAACAAATTTATACTATCAATGATTAAATTATATGGATTTATCACATCATAGAATTCCAGAAAGGTGTGAGAGTAAACTCACCTTTGTTTTGATTGATGATTTTCGCGGTGTTTCATTAAATTTCAAACAGCAAAATTCTGATTGCGTACTATCTCTTCCAAACTAGCTTAGCAACGTAATGTTCTTCCTTGCGATTCCATTGTGTCTGTTTCCGTGCGATTCTGACAACATATAGTCGAGTTATTGTGATCATATGTGTATATATAGAAATTAAAAAAATAAATTATCTAATTATAATTATAAATTTCTAGTTATATTAATATTACTGTGTCAATCCTCTATTTATTCATCTCATCACTACTATCGATATTGATCATCGGAGGCCGACTGGAACCCCAAGTTGTCAGCTCCTACATTCCATCTCCATTCGCTCTGCTAAAATCTCCCTTCGCTCTGCTATTGTTAAAAACAGTCTGAATATATACCATTCATCAATATAATTATTAAATCAAATTCCTTAATTGCCGTTTAAATTTTAATCCGCATCGGCTAATATAAATTGGGTCGCTTAAACCCGTCTCCTTCCGGTAGCACGCACCTTCATGAAACCGCCACACCCTAGTTCACCTCCTTGCCAAAACAATATCCATTGAACTGTATTGCGCCCGCACCATCCTTGTCCAAATATGCAGGCATCTTCTGTGTTTTTTCTTTTATGTGAAACCAAATCCACGTGTCACCTTCTTTAACACCCAACCCACTATCCACGTTCTCTCTCCTCCAAGTACCCTTTCCCTTGCAAATTTCGTTTCCCGCTTGTTCGTCAACATCTGCATGCTATAAACCAAACCACACATGCCGCTCTCACTTGTTATAGTACACTCCATCACTTGGCTGAACCTCCAAGACTCGAGGACCACGCAACACTCACGAACCTACAGTGTCGTCTTCCATCTACACGAGCTTCTTCGGTAGTTACTTCTCCTTACCAGTCAATGTCCTCTTCATTTCCTCTCTCTCTTTTTTTAAACAAAGTTTCAAGCCCAATTGCATCAGCAGTCCGCCACGTTACTTGTTCCCCTTTATTATTCCCACCGCATGTTCACGCACCATCCCCTTACAAACATACCCCATCCTTCTACAACGCCTATGACCAACTGTAGGCCTACCAACAACCCTTCCAACGAAATCCGTAAACTTCCAGTACTCACGTCACCTTTTCTGCCCACCATTTCAACGTTATACTTCCTCTCTGTTCCAAGAACTCCTATACTCCTCTCGCTTTCATTGCTTCTATTACCAAACCAACCGTACTACCCATTTGAAAGAATTCATGCCATGCTCTTCACCACTAATATCTCTCTCTCCCTTTCATGATCGAGGAGGCCGATGCAGATTTCGAATGGAGGGAATTAGAGATTGTTTTGATTTTTTAAAAATTTGTGTTCTGCCAAAAAGGAATAAATGGAGCTGTTGGAAAAGATGAAAGCTGATGTATATTTTCCTGGAATGAAAAGAGGAAAGGCATAAGGCATTTATTAATAGGCATAAGGCATTTATTTTCCTGGAATGAAAAGATGAAAGCTGGTAGTCAAGTTTACGTGGGAAGCACGGTAAAACAGTTTGGCTGCCAAGAAAACTGATTTGAATTGTTTATTCTGCCTTTGCCAGCACGGTATAATCTTTAGTTGTGAAAGAGACACGTTGTAACACCCCATCTCCGCTAGGGTCACTCACAAAGGGAATACACTAGTTTTGGAGGATCGTTATCGAGGTAAACAATCACAGAAATATCACAAGACAGAACATAGATAAAACAGCGGAAGAATCAAAAGATAAATTTCATTACTTTCAAAAAGAGTCAAAACCTTTTACATCAAATAACCAAGGTCATTATTTTCCATTACAGCAAATTCTGTCTTGCATAAATAAAGAAGCATAAACTTAAAGCATCAAAGTAGCTTTATTCCCCAAAGGTAGCAGAAATGCAGCCATAGCATAGCTCAAGATCAAACCGTACATGAGCTGAACGGAAAGCAAGCGAAGTCCAAGCTAAGTGATAGAGTTTCCTCCCTGAGAACTTGGGGGGGGGACAGAAGAAAAAGAGGCAAAAGAAAACGAGTCAGTCATAAAGACTAGTAAGTCCAAGTGACTTTCAGCATAAAAACAGATAATGGTAACATGACATGTATAAACTGAAAGTAAACATAAGGATGCTGTCAAGGTTGGCAAGAAAGGCTAAGATAACATGATAAATCAAGTATAAATCAAGTATAGCATCACATATTCAAGGTTCGTTGCATCAACTGTACTAGAATCCCAATCCATGTCTTATATTAATCATGAGATGATCCCTTGGCCCAATATCATGAAATGACCTATTTCTAGGTCCAACGAAACGATCCACTAGTCGATTGGCTCCCTACAAGTTCTAGCTCGTCATGTGTCTGTGTCATACGGCCCTATCATGAATGTAGTCACCTGTGCTAGGTCCACCATAGGGTGTATCAAGCCCTAGGGTGACAACCACCAACACGAATCAAGAATGCACAGATAATCCTACTGATGCCCAATGCCTGCTTTTTCAACTCCAGACCACGTGCACGACCATAGCCCGCCTGAACCTACACTGGCGCACCAACACAGCCGTCGTTCTGGTCGCTTACAATCAGCCCAGTAATCGTGCCCCACCCTGCCTAGTCCCAGGGTACCATGATACATCAAGTGGGTTACTACTGAAACGGACCGCGTAACTAGGGTTTCCGTCCAATAGGTTAAGTGTTGTCATTTAAATTCGTGACTTAACCCCTACCAGTCTAGCATGTCAAGTGTTATCATTCAAGTTCGTGACTTAACCCACCTATAAATCATGTATCAAGTTGGTTAAGTGTTGTCTTACATGTTCATGACTTAACCCTATCATGTGGCATTAATTCATTAATGCACCCCCACCTCTCACATCAGACCTGTGGTTGTGGTCACTGGATATGCTGGGCGGTTCCGGGAAGATTTACACCACAACTCAGTCTTACCTCGGGTTTCAAGCGCGATATGACCAACTACCCACATTGGATCCTATTGTTTGCAGTAACTGGATTCGCCGGGCGGTTCCGGGCAGATTTACACTGCAAACTCAACCCAACCTCGAGTTGGCCATTTTCATGTTCATTCTAGTGTCATGTCCATGTTCAAGATTCATGTCAAGTTCGTGTCAAGTTTTCAAGGTAAGTTTCATACCAAGTTTCCTATAATTAACAAATTTTCCCAACGTTACCCCATCTAAATATTAGGCTAACAATCTTAGCCTAATTTCTCATCCGCCCGATTTTTGACATATAATATTAGGCTAAAAACTTAGCCTAATTTAACGTACGCAAAATTGGCATAAAGCAATTCATTAACATAAACATGACATAGGTGTAAACTTGGCATTTTCGACATAGTCAATATCAACATCATAGGTGTGAACTTGCGAAATAGTCAACATGAATATCATAGGTGTGAATCTTGCAACGTAGACTAAATCAACATACATATATATACTAAATCAACTTACATATATGTGAACTTGCAAATCAATCACGAACATATGAATAAGTGTGAACTTGAAATATGACATAGGTTTAACATATACACATAAACATGTGGATCTAACATTTGGTCACATATGTGATATGATTTTACAACCTAAAACTTGCATATCATGATAAACTACACAACTTGTCATAACAGGTTATACTTCAAGTTCCTATACATATGAATAGACTTATTCATTAATTCCCAATTCAACATGATAATAAAATAGAACCACAGGCATAGATCAATATCATTTAATAACATAATCAATCTATTTTCAAGGCATGACATAACTGAATAAATTGATTAAAACATCACAAGCATATAAATCTGATAACATTACGAACATGAAAAGGTTTGAATACTAATCTATAATCAAGAACAAGGATAGATCTAATTTAAATAGAAAAATCCCCAAAATCAAGATCCAAGGACAAATAAACAAAAGGTCTGAATAGAAAATCAAGCTTAGATCCGATTTCAAAGTTATAATCCTAGGCAATAACCTCTTGGTCATGAATCTTAGGTAATTAGTCACAATTGTCCTTGTCATAGTCATAGGAAATAGTCTTATGTTCATAGTCATAGGCTGTCTTATGTTCACCGTCATAGTCATAGGCATAGTCTTATGTTCATCGTCATAGTCATAGGCATAGTCTTATGTTCACCATCATAATCATAGGCATAGTCTTATGTTCATCGTCATAGTCATAGGCATAGTCTTATGTTCATCGTCATAGTCATAGGCATAGTCTTATGTTATTAACAATAGTTTCAACGTCGTAGGCAATATTCCCAATAGTCAAGATCCAAGAAGAAACCAAGAATAGATATGAATCATACATAAATCACTTCCAAATTATACCATGCACATATTAGATTTATAGTTTTTATCTAGAAGTAACTGGAACTTACAGATCGTGGTTTAAGAAATTTAGATGCAGAAGTCAAGTCTAGAAATTGGTCATTGAATCGCTGAATCTTGCTTTGATTGTAGAAGCAAATCCGCAATAAGAAATTCCTAGCCGTAGTCTTCAAGAAATAATCTTCACGATTTGTTTTAATTTAATTTATTTTAGAGGAAGAAGAAGAAGCGATGATCATCAAGAGTTTGAGCAGCATAAGGTTAGAGAAGAATGGTGTAAAGAGAATGAGGCTAGGAGGCTGTTTATATAGGGTTTCAAACTAATTAGAGCCGTCGATGAAGCTAGAGTTAATCAAGACCATCCATCTCAAGAGAAGCCAATCAGAAAGTGACAAGTTAGCCCTAGTGACACATCAGAGCTCAGAAATTCGACCAGAACCCGACCAGGCCAGCCAGGGTCAAACCAGAAAGCTGTGCAGGCCTGTTGCTCGGCCTGGGCGCACTTGCCAAGTGCACCAATGCGAAATTGCATGGGCGCACTTCCCAAGTGCGCCAGTGCAATTTTGTTCTGGCCCACCTCCCAAGTGCGCCAGTGCATTCTGGCCCGTTTCTGGTTTTTCTGCCTAACTTCGTTCGTTCATATCTTCTTCGTACGGTATCCGTTTTATGCAAACTCGGAGTCTATTTCAAGAAGAATTCTGAGACCAACGCAATGACGTAACCCATTTCCCTTGATTCTTATTTTAAAAATTAATTCTGCCTTGATTTATAGTTTTGACAAGTTATTAAAATACGGTTTGTTACATTCTCCCCTCCTTAAAAGATTTCGTCCCCGAAATCTTCAAGTTAAGAAGAATGCATCCTATCATCCAATCAACCATCTACTCAACCATCATCCACAAGAAAACATTATCCTTAAAAGATTTCTAATGCTATATGAACATATGCAGAAAGTGTGTGTATATGTTCCTTATCTAATGTAAATGATCAGGCCTGATTGATCTTCTTAATGCAAAATATATTTAGTGCCATGAATCCAACATGTATGCAAATAGTCCTAGTCACATAAACACTATATGTGTGCACAAACATCCATCCATATGCAACATTCATATGATAACACATTCAATTTCGTCCATAAACAAGTATAAACACTCATGCATATGCAATATGAAAATGTTTCTGAGCCGATCTAGTGCCTAATATGTGTTATGCAACCATGAGCAACCACTTGCGACCACTTGCAACCATTTGCAAATATCAACCATAACATGTTTTCAAGCACATGTTTACATCCAAAAGGGTTCTACCTAAGGTTCTCAAGATAGGATTGAGAAGATAAGCAAGATAAAACAAAGCATCTAGGAGAAGAAGTCAAAGATGTACCCCCAGAAGGTCCTGCTTGCGGGGCTTGCCCTTACTTCTTAGGGCAGTTCTTGCTGATGTGTCCAAGCTCACCACATTGGAAGCACACACCTATCTTCTTCTTCCTTCTTTGATAACATGCCCAACTATACCACATACGTTGCACTTCCTCTTATCACGTGACTTGTTATTATTGTTGTCGTTATTCTCGCCTCCCTTCTGGAAGTCTTTCTTCTCGTTCTGAGACTCATCTGCCTTAACTTCTTTCTTATCACTCATACCTTTCCAATGTAACATGTTAACAAGCCTCACGAAAACTATCTCCATCGTACAGAAAACCCTCTACGAAGCTAGAAAGAAGATTAACTATAGGTAAAACTACTGTGACTACAGATGGAGAAAAGAAAGGAAAAGAGATTCAGACAAGGAAACAAAGGATAATGCTAATGGCTTTTGGGGAATAGCCTTTTTCCAAAATAAACTTTTCTCTTGAAAAATGCTTCTTTGTAAACGGGTTTGAAAATAGTTTTAGAAGGTTTTTAAAAGCTTTTGCCCAGTCTGGTAACCTTCTGCTCTGATACCAAATGTAACACCCCACCTCCGCTAGGATCACTCACAAAGGGAATGCACTAGTTTTGGAGGAGCGTTATCAAGGTAAACAATCACAGAAATATCACAAGAAAGAACATAGATAAAACAATGGAAGAATCAAAAGATAAATTTCATTACTTTCAAAAAGAGTCAAAACCTTTTACATCAAATAACCAAGGTCATTATTTTCCATTACAGCAAATTTTGTCTTGCATAAATAAAGAAGCATAAACTTAAAACATCAAAGTAGCTTAATTCCCCAAAGGTAGCAGAAATGCAGCCATAGCAAAGCTCAAGATCAAACCGTACATGAGCTGAAACAAAAGCAAGCGAAGTCCAAGCTAAGTGATAGAGTTTCCTCCCTAAGAACCGGGGGGGAACGGAAGAAAAAGAGGCGAAAGAAAACGGGTCAGTCATAACGATTGGTAAGTCCAAGTGACTTTCAGCATAAAAACAGATAAAGGTAACATGACTTGTATAAACTGAAAGTAAACATAAGGATGCTGTCAAGGTTGGCAAGATAGGCTAAGATAACATGATAAATCAAGTATAAATCAAGTATAGCATCACATATTCAAGGTTCACTGCATCAACTGTACTAGAATCCCAATCCATGTCTTATATTAATCATGAGATGATCCCTTGGCCCAATATCATGAAATGACCTATTTCTAGGTCCAACGAAACGATCCACTAGTCGATCGGCTCCCTACAAGTTCTAGCTCGTCATGTGTCTGTGTCATACAGCCCTATCATGAATGTAGTCACCTATGCTAGGTCCACCATAGGGTGTATCAAGCCCTAGGGTGACAACCACCAACACGAATCAAGAATGCACAGATAATCCTACTGATGCCCAATGCCTGCTTTTTCAACTCTGGACCACGTGAACTACCATAGCCCACCTGAACCTACACTGGCGCACCAACACAGCCGTCGTTCTGGTCGCTTACAATCAGCCCAGTAATTGTGCCCCACCCTGCCTAGTCCCAGGGTACCATGATACATCTAGTGGGTTACTACAGAAATGGACCGCGTAACTAGGGTTTCCGTCCAATAGGTTAAGTGTTGTCATTTAAATTCGTGACTTAACCCCTATCAGTCTAGCATGTCAAGTGTTATCATTCAAGTTCGTGACTTAACCCACCTACGAATCATGTATCAAGTTGGTTAAGTGTTGTCTTACATGTTCATGACTTAACCCTATCCTGTGGCATTAATTCATCAATGCACCCCAACCTCTCACATCAGACCTGTTGTTGTGGTCACTGGATATGCCGAGCGGTTCCGGGTAGATTTACACCACAACTCAGTCTGACCTCGGGTTTCAAGCGCGATATGACCAACTACCCACATTGGATCCTATTGTTTGCAGTAACTGGATTTGTCGGGCGGTTTCGGGCAGATTTACACTGCAAACTCAACCCAACCTCGAGTTGGCCATTTTCATGTTCATTCTAGTGTCATGTCCATGATCAAGATTCATGTCAAGTTCGTGTCAAGTTTTCAAGGTAAGTTTCATACCAAGTTTCCTATAATTACCAATTTTTCCCAACGTTACCCCATCTAAATATTAGGCTAACAATCTTAGCCTAATTTCTCGTCCGCATGATTTTTGACATATAAAATTAAGATAAAACCATAGCCTAATTTAACGTACGCAAAATTGGCATAAAGCAATTCATTAACATAAGCATGACATAGGTGTAAACTTGGCATTTTCGACATAGTCAATATGAACATCATAGGTGTGGACTTGCAAAATAGTCAACATGAATATCATAGGCGTGAATCTTGCAACGTAGACTAAATCAACATACATATATATACTAAATCAACTTACATATATGTGAACTTGCAAATCAATCACGAACATATGAATAAGTGTGAACTTGAAATATGACATAGGTTTAACATATACACATAAACATGTGGATCTAACATTTGGTCACATATGTGATATGATTTTACAACCTAAAACTTGCATATCATGATAAACTACACAACTTGTCATAACAGGTTATACTTCAAGTTCCTATACATATGAATAGACTTATTCATTAATTCCCAATTCAACATGATAATAAAATAGAACCACAGGCATAGATCAATATCATTTAATAACATAATCAATCTATTTTCAAGGCATGACATAACTGAATAAATTGATTAAAACATCACAGGCATATAAATCTGATAACATTACGAACATGAAAAGGTTTGAATACTAATCTATATTCAAGAACAAGGATAGATCTAATTTAAATAGAAAAATCCCCAAAATCAAGATCCAAGTACAAATAAAGAAAAGGTCTGAATAGGAAATCAAGCTTAGATTTGATTTCAAAGTTATAATCCTAGGCAATAACCTCTTGGTCATGAATCCTAGGTAATTAGTCACAATTGTCCTTGTCATAGTCATAGGCAATATTCTTATGTTCATAGTCATAGGCTGTCTTATGTTCACCGTCATAGTCATAGGCATAGTCTTATGTTCATCGTCATAGTCATAGGCATAGTCTTATGCTCACCGTCATAATCATAGGCATAGTCTTATGTTCATTGTCATAGTCATAGGCATAGTCTTATGTTCATCGTCATAGTCATAGTCTTATGTTATTAACAATAGTTTCAACGTCGTAGGCAATATTCCCAATAGTCAAGATCCAAGAAGAAACCAAGAATAGATATGAATCATACATAAATCACTTCCAAATTATACCATGCACATATTAGATTTACAGTTTTCATCTAAAAGTAACTGGAACTTACAGATCGTGGTCTAAGAAATTTAGATGCAGAAGT
Source organism: Allium sativum (assembly GCA_030737875.1). Taxonomy (NCBI): domain Eukaryota; kingdom Viridiplantae; phylum Streptophyta; class Magnoliopsida; order Asparagales; family Amaryllidaceae; genus Allium; species Allium sativum. Next base: position 63,695,642 of record CM060920.1, read on the forward strand.
CAAGTCTAGAAATTGGTCGTTGAATTGTTGAATCGCTGAACCTTGCTATTGTAGAAGCAAATCCCCAATAAGAAATTCCTAGCCGTAGTCTTCAAGAATTAATCTTCACGATTTGTTTTAATTTAATTTATTTTAGAGGAAGAAGAAGAAACCATGATCATCAAGAGTTTGAGCAGCATAAGGTTAGGGAAGAATGGTGTAAAGAGAATGAGGCTAGTAGGCTGTTTATATAGGGTTTCAAACTAATTAGAGTCGTCGATGAAGCTAGAGTTAATCAAGACCATCCATCTCAAGATAAGCCAATCAGAAAGTGAAAAGTTAGCCCTAGTGACATAGCAGAGCTCAGAAATTCGACCAGAACCCGACCAGGCCAGCCAGGGTCAAATCAGAAAGCTGTGCAGGCCTGTTGCTCGGCCTGGGCGCACTTTCCATGTGCACCAATGCAAAATTGCATGGGCGCACTTCCCAAGTGCGCCAGTGCAATTTTGTTCTGGCGCACTTCCCAAGTGCGCCAGTGCATTCTGGCCCGTTTCTGGTTTTTCTGCCTAACTTCGTTCGTTCATTTCTTCTTCGTATGGTATCCGTTTTACGCAAACTCGGACTCTATTTCAAGCAGAATTCCAAGACGAACGCAATGACGTAACCCATTTCCCTTGATTCTTATTTTAAAAATTAATTCTGCCTTGATTTATAGTTTTGACAAGTTATTAAAATACGGGTTGTTACACACGTGAATAGAACGGTGGAAAAAAGGGAAAAACAATAGAGCATTTCCCTCTTTTTTGTGGACTTTGGTTGTATTCCTAAAGTGATATATGCTGGTTTGAAGGATTCAGATAGATGGCGTAATATTTTTAATGAATTTTGTATAAAGATTTGAAGACATCGTTCTAAAAGTGGTCCCTAATTTATAATATTATCTCACGGTATCCAATCCCAAATGAAATGCCATAACTGACATTTTCTAATTTTAACCGTATTTAAACAACCTGAAACAATTTCAAGGTTTAATTCTGACATACGCAAAAGATATGAATTTATTTGAGAATACATCAATAAAATAAATAAATTATTATATTGCATTCAAACAGAGTACCATATAGTTTTAAAATAAATAACTATTGGTTTCAAACATTGACATTTCATATTAAAAAAATATTAAATTTATAAAAAAAAAACCTTTTTTTATACGTGCGTAACGACACGTGCTCCGCGCATGGAATACTGTGTATTTAATAAATGCAAGTGAAAAATGATTTATTCAAATATTCAAACAATTAAATTTATGTTATTTAATTTTAAAACAACATTTAAAGCCAAATTTAAATGTATAAATAAACGATAAAAAAATACGCGTCGTTACATTCCTTCCCCCTTAAAAGAATTTCGTCCCCGAAATTGCTAAAATAGGAAGAATGCTGCAAACTTAGTAATTTTCAGAAATCTATTTAAGTAAATACATTCCGTTATTTTTAAAATATAAAACCAATTCATTTCTAGTAATAGAAATATCAAAAACTCTCTAACACTTTAATTTTCAAATTTTTATTTTTATTTTTGTTATTTTATTTTTTTGCAAAGCCTCCCTTTGTATGGAGGGACTACTACAATATAGCAGGTACAACAAATATATATGTCGACCCATACAGTCGAAAAAAAAATCAAAAACCCAAATTTCATATTTTCGCGTAAGCATACCCTTTTGCGAGCGTTATTACGAATACTTCTCAGCTTATATGTCATTTACACAACCCAATTCTATTTTCGTAGCTTCCTCGTACCTGTACTCATCTCAACTTATCATGAGAGTAACAATATATAAAATAATATTCCATTGGTCATCTGATGTACTATATAAGTGCAAATGTGTTGTTATTACAGGGTCGTATCTTCTAGTTTAAATTAGTAAGCGGTTTCATTCAAACTTATTATATCGGATTCATTTGACTAATTCCTTTAATTCATCCAACTTTCAATTTGTCTGTTGTCTATTCAAACCATCCAATACACAACCAATACAAACAACTCAACCAAATAATTTAGACTCAACATCAACATTTTCTTATCGCTTTCACTAGGGTTTTGAATATCAATTGGTTGATAACAGATTGTCTTCCATTCAATTATCATTTGTTCGATTTCGTAAGTAGAACCTCTTATTATTATTATTATTATTATTATTATTATTATTATATTAAATTATTCCATCTTAACAATCCTATTTGAATTTCATTTAAATAATTAAACCAATACCATAAGTTAACAAAATTATGTCTATATAAAAATATAATTTGGGAAAATAGTAAAAATAATTTTATAACCGATTATAAATACGCGCTCTCATACATATATATATGCACACACACACTTAACTAAATCTAGGATATTACTAATCCTATCTCTATTGAGTTACGCCACAGAGCCAAGGTTATCACTAAACCATATGCTCTGATACCAACTGTAACGACCCAGAAATTCGGCGCTCGAACTTTTGACAATAATACTTGAACTCTGTATTACTTGCCAAAAAACCCAAGAATCGAACCCAGATTGTTAGTAGAAAGAAGTTAGAGGGTGAGAAAAGAAAATAATAATATTAGAATAGAAGAATAAGAAGATCAGAGTCTCACAACAGAATGGACAAAATACAATACATAAAATACTTTATACAAAAGAATTGTATATATATATATATATATATATATATATGATTACAACATCAGAGTATACATACACAATAATACAACACACATCGGAAATAAACTAGTACCAGTAAATATATGGGGTATGTCTTCCCTTTGACTCCTTCTCTAGAACACCAAGCGAAATCTAACCTGTAAATATACACGGTCTGACCCGAGCACATTTGAAGCAAAGCAAAATTCACCCGGATCAGTCAGGAATACTTTCAGTCATAAATTCAAAGCACAAACAACTTGTTCAACTTTGAAAAATCCTTTTTGAAAGAAAATGATAATAGTAAGACCAGTCCACACATAAACACGGATGGTTTTTACCTTACTATAACTCAAAACATTTTTGAAATCAATATCTTTTCTGGTATTATAATAATGTCCATCAAACAACAAATAAATAATAATCTAGCAGAACGCTTGCATCTCACGCTCTACATATATAGTATACAATCAAAATCGTGGGCGCTTATTGGAGAATGGATTTCCTAGAAAGGTATGGGACCACCTGCCGACAATATACCTTCGGGGATGAATACATTGGGGTTCAACAAGAACGTCTTGCAACCCGGCTACACATGACCAGTCCCTCATTTCTCTTAAGAGTATCGAATATATCATTGTCACGGTTGGGGGCCAGCCAACCGAACCGATAGCACATCTCCATTCACTTTGAATGTCACATCGTCAGATCCGCCAAATCACTAATTGACGCCTACAAATACACTCTGGGTGTTAAGCAAGAGAATTTCTCCACCACCAAACTTGGTATATTTGTAAAAATCAATGTACATGATTCTTAAGGAAATACTCTGTCAAACGTTCATCCATACAAGTCATTCAGGAACAGGACGAATCGAAGGCACCCTCCTATCGCATTCTAGGAATCACCCCAAAGAATCGATAGCGAGTGGTCCTTGCAATCCATAAATTTCATTCACGACAGAATCACTGCCGAAATCTCTAGGGATCAGCTAGAGAAATTCAACGAGTAGTTCCTCCGCTCATGAAGATTTACGGTCTTCAATGCTCCATCTTTATTTCTGCAGATCAGTTTCTTACGCATTGTTGATTTGAAGTAGTTTTGGGTCTAGTTCCCATCCCGATCTCTTCGAAATAACACGTCAAGAGGTCCAATAATATTCTTTCGATAGTCGATGTTTTAACAGTCAATTAAAAACAATACGATCAAGTTCATGAAAGTTTGGGCCTTATTATTCGATAATCATTCCTTAAAGCTCCTATTGATCTTTTAAGATCACTTCATCGATTTTACATCAATTTCATTCGACAAAAACATTTTTTCTTCGTTAGATATATTCTTAAAATTTAAGAATAACATGGTTTTCAAACTCCTGCTTATTGCCATACAAAATTCCTTTTAATTTTCTTTACTTTTCAATATCGCTACGTTTCCGTAATTCCTTTCCATTTCCATCACTTCGGAAATATTGTTTTACATTCTTAGATTCTCCTTAGTATTGCTTTAACTTTGGAAATATCGATGCATATATATAGTTATCTTGATGGTGTAAAACCAATTATCAACCCCTTTACGGGACAACGATGTCAGTATTGCATTGTTTATTTCATAACAAGTAATCTTATTCACATTCTAAAATCATGCAACTAATGTTGCCATATTATTTACTTTCTCAAATTCCCACCACTATCGTTTTCAATATATTTACTTTTAAAAATAATGAACTAATCCCGCTATCCTTTATCATTACAAACTAATATCATTCTGCGATAATAGTGAAGCCGTTCAGGTTGGGGTATTTTATTTACCTCTCAGACCTTGATCGACAACATTATTATCTTAGAATAAATAAAGGTTCGTAATTCAAAAAATCATCTTCTTACTTATAATATAAATAGATCTTTATTTCTCTAATTAAAATATGGTTTTATAAACCATGTCGCTACTTCCAAAAACTTGGTCTATTCTGATCATTTTCACGAAACATTAACCTTTGATTTTTAAACTCCGTTATCCATCCAATTTTGGAAATATATATTTTCAAATGTTTCCTTACGATCATTTTATATCGTTAAATCTTGGATCTTATAAACAAAACCCATTTCAACCTTCTTACCCAAACCAATAAGTAATTTCTTTTATATTCTTGCAAGTCCTTCTTTTCTCCTCGATTTGAGTTCTAAACAAGATATTAAACTAACCGCGTTAGTTCGCTCGTCCTTAATAACTATTATGTACGACACATGGATTATATGATCCAATATCTTTATAACCCTTTTCAAAATTTTATAATCTTATTTCATACCTGATTATTTTCTCAAATAATTCTTATTTCAGTCAAAATCTCTTTAAACACAATCAACTTCGTTATTTACTTGAAGCAAAAGCAGGTTTGCTTCCATTAACTAAATAGTTTAGTTGACATCTTTGAGAACAATTACATTAATGATATTCAAACCTTGTTAAAAAGAAAGTTATAAATTAAGAAAGCTTATTAAAAATTTAAACAATTATTTAGTAAACCGTTTCCATTAACAAAATCATCTTAACAACTCCTTTACATTAACAGTCGACTTAGTCAACTGACACCATCAGTTAAACATTAACTGATTTCAGTTACTTTTCTTATTAGATAAATCTAAAAATATTATTTTTTTAACAATAATTATTCAAAAAATATAAATTTTATTTAGATTTAAACAACTATTCATTTAAAATTACTTTTGAACGAACAGTTGACTTAGTCAACCATAAACCGTCGGTTATTTCGTTAACCGATTTCAATTTACCCCTTTCCATTAATCTAAATTTTTTGCTTAATCGTCTGATTAAAAATATTTATTTAAAATATTAACCAATAGGTTAATTATAGCTTTATCAACTAATAAGACTTATTTAAACATTAAATCTTTATTATACAATCATTCATAATATTTTTAATAAAACTCATTTACAAGCGTCTGGTTATTTTTAATAATTCCATGTTAACGTATAAAATATGGTTTAAAACCTCATTCCAGTTATAAAATAAATTTATAACTTAATTTCGTTAATTTTCCTAACGGCAAAACAACGTTTAACAAAAATGTGAATTCTAGACCATTTCCTGCCAATCTCTCAATCAGCACCATATACTGATGCAAATCACAACAACGTTGAATTACCATTCAACGACAACATTTAAACATGTTTTTAATGTCAATGGGTTCCAATCAGTTCATATATAAATACTATAAAAATAAACGTCACACATAATATTTTGGGAATCCGGTCGGATTCCTCCAACCTGTCCTTCCCTGCATCACAGTTCGTTATATTTTATTATAATATGAAATTTTCAGCCAATACACTTCAACTGATGTGAATATATTTAACATCAACCAATAGCAAACAAATAGCTTCCAAAGAAATCAATCAACAAATTTATACTATTAGTGATTAAATTATACGGATTTATCACATCATAGAATTCCAGAAATGTGTGAGAGTTAACTCACCTTTGTTTCGATTGATGATTTTTGCGGTGTTTTGTTAAATTTTAAACATCAAAATTCTTATTGCGTCCTATCTCTTCCGTACCAGCTTAGCAACGTAATGTTCTTCCTTGTGATTCCATTGTGTCTATTTCCATGCGATTCTGACAACATATAGTCGAGTTATTGTGATCATCTGTTTATATATAGAAATTAAAAAAAATTAATTAACTAATTATAATTATAAATTTCTAGTTATATTAATATTACCGTGTCAATACTCTATTTAGTCATCTCATCACTACTATCGATATTGATCATCGGAGGCCGACTGGAACACCAAGCTGTCAGCTCCAACAGTCCATCTCCATTCATTCTGCTAAAATCTACCTTCACTCTGTTATAGTTAAAAACAGTCTGAATATATACCATTCATCAATATAATTATTAAATCAAATTCCTTAATTACCGTTTAAATTTTAATCCGCATAGGCTAATATAAATTGGGTCGCTTAAACCCATCTCCTTCCGGTAGCATGCACCTTCATGAAACCGCCACACCCTAGTTCACCTCCTTGCCTAAACAATTTCCATTGAACTGTATTGCGCCCGCTCCATCCTTGTCCAACTATGTAGTTATCTTCTTTGTTTTTCTTTTATGTGAAACCAAATCCACGTGTCACCTTCTTTAACACCCAACCCACCATCCACGTTCTCTCTCCTCCAAGTACCCTTTCCTTTGTAAATTTCATTTCCAGCTTGTTTCTCAACATCTGCATGCTATAAACCAAACCACACATGCTGCTCTCACTTGTTATAATACACGACGTCACTTGGCTGAACCACCAAGACTCGAGGACCACGCAACACTCACGAACCTACGGTGTCTTCTTCCATCTGCACGAGCTGCTTTGGTAGTTACTTCTGCTCACCGTTCAATGTCCTCGTCATTTCCTCTCTCTTTTTTTTAAACAAAGTCCCAAGCCTAATTGCATCAGCCGTCCGCCACGTTACTTGTTCCCTTTTATTGTTCCCGCCGCATGTTCACGCACCATCCCATTACGAGCTTACCCCATTCTTCTACAATGCCTATGACCAACTGCAGGCCTACCAACAACCCTTCCAAAGAAATCCGTACACTTCTAGTACTCACGTCACATTATCTGCCCACCATTGCCACATTATACTTCCTCTCTGTTCCAAGAACTCCTATACTCCTCTCCCTTTCGTTGCTTCTATTACCAAACCAACCGTACTACCCCCTAGAAAGAAGTCATGCCATGCTCTTCACCACTAATATCTCTCTCACCCTTTCATGATCGAGGAGGCCAATGCAGATTCCGAATGGACGGAATTAGAGATTGTTTTGATTTTTTTTAAATTTGTGTTCTGCCAAAAAGGAATAAATGGAGCTGTTCGAAAAGATGAAAGCTGATGTATATTTTTCTAGAACGAAAAGAGGAAAGGCATGAGCCATTTATTTATAGGGAAAAGAAACGTGGTATTCACGTTTACGTGGGAAGCACGGTAAAACAGTTTGGCTGCCAAGAAAACTGATTTGAATTGTTTATTCTGCCTTTGCCGGCACGGTATCATCTTTAGCTGTGAAAGAGACATGTGAATAGAACGGTGGAAAAAAGGGAAAAACAATAGAGCGTTTCGCTCTTTTTTGTGGACTTTGGTTGTACTCCTAAAGTGATATATGCTGGATTGAAGGATTCATATAGATGGCATAATATTTTTAAAGAATTTTGTATAAAGATTTGAAGACATCGTTCTAAAAGTGGTCCCTAATTTATAATATTATCTCACGGTTTCCAATCCCAAATGAGATGCCATAACTGACATTTTCAAATTTTAACCGTATTTAAACACCCTGAAACAATTTCGAGGTTTAATTTGGACATACGCAAAAGATATGAATTTATTTGAAAATACCTCTATAAAATAAATAAACTATTAAATTGCATTCAAACAGAGTACCATATAGATTTAAAATAAATAACTACTGGTTTCAAACATTGAAATTTCATATTTAAACAATATTAAATTTATAGAAGAAAAAACCCTTTATTTACGAGCGTAGCGGCACATGCTCCGCGCACGGAATACTGTATATTTAGTAAATGCAAGTGAAAAATGATTTATACAAATATTCAAACAATTAAATTTATGTTATTTAATTTTAAAACAACATTTAAAACCAAATTTAAATGTTCAAATAAACGGTAAAAAAAATACGGGCCGTTACAGCTCCTCAAAGTGCCGAACCACTATAAATCTCTTGTGTTATTTGTTGCTTTCCTAATCTTGTCTATGCGACCAAATTAAATATTCCAAGTAATTGGAATCTTTGGTGTTTATGATATTTTTTGTCGTCAACATTTGGTGCTTTCACTGAGAATACTAGAATTATGCACCTTTGTCGCACGTTGTCGTCTCGACCTCCGACAAGCTTGAGGTTCAGCAACAAGCTTGAGGTTCCTTGCTGAACCTACTGTAAAGTCCGCTTATGATGGCAAAGCGATCGAAGAACACAATGGTCAACTCTTCAGCCGTAGCCGAGGCCGATATGTTCCAACCTCAACCAACGGACATCCCAGCCACTAATGAAACCTTCCCTCCTACTGTGGGCCCCGAAGCGCACGCAACACAAACTCAAATCCATGCACTTAGTGTAAAGTATGAGAACACAGCGGTCGAACTTAACCAAGCATTAAGGAATAACATCGACCTTATGCGACAACTTCAAGAAAGTCAGCGCATCGTCGCACGACTTCAACTAACTCGGAACAATGGTCGACCCCAACCAACCATATCGGAAACTTACTCTTCCGAATCAAGGGGCCACATCAAAGGAGGAGGTTTAGCCTCATCAACGTCGCCGCCCGCACCGATGCCGTCGACAATGGTAATGTCAATGGCTATGCCAACGCATTGGGAACGGGAACGGCGACCGAACTACCATCACATATAGCGAGGGGGCACAATATCGAGACCGCTCTCGCTTGATCATTAATGACGGACCAGGTCCTACAAACCAACCTCTTCCATGACACAACCCGACGGTGGACAATCAGGATGATGGGCTTGCTATTCCAACAGCCCGCATTCCTCCAAAACAGGAACTACATCACCCCGCTCCACTTCACCGTCCACACCTAGATCCAATCATAGATGTCGAGGACATGGAGGAAGACGATGTGGACGTCCATCATAGGAGACGCCCTCACAATAGATCTCCAAAACCTCGCCAAAACCCATAGGTCCCAATGGAGGATACCCATCGAACTTACCTGTTATCCAAGGAATATGAGAAAGCACATCCGGTCGGTTTGAAGAAGAAGAAGACCGATCGGTCAGACGGATTGCCATGAAGAGTAATCCAGTAACAGGACACCGGTCGGCTAAGGCATGGGTATGCCAATATTTTCGTCAGTGATGATACTGGTCGGATTGAGCCCTAACACACTGGACGAACGACTACAAGTACAAAGTAAGACAGCCCCATGTAAGGAGAAAGATAACTTTGTTGACCGGACAGTTAATGTCCATAAGTGCCGACCAGCCTCTTTTATATAACGAGCTTTGTCCAAATATGACAGCAGCAATCGGTCCGAAGGATGATGACCGACCGGCCGTAGCGTGGAATTCGTAACCAGTTCGACTATCCAAAAGGAAACCAAGGCATGTCAATCGGTCGGGCACTATCTGAGAAAACCGGTCAGCCATCCTTTGTCAAGGATATTGATCATGCGTCGGAGAATGTCCGTTCGATCGTAAGATAAAGAGTGCGTGGGGGTTACACTGACCGGTTGAATCCACTTCCAGCTGATCGGTTCAGCGGATAGCTGTCAGCAGGTTGGCATCCAAACAACTGTTGCCAGACTGGCCAGTGGCAATTCCGTAAATAGCAGACGACCGACCGGTGGTCCAGAAAGCTATATAACACCATTCCTCCACTCCTATAAATAGAGGTCCAAGGTCCCATTAATGGGGAGAGTTTCTGAGACCTCAAAGGGATGCCAAACTACATCTTCAACCTTTACTTAGCAATTTCTTCATCTCCAATCATCAGAAGAGGAAGATTCAATTCCAAAACCATTCAAGTATGCATGGAAATCTAGATCTGATCCATAATCAAGCTCAATTGAAGTCTTCTCATCATTTTCTCCTTAATCATTTCCTTAGAGAGTGTGAGGATGAATGTAATTGAGGGATAGGCTTATCTTGTAATTCTACATGCAATAATAGATTCATCGTTCAAAGTGGACGTAGATCATAATTGATCGAACCACTATAAATATATTATGTCTTTTATTTGCTTTGTTTTGATTGGTTGGCTCCACATATCACATTTCCAAGTTCTTTGAGAAATATCCTGAGTACACTAGGTGTTTGTGCCATTTTTGACGCAAACATTTAGCACCCACCGTGGGGCCAATTCAATCATCCGTTCTCTGATCCTCTCTCACAAGCTCCAATACCTTACGTTGAAGATCTTCAATCCGATTCCATCACCGTCCGATCAGATTTGCCGCTAAAGCAATGGCCAAACCGGCGAGACCACCGAAGAAGGCCACCAACCGAAATACCAAAGATGACGACGGTACCGCTCATAACGAGCGTGAGACCAGTCCTCCTACTAATCCTCCGATCAATCCTCCGGCCAGACTTCCGACCCATTCTCCAACCGATCATTTTGAACGAGGGGAAACTTCGAATGCCGGGGAAGCTATTACGAGGAGGGAGCTTGATGAAGTGGACACCGGCTTGGCAAACCGCATGGATGATGCAAACAAAGCCATGATGAAGAGGATTGAGGCAATACTCGCCACACAAACTGCCACGGCCAAAGCCACCACAAAATCCGCCCAGGTAAAAACCGTTCAGCTTCCACCCATAGAAAATGCTGGATCCTCTTCTTCAAGTCCGAAGCAAGGAGATTCTATTCAAGACATGACGAACCCCAACCGTGAGCAAACCATATTGCCCGCCAATAATCCATCTAACAAAGCGACTTCCCAACAAGTGCTTGACTCCGACAAAGGGGCACCTTCCCAAGTGGAAGGGTCTGCACCCCAAAACTCAAACCGTGACCATATGTTTAGGCAAACGCCCGGTAAGGAGGATGGCGTATGCCCCGCGGGTCAACACAATGAGGAAGAACGTATATCGGAGATGGTCAACCGAATCATAGAGAAGGGGTTGAAGAAGCAGACCGATGAGAAGGAATGGGGGTTTGCGCCCACAAAGACTCCATTAACTGAAAGGATAAAGACGGCATCGTATCCAAGTAAATTCAAGCCGCCAGTAGTCCAAGCTTATAACGGGACAACCGATCCTAATGTGTTCTTGTTTAAGTATGATTAGCACATGGACGGTGCCCGCGCCACTGGTGAGTTGAAGTGCTTATATTTTCCGACCTACCTTAAAGGAATAACTTTGCTTTGGTTCACAAAATTGCCACCTAGATCGGTAGATGATTTCGCCATGTTGGCAAAGCAATTGCGAGAGCAATTCAGACTCCAGACCACAAAAGTGCGAGACGTTATGGAGTTAAATGAGCTAGAGCAGAATCCGGGAGAACCGATTAGAACTTTTCTTACCCGATTCAATACCGCGGCAGCCGAAGTTGGAAACTATGAGCTTCGACTAGCTCTGATGGCCTTAAAGGGAGCTGTGAACAAGAAGACTAAGCTCGGGCGCTTGATCAAAAAGAAGAAACCCGACACCCTTGAAGAATTGTTCGACAAAGCTGAAGAATATATATGCGTGGATGAGGATCCTGCCTACGCCATGGATGTCCCGGAAAACAAAACACAGCTTGAAAAGAAGAATGGCGAGGCTGATAACAATCAGAAAAACTTTGTGGTCAGAAAAGGGGAAATGATGGAAGAGATAACCGAGCCAATAAAAGATTCAGCTACTTTAAGAACTCGGAGCTAACACCATTGAATGAGACGGTGGAGAACATTTTCATGGCCACTAGGGAGACCGAAGAATATCCATCGCCAAAGCCAATAAGGGTTAGCAATGCTGCCACTAAATCCGAAAGGTTTTGTCGATTTCATAACCAACCGGGACATAATACGAATGAATGTCGACATCTGAAGAACCTAATCGAGGAACTGATTAGGAAAAATAGGCCCCAGCAATACACCAAGAACCCATAGAACGCCCAATCACCTCAAGGCCAAGGGACCTCCAATGGACAACCTAGCCAAAACGAGAATGCCGCGAACGCCATCATGCGAAGGTTGATCATCAATACCATTTCAGGAGGCCCGCACCCAGCCGGAAGGAGCTAGGGAGACCTTGTCAAATATGCAAACCAAGTGAAGAACCTCCCTGGAGAAGGAGAGCTCATGGTCATGAATGAAGTTTTCTCGGCAAAAATGCCGAGGATCTCTTGGGATGATATTGTATTCAAAGAGCGAGATTCAGAGGAGTGATAACACCAACTGAAGATCCCATGGTAATAAACATGAGCTTGGGCCCAGCCATCGTTCGAAGAGTCCTGATTGACAGTGGAGCTTCCGTCAATGTTCTGTTTATCAGTTCCTTCCATAGAATGAAACTTTCCATGGGAGATGTAAAAGCCTATCAGAGCAAAATTCATGGGTTCACCGGACAAGCTGTTCAACCAGTTGGAATAATCACATTACCTGTGGATCTTGGAGAGGGAGAGCAAAGGGTCACACAAGAACAAGACTTTGTGGTGGTAGATGAGCTTTCCTCTTATAACGCTTTCATAAGAAGACTGGCTCTTGCAGCATTCCGGATTACAATAGCTCTATGGTGCCTAACAATGAAATTCCCCACCGAGAACGGGGTTAGCGTAGTTAAAGGCGACCAACAAACAGCAAGAGCGTGCTATCTAGCCGAGCTTTCTGAGTTAAGGAAAAAAGAAGTGAAGTAGGGTGTGGAGTCTCCGCTCCGCATCCAAAACCCCCCTTTATAGTAATTAAAGCAAGGCCCCCATACTGGCGAACATAGTGGGGCTCAAAAGGAGATTGATCCGAGAAGAGCCAGTATGGAGGATATCCGAGTGGCTCTAGCTGAGGATACCATTTCTATTTCAGTACACGATAAAGATCCAAATCGAGTTTTAAAGATAGGCTCTCAGTTGGCCCAAAAGTTAAAAAGGGACTTGACATTATTTATGAAAGCAAACCGGGATGTCTTCGCTTGGACGCACTCAGACATGTGTGGAGTATCAACAGACGTGATTGTTCATAAGCTGAACATAAATCCTAGTCTAACCCCGGTAAAGCAAAAGCGACGTACTCAAGGACCCGAAAGATCAATGGCATTGCAAGAAGAAGTGGACAGACTTCTCAGGAATAACTTTATACGAGTCTCATCATATCCTGATTGGGTCTCAAATCCAGTTCTCGTCAAAAAGTCTAATGGTAAGTGGAGGGTGTGCATGGATTACTCAGATTTGAACAAGGCATGTCCTAAGGACACCTTCCCTTTGCCTAGAATCAACCAGCTTGTTGATGCCACCGCCAGGCATGCATTGTTGTCCTTCATGGATGCATACTCTGAATATAATCAAATTATGATGCATGAACCGGATGAGGAGAACACAAGTTTTACAACTAACAGAGGCTTGTACTGCTACAAAGTTATGCCACTCGGACTAAAGAATGCAGGGGAAACATATTAGCATCTCGTCAACTCTATGTTCAAATCCCAAATTGGGAACACTATGGAAGTTTACGTCGATGATATGATAGTAAAATCAAAGAGAGCGGAAGATCATCTAGAGGATCTGGCAGAAATGTTCAATATCCTTAGGATGTTCGGCATGAAGCTAAATCCTTTAAAATGCTCTTTTGGGGTTTCTTCAGGAAAATTTCTCAGATTCATAGTCAATGCCAGGGGCATCGAGGCAAATCCTTCCTAGGTCGTGGCGTTACGAGAAGTACGAGCACCAAAAACAATAAAGGAGCTTCAGTATTTGAACGGGAAGATTGCTTCTCTAAACTGCTTCATTTCCAAAGCAACGGATCGATGTATCCCATTCTTTGATGCTTTAAGGAAGGGAAAGAAGAACTTTCAATGGACTCCAGAATGCCAGGTGGCTTTCGAGCAATTGATTCAACACTTGGAATCACCACCAATGCTTTCCAAACCCAGAAATGGGGAGGAACTATTTCTGTACTTAGCCGTATCATCACATGCCTTAAGTGCTGCACTTGTCCGAGAAGATGCTAAAATCCAATGGCCGGTCTACTATGTTAGCAAGTGACTTGATGGGGCAGCATTGAATTACCTAAGGCTATAGAAACTTGCATACTGCCTACTCATTGCCTCAAAGAAACTGAGACCATATTTCCAGTCCCATTCAATAAGAGTCCTCACTGACCAACCATTGAGACAAATTCTGTTCCGTCCTGAAACTTCTGGAAGGCTACTAAAGTGGAATATCGAGCTCAGCCAATACAATATCACCTATCATCCACGAAGAGCTATAAATGGGCAAGACTTGGCGGACTTCATTGTCGAATTCACGGACAAAGGAGAGGAAGTCAAGGAACTAGCGAAAGCAATCATCGGTTGGAAGCTATTCATCGATGGTTCGAGGAATGATTATTGCTCAGGGGCCGCAATTGTTTTGGAAACTCTAGAAGGCCATTCTTTATGTTATGCGTTGAGATTGGAATTCCCATCAACCAATAATGAAGCTGAGTACGAAGCATTGATAAATGGGTTGAGGCTAGGGAAAGAATTGGATCTAAAAATCGTACAGATTTTCAGTGATTTTCAATTGGTAGTAGGCCAGGTCCTTTGGGAGTTCCAGACCAAAGTCGGAAATCTCCCTTCTTATCTTATTAGAGCTATAGAGCTTCTCAAAAATCTTGATCACTACACTATATCCCATAGCCCAAGGGAAGAAAATACAAAGGTGGTATGCTAGCTCTTCTGATGCGCATATGCTAGGGCTGATACCTATTGAGTTCCTCACGACCCTTGCTATTGAAGAAGCAGATGTTGATTGGGTCATGGAAACCGTTGAAGAACCAGTATCCTAGATGACACCGATTAATGAATATATCCTCAACAGAACACTACCAGAGGAGCCAAAGAAGCGAAGGAAGGTACTGCGTAAGGCTCCATTATATGTTGTCCAGGACGGGAAGTTGTATAGACGGGGATTTTCTATGCCATTGCTACGATGTGTATCGGAGAAAGAATCGAAAACTATTCTACCAGAGTTGCATGAAGGAGATTGCGGGGGGGGGGGGGCACGTTGGCGGCCAAACCTTAGCCAAGAAAGTTTTGCGATACAGCTACTTCTGGCCCAATGTGAACTTAGACGCGATGACTTTCGCCAAAAGATGTGACAAGTGTCAAAGATTTGCAAAGATCCCAAGGGCACCGCCAACTGAATTAACTCAAATGATCAGTCCATGGCCATTCGCTGTCTGGGGCATAGACTAGATTGGAGCGCTACCTACTGCAAAATCAAGTATGAAATATGCGATAGTAGCAGTTGATTATTTTACCAAGTGGTCCGAAGCAGAACCGTTAGCCACAATCACCTCAAAGAAGATGATCAACTTTGTCTTAAAGAACATCATTTGCAGATTCAGCATCCCGCAAAAGATAATCACTGATAAAGGGACGCAGTTTGAAAGTACCGAGTTCTTAAACTTTTGTGCCAAATACAAGATTAAGAAAAAAATTCAGTCATTTCCCACCCGCAGGCCAATTGGCAAGTTGAAACGATTAACAAGATGCTGAAATCAACCATCAAAAAGCAACTAGAGAAAGCCAAAGGTGGATGGGTTGACGAGCTTCCACTTGCACTATGGGCGTACCGCACTACTCATAAGACTGCAACAGGGCATACTCCGTTTTCATTAGCATTCGGATCCGAAGCAATGATCCCAGTTGAATTGGAAGTTCCGACTCATAGAAGGATCTACTTCAACCAAGCGGAGAATGAAAAACTTCAACTAGAAGCACTTGATTTACTAGAAGAAAGAAGGAAAGAATCTGAACTTAGAGTTATGGCATATCAAAAGAGAATAGCTCGCCGTTTTAATGCCCAAGTAAGACAAAGAACCTTCCAAGAAGGGGACCTCGTCCTTAAAAAGATCATGACGGGGACCGGAGTGTTAGGACCCAATTGGGAGGGACCATATGTGATTAGACAGAAATTTCTGGATGGTTCATTTGCATTAAAAACGACGGATGGAACCCAACTTCCAAGAGCATGGAATGCGATACACCTTCGTCACTATTTCTTTTAATGTTCTTTTCATATGACTTGTCAATAGCATACATTGTACGTACCATACGTCACCATTGCAAGTTTTATAAATGTTAGCCTGCTTTGTGACCGGACTATCCAAAGCCGAAGAACTCTATCAGGAAGGCCACTCAGGGCTTGAGTATGAACTGCCAAAGATCGACATCTGCTTGGACGAAGTAACGAAGGATGGGAAAAGTCGTATTTCTGTGCACATAAGCTTCGGGTTGGATTCCACCATTTCGGATCAAGCTAAAGCGAATGTTTCTGACCAACCAAACCGGATCGGGTAAACCGGATCGGGTCATCCGGATCGGGTAAACCGGATTGGGTCATCCGGATCGGGTTATCCGGATCGGGCCAACCGGATCGGGTCTCTACCCCTAACCGAATTCTGGGCAATTAAAGACCATTTCCCCATGTTCTCCACTACTTCCGAGATTTACTCTGAAGCTGCCACGTGGCCACTCAACCCTAACCGAATTTCTACCTATAAATACACATACAACACATCATTTAAGGGGACTTTTTTGGCCTCAAGGAAGCTCTATCTATTTCGGCCATGGCTACCAACGAAGAACCTTCATCCTCTTTAATAAAATCAATGAATTCGGAGAGTATTATTCATTGTAATTGAGTGCTTGAGCGTCAATACTCATTGTATTTGTAATTTCTGAATGAATTGAGAAGCTATGAAGTGGATGTAGGCTTGTTAACGCCGAACCACTATAAATTCCGTGTGTTGATTGATTTTTCTTGCTTTTTGTTCATGATTCCTCATTATTCTCTACAAAACATTATCAATTGGGTGTTAGGACCATTTTTTGGTCTAACAATAAATATGAATGAAGAAAATTGCATTGCATGTATAGATTGCAAAATTGCAAGTTTTTTTCTCTTGAGTTCTAATTTCAAGTAAACATCCCTCGAAAATATAGTGACATTATTATGATCTAACCAATCTTGGTAATTGTTGTAGTATGTCCATGTCGGATAACTCAAATGCCTATCGTTTTATGCTAAAACAACATTCGTGGCAAACATGAAAGTGTGGGTCGCTGTCTTAATTTTAATACAACTAGTCCTAATTGCTGCGTAGCCCGGTAAGTAAACTAAACTCCAATTCCAAGGAAAAAACCTTCCCAGGGTGTGCTCGGTTAATCGTCGACGCCATTGATACATGGCCGGATTACGATACAAAGGCTGAAAACCTTTCCGGGGGGTTGCTCAGTTAATCGGCGACACCATTAAATCATGGTCGGATTACGACACAAAGGCTGGGTAACTAAAGGAAAAACCTCCCCAAGAGGTGCTCGGTTAATCATCGACGCCATTGACGTATGGCCGGAATGTGATACAAAGGCCAGGTTTTGGTAAATCGTTGATGTCATTGATACATGGCTGGAATACGATGCAAAATCGCCCCTTAAAGACCCTTTCGGGAGCATCCGATCAGATGTTGCATCCTCCAAACCAAACTATTGATTTTGGGTCTTCCAAATCCAGTTACTGACGGAAGATCTGGGTTTCCCAAAACTAAGTTATTAGTATGCAAACCTTTAATGGGATGTCCAGTCATATACCGAGTCTCCTAAATGCGGTTAATGATGGACACAAAATTTTTCTTAATGACACCCTATGGAATCTACGAATAGTTATGCCCTTTGGTCGCAATGAGTAAAGAATTTACTAATATTACCTCTCAGACAAGGGCGTAAGAGTAGGGGCATATCTTTATACACTATACTAAAACTTTATGTTGAAGAAGTACGAAGAGAAACGAAAAGTAGATACACGATTCTCAAGTACAAAACAACATATAGTATTAAATTTGTCAGGACATGTCAACTAGTTAATCATCAAAGTGTCAATACAATTTTAGACCACAAAGGTGTATGTTAGTAAATGGAGACTGATAGGTTTCAAAACCATCGAACAAAACCAGTTTATGAAGTACCTCATTTGATTCGCATTCACATACATAAACGATTGATTCATTGATGAAATGGACAATCAATATCGAAATAACTAACTCAGATTCATGCAGCACTTTGAGTATTTCAAAGCAAACTATGATGATTCGGATTGGAGCCAGGACACCGACCAGCCCCAGGCGATGGATAACCACTCGGTCAATACCTCCAACGACCGGTCGACTGTGAACCGATCGCCCGAGTAACAAGCGTGTACTAACAACAAATACAAAGACCATGATGAGTAAAAACATACAAAGAAAAATAAGTTGTGGACTAAACGGTTCAACCAACCCAACAAGCCATCATCCATAGATAGTCACAGTGATCAGATTGTATCAACAAACAAGCATAGAAGTTAAACGCGAGGACCGGAACTCGCTTAATACAACCAGTCTAAAACATAAAGCCTACTAAGCAAAATAGTCATCAAACATCAGAAAAAATCTCTAAGCCTTCGGGTTCTTCCTGGGGCGTCCTACCTTCCTCTTCATTGGAGCGGACCCAGATGTGGAAGCATCACCAGCAAATTTCTTTTCGGATGGTCCCACCAATTCAATGTCCCCCTTTGGAAGAGCAGCCACGAGAGCATCTCGGGTCCTCAGAGCACGTATCAACTTCACCTTGTCAGCCTCCAGAGTAGCGATGCGTTCAAGACTCTCCCGGTGAATTCTCAGAAGGTCACTAGTCAAGCCATGTCAGCTTTGGATTTTCCTCGAAGTATGTTCCCTAAGCGATTCCAATCTGCTTCTCGAATTGACGAAAAGTACCTTCCATGCACCCGAGCAGCCTGGATTTAGCCACCATGATATCACCAGATATCATTTGCCGATCGGCATGAGAAACTTCGAAGTTGGAGGAAATTCCATGTAAATCCCAATCAGGAAGTCGTTTGGCAAGCTGGGAGTTGCAAGCCCTGAGTGCATAGGGAGGCCTATTTATAATTGACTGTATCTCCAAATAGGTGGGACCAACGAGCATAGGGGAGGTTACTGATGGCTAGCCGGTAGTATCTTCGTCCAAATATAAGTGCTCCTTTACCTTGTGCATGTTGGAAATTGGGTCCACCCTGCGTAAAAGAAAAGAAATGTTCTTTTTTCTTATCGTGAAGAACAAATATAGAAAAGCAGCTGGTCGGTGGTAATCTTGATGCAGACCGATCAAAACATCCAGAAGATTGCACAGAAACCACGGGGCCGACCGACATCACGAATGAGCTGATCGGTACCGTTAACCTCCCAGAAAAGTAAACCCACCGATCGGTGCTCAACAAAAAACTGATTGGTGCATACATTCCATGGGAAACTCAACACGGACCGACCGACACCCATGGCCAACCGAGCAGTACGATTGGCTTTCAATCAAAATTGTGAAATTGTAAAGTTCGCGCCCAATCCATAAACTATTTGCGACTTCAAACACACATCTCAACAAACCCAGAGGTGCTGAATGTATGTAGTTTGTTTTAGCAAAACCCATGAATGGAAAATCTACAAACTCAAAGAGTCCTCAAGCCTAGCATATCACCAAGCAACTCATGGACATTGAACAAAATTAGAACCATGAAAACCCAACTTTATGGCAAATGTGTGATTTACAGTCATGATGTCAAAATGGCAATGCATGATCGCATTTAAAAGTATTTCAGCATCATGGCAGCTAAACCAAAAGCTTAAGTTCATTAAAAAAACATCATCTTTATCACAAATCAAACCCAAACAACAACATTGGTCTAAAAGGAAAACCGCAGGTACAAAAGTTAAATCAAAACAAGTTTATGGCCGAACTAATGACACAATCAAGTGGTTATCCGATAATCAGACTTCAATTAAGCAGTATCAACCTCAAGCAAGGAAACATTACGATTCAAATGAAAATGGGGTTAGAGACAAACCTGGTGATAGAAAGAGAGACCTGGAAATCGAAGGAGGGAGAAGGATCGGTGAGAAGCTTGAAAGAGAAGGAGAACCCCACCTTTAATTTTCTTTTTCTTAGCTTAAGAATCGGCGGCCATTGATTTTCTTAGAAAGGACGGAATAAAAGGAGGAAGAAATGATTTGGTAAGGGGATATAATATAAGGAAATGTTGGGAAGTCCAAGAGCCAAAAGTCACTTCGGTCGAATCACAAGTCAAATCCAAGAATACCAATGGACATGAGCTGACCGGTCAAGAAGCCCGCTACCATCCGTTCCACTTGCGCCGAAGGACCGATCGGCCTGACCTAGTTTCTTGCGTTAGTTTGTGCTGTCCATTTGTGAATGGAGTGACCGGAATCCATCAATTCACAATGAAAGATTTTATGTCGAGGTCCACAATTTTACGAATATAAAGATTGAAGACCTCGAGGGGCAAATGTTATCCACGGAATATGAGAAAGCACATCCGATCAGTTTGAAGAAGAAGAAGACCCATCGGTCAGACGGATTGCCATAAAGAGTAATCCAGTAATAGGACACCGGTCGGCTAAGGCATGGTTATGCCAATATGTTCGTCAGTGATGATACTGGTCGGATTGAGCCCTAACACACTGGACGAACGACTACAAGTCCAAAGTAAGACAACCCCATGTAAGGAGAAAGAAAACTTTGTTGACCGGACGGTTAATGTCCATAAGTGCCGACCAGCCTCTTCTATATAACGAGCTTCGTCCAAATATGACAACAGCGATCGGTCCGAAGGATGATGACTGACCGGCCGTAGCGTGGAATTCGTAACCAGTTCGTCTATCCAAAAAGAAACCAAGGCATGTCTATTGGTCGGACACTATCTGAGAAAACCGGTCGACCATCCTTTGTCAAGGATATTGATCATGCACTGGAGAATGTCCGGTCGATCGTAAGATAAAGAGTCCGCGGGGGTTACACTGACCGGTTGAATCCACTTCCAGCCAATCGTTCCGCGAACAGCTGTCAGCAGGTTGCCATCTGAACAACTGTTACCAGGCTGGCCGGTGGCAATTCCGTAAATAGAAGACGGCCGACCGGTGGTCCAGAAAGCTATATCACACCATTCCTCCACTATAAATAGAGGTATAAGGTCCATTATTGGGGAGAGTTTCTAAGACCCCGAAGGGTTGCCAAACTACATCTTCAACTTTTACTTAGCAATTTCTTCATCTCCAATCATTAGAAGAGGAAGATTCAATTCCAAAACCATTCAAGTATGCATGGAAATCTAGATCCGATCCATAATCAAGCTCAATTGAAGACTTCTCATCATTTTCTCCTTAATCATTTCCTAAGAGAGTGTGAGGATGAATGTAATTGAGGGATACGCTTATCTTGTAATTCTACGTGCAATAATAGATTCATCGTCCAAGTGGACGTAGATCATAATTGATCGAACCACTATAAAAATTTGTGTCTTTTATTGGCTTTGTTTTGATTGGTTGGCTCCACATATCATATTTCCAAGTTCTTTGAGAAATACCACGAGTACACTTGGTGTTTGTGCCATTTTTGAGGCAAACATTACCTACCCGACATATTTCGAAAAATCATTAAGGAAATGCGAGAAAATGTGCATGATTCATGGGAAGCACACATTGGGCGTAACCCCTTCACAAGAAGGGTAAACGAAGCTTAATGGTCGTGACGCTTCAGCATGCTGCAAATACCATGCTACAACGGCATTTTGACCTATGTGCCTTCCTAAATTGATATGAATGGAAAATGGACTCGAGCCGGGGTAACGATCCGGTAAAATGCAAATGTTTCCCAAACTTCTTATCAGGGACTGCTCTGTTATGGTTCTCTCGCCTCCCGCTCGATTCCATTAACAACTTCGGTCAGTTAGCGACACAGTTGGTCAAGCAATTCAGGATGCACATGCCAACTCCAAAGAATGCTCTCACCCTTTCAAACTTATACCAAGGGCCGGCTGAGTCGCTCAAAAGCTACCTCTCCAGATTCAATATTGTCCTCGCCGAGGTCAAGGATCCGGACCCTCCCACCATACTCTTTCAGTTAGCCAAAGGTGTACTCACTACTTCCGAATTCGGGGCATGGATTGATCGGAAGCAATAAAAAAGCCTCGATGCCTTCTACGAGAAGGCGGATCAGTACTTATGCCAAGAGGAGGCAAGGCGCAACCGACTCTCAACCACCAGTCGCCCCAATGGCCATCAAGCAGGCACTGAAAATAACAACCTCAGAAGAAAACAAGTAGGAGAGACCTTTGATCAGAATAAGGGGGCAGGTCCTAGCAGGCAAAGACCGAACAACGGAAGGCAAGACGGCCAGAACAACGATCAGACCCCGACCGAACCATGAAAGCCCGGCCTTTGCTGAGCCTTCGAGACATACACCTCGCTAAACAAGGATCTAGAAACAATCTACTTAGAGACATGCAACACTTTGTCATATAAGAAGCCACACACCAGGGAATCAACCGATCTTGAGAAAAATACTCGGAGGTAGTGCCGATACCATGACATGTACGACCACAATACCAATGAATGTCGCCAGCTCAGGGATGCAATTGAAAAACTTATCCGCAAAAAGCAACTTGAGAAATAAGTCCAAGAGCCTTTTCCTCCCGAATCAAGCCCAAAGCCTCAGGCACCAGCGCCTCAGGCAGCCACCAAAGCCGCTCCAAATCCATCCAATGCAAGGCGTGGGATTGTAATCAACACCATATGTGGCGGATCTTGTCCCATACATGATATTTTTCGAAAAATGGAAGAGTATGTTAGTTCAATAAAGCATTCTACTTATGAAACTTGCTCCGCACTTAACGAATCCATCCTAGCCAAGCTCCAAAAGACCATGCGGGATGACATCGTCTTCCGGAAAAGAGATTCTACTACGGTGGAAATCCCAACCACCAATCCACTAGTTATCACTGCTCAGATCGGTGTCGCTTCTGTCCGAAAAGCATTAATTGATTTCGGAAGCTCAGCCAACATCATTTTTAAAGTTACTTATGACCAGATGAAGTTAGAAACAAAAGACTTAAAGTCATGTCGCGCCACAATCCATGGCTTTAACGGGTCTTCTAGTTCGCCAGTAGGAGTGATCGATTTACCTATGGAGTTAGGCGAGGGGGATCTGAGCTGAGTCTGAATCCTCACTTTCGTAGTTACAGACATTAATCCCCCCTACAATGCTTTGCTTGGGCGCCCTTTTCTCATAGAGTTTTGGGTTTGCATATCACCAAGGTCTCTCCTAATGAAATTTTCGATAGAAAACGGGATTGGAACAGTCAGAGGCGACTAAGTAAGCGCTAGAGAATGTTATGCAATAGAATGGAAGAACACGCACAATAAGGACAAGGGAAAAGCAGTGCCCACGCCTTCTTGCACAAAAAATATTTCAGCATAGCAATCAGCGACGTCTGGTCCCTGGCTCAGGCCCCACTGCTGTCTTTCCGAAGACCTCGACCCATGGAAGGACAAAGAGCCTGAGTACGAAAGGGCTACCCTGGTCGAATCTACAATAGATATTTACGTTAATCCCAATGATCCACCAGAGTTCTAAAGATAGGATCGCAGCTCCATCCCGTAGTCAAAGAAGATCTCTTAAATGTTCGATATCCTTCGCCGGTACGACATGAAAGTCAACCCCATGAAATGCTCCTTCGGAGTCGCTTCAGGGAAGTTCTTGGGTTTCATTGTCAACTCCCGGGGAATCGAAGTTAATCCAGAAAAAATTCAAGCAATTTGAGATATCCAAATCCCCAAAAACTTCAAGGATGTCCAAAGTTTAAGTGGAAAATGTCGCTGCTTTAAGTTGATTCATATCCAAAGCCACCGACAAATGCATCCCTTTCTTTGATTTACTTCGAAAAGAGAAACGCAATTTCAATTGGACCCCAGAATGCATTTCAGCGTTCAAAGAAATTCTGGATCACTTAGAGCGACCACCTATCCTATCTAAACCCATAGACCATGAGGACTTATACCTTTATTTGGCTGTTTCTACATAGGCAATCAGCTCGGCATTAATCCGCCTCGAGCACCGCATCCACCGGCCCGTCTACTACATAAGAAAGCGATTAACAGGGGCAGAGAAGAATTACCCGAAGATGGAAAAGCTGGAATTCTTCTTGCTCATCTCCTCTCGGAACATCGACCATACTTCCAATCTCATCCTATAAAGGTTTTCACCAATCTGCTACTATGACTGGTCCTGTAGCGACCCGAAGCGTTTGGATGGCTGTTAAAATAGAGTATGGAGCTAAGCCAATTTGAGATAACATTCATTCCCCGCCGAGTCATCCTCGGACAAGCTCTCGCTGACTTCATAGTAGAGTTCACTGTCCCCGAGGAGACTCCGGCAGAGAACACGGAAGCTCCCGAGGTTCAATGGAAATTGTTCGTGGACGGGTCCTCCAACAATAGATGCTTTAGGGTCGGAGTCGTGTTCATCAACCCCGAGGAACGCACAATATGCTTCATGCTAAAACTAAATTTCCCTTCTACCAACAACGACGCAGAATATGAGGCCTTGGTAGTTAGACTTAGAATCACGATCGAGCTCAAAATAAAGACAATCCAAATCTTCTCTGACTCGCAACTTATCGTGTGTCAAGTAAAAGGGGAATATCAAGCTGAGGGGGAACGACTCGCCCTCTACTTAACCAAGTTTCACGAACTACTCAATCACCTCGACCACTTCGTCATCACTCACATACCCTGAGAACAAAATGAAAAAGCAGATTCTCTATCCAAACTAGCAAGCTCCGAGGATCCGCAACTTTTGGGGTTCGCCCCTGTCGAAGTGCTCAACTCCCCTAGTATCAAGCAAATTCAGATTGAGGTAGTCATGAGCACCGAATCCAAACCTTAATCTTGGATGACACCAATCAGGAATTACCTATAGCATGGGACCCTTCTGGGGAGCTACAAGGAAAGACGAGCACTCACCCGCCAGTCGGCTCGCTATCTTCTTTTGGATGGGATTCTCTACCGTTTCTCCGTCCCGTTGCTCAGGTACGCAGCCCATCATGACGCCATCAAAGTCCTAAATGAGTGCACGAAGGGGAGTGCGGCGACCATACTGGAGGGCAAACCCTGGCCAGAGAAATACTTCGGCATGGTTACTACTGGCCCACGCTCGACCAAGATGCCACAGACTATTCTCGCAAGTGCGACAAGTGCCAGCGTTTATCAAAGATCCCGAGATCCCCGCCTATTCAGTTAACACAAATGATCAGCCCATGGCCATTTGCCATGTGGGGAACCGACATCATTGGAACTCTTCCAATGGCCAGAGGCGGGGCACGATACGCCGTCGTCGCGGTTGATTATTTCACCAAATGGGCAGAGACCAAAGTCTTCGCCTCAATCACCACCAAGAAGATGATCAACTTCGTTGTACACAACATCATTACTTGATATTGGGTCCCTCAAGCTATAATTTCTGATAATGGCACTCAATTCGAGAGCGCCGAATTCAAAGCTTTCTGCCAGCGGCACATCATCGAAAAGAGATTCCCGGCAGTGGCTCATCCTTAAGCCAATGGGTAGGTCAAAGCGGTCAACAAAGTTATTAAGTCCATCATCAAGAAGCACCTGGAAAAGGATGGGGGCATGTGGGCAGACAAACTTCCTCTAGACTTATAGGCATAACGAACCACCCACAAGACAGCAACCGGGCATGCTCCCTTTGCCGTCGCCTATGGATTAGAAGCCGTCGTTCCTATTGAGCTCAAGCTTCCATCTCACCGAGTCACCTATTTCGATCCAAGGAAAAACCAAAATTTACTTCTAGGATCAGTTGACTTGTTGGAAGAAAAAAGGAACGAAACTGATCTACGAGCTACCGCCCAACGGAAACGAGTCGCCCGATACTTCAATTCTACGGTCCGCCTTAAGGACCTCAATGTCCGCGACCTCGTCCTAAAACGGGTCCTCCCTCCACCAACAAGCCTCGCACCTCGTTGGGAAGGTCCATACTCCATACAACGAAAGTCAGCAATGGATCTTTCAAACTCGCAACCGTGGACAGAGCTGAACTCCCAAGGGCATAGAACAATGAACAGCTCCGCTGCTACTTTACATAACTTAGTACACAGTTATTTACGCTTTCCAACAATGTTTTGTTTTCTAACAATTCAATGCATTGTAAAGGCTATTACTGCCAAGTTATTAGTGGAAATGATATTCAAATTCCCATCTCTTCCTGTTTATGTCTACTCCACATATGACGCATTTGGTCAATCCTGACAACTAGCTTACGTTCAAACAATCGGTTATCGTGTCAACCTCTGACAACGGAGTCGGCACTGCCGTTCGAGCCTTGAGCCAAGCTCGAGGAAAAAACACAATGGCTACGACAGGCACCCCGAGCACGAGAGCCAAAAATGCTACTCGAGTCGCCGGCCCACGGCGCGACCGAGTATAAATAACCACGAACTCGAATCTTGCCTCTGTGCTGAGACCGAGGATAAATCGTTCCGCGTCCAAGTCCCAAGCAACTTGGGGCCACTCAATAGCCAGACAGGAGTGATGTACATCCCTCCCTCGGCTACGGGTACCGATCGAATCTTGGCGCAGCACCGAGACCGACCCTTAA
This sequence comes from Allium sativum, assembly GCA_030737875.1. Classification (NCBI taxonomy): domain Eukaryota; kingdom Viridiplantae; phylum Streptophyta; class Magnoliopsida; order Asparagales; family Amaryllidaceae; genus Allium; species Allium sativum. The sequence continues at coordinate 63,722,548 of CM060920.1, forward strand.
ATCGTTTCTTCCCCGAAGCTCTCAAGGATGAGGGGTAGCCATGGCCACGATCGGACCCTACGGTTTGATGATCCGGGAGTCTCTTCTCAGGTGAATAAACGACACATGTGGCTCACTTCAGCCCGATGAACGACGGTAGAGCCTTACACCGGACGGACCGCACAACACGATGGCATACGCCTTCGCTACACTTGGGATTAACCCTGGGCAACCCAAACACAGTAGGCGCCCAGCCTGGCTTCGCAAACTACGAGTTTCCTGAGTTGAGGGAAACTTACTAGAAGCCTGCGCTCTATCACACCCCTCTGGAATAATGACCCAGAGCGCGGAACACAATCACACCCCTCTGGAATAATGACCCAGAGCGAAGCACACAATCGCTTTTTTGTTAGCTGCATCGATAAATATGCTTATGCAAGAACGGGACACCCGAAAACATAAGAAGAACATCCAAACACTTAACACAAATTGCGATCTTTACTAATTCATATTTCCATTCCAACACACGCACATTAAAAACAGACTGCATGTCTAACATTTTTCTTCTAATGACAGGGTGTACATGAGAACCACACCGTATCTTGAAAAACCAAAAGCAAGGGTCGTACTCACGTAAACTATCGGCCTACACTACCAAAACAAATGGTAACTACTACGTAGGTTGCTAACACTAATCATGCTTCTTTCGTTTATGCTTGTGTTTCTTTTTCCAGATTCCGCACTTGACGGTTTATCCCTTGCACCGGGCCTCCTCTTGCTAGACCCGCTCTTCCCATCTCGGCCCCTCCGAGAGGTGGTTGACTCATGAGAAGCCGAAAGTCGCTTCTCGTCCGCACCCTCGCCGCTAGAAATTTCAGTAATATCAACAATGGCGGTATGCAACGTAGGCATTGGGGAACTCCCAACAACGAGGCCGACCACTGCATCACTTTTCCCCGGGACCGCCTTGCCTTCTCGCTCAGCCCGTTCCTTGGCCTCTCTAGTAGCCCGACGCTCAGCAAGCTTCTGGGAACTATGCGGTGTGTCACTAACAACCCTGGTTTTCTCAAGGGACTCGGCAGTCCTCTTTTGTGCTTCCTCATCCTCCCTTTTCTTTCGGGCCTCATCATCAGCCCTCCTCTTCTTGGCCTTCCTCTTCGCGGTCGTGTCAGTTGCTTTCACCTTAGCATCCTGTCTGGTTTTCATTATGACCTCCTTCCTGGCAGCCTCCTCACGCCTCTGTTGCTCCTCTACCTCCTCACGCTTAGCCACCATTTTGTCTTTTTAGGTCTCCACCATAGCAGCCATCGAAGGAATATCAGCCTCCACTTGGCCCTAGGCAACCGCACTTTGCCCATCATCCACCTTTCCTTCCTCCATAAGGGTATCGACCATGCTGGGGGTTAACTGTATATCCGAATAGGTATCCAGTTGATCTTTACCCTCTCCAAATTGCGCTGCCACAAGTCCTGGCCCAGATTAAGTTGTTTGTGGGACCACGGGGGCAGGGCCGGATGTCATGGTCAGTCCAAGAGGGGTTGTACATTGAAAACACAACCTTTTATTCCGCAAATTCGGTAATTACATCATCCTCGGGGATGCATGGCAAGAGAAATTTACCTCTGGATGGGGATGGTGTAGAAATGTCAAGAGGGGTACTGGTGGTAGTAGGTAAAATGAATTCGGTCTCTCCTAGCTCCGGATACTCAGGGTCGTATTCGGTCGGAACACGACTCGAAGCTACGGGATCACTCACTATAACCGATTCAGGGGCCGATGGCCGATAGGAGCTTGCTTCGGCAAATGTCTCCACTACCACAACACTCTCAGTCAGGACAGACTTCCCTTTCTCAGAAGTGAGTCTCTCCAATCTCTATCTCTTGGCCTCCTCATGCAACGACTTCCTACCCTCCTCCAGCTTCTCTCGCTCTTTGAAAGTCAGGAGATCAATCACGAGTTGACATTCATCTAAAATTTTCACATCCACTTGGTGTAGAAAGGACTCGTACGAACCAACCTCTCCTAAGTCCGAGCTAACCCACGAGCGTCCATGGAATCTCATAACTTTGACATACATGTTCTGGATATCTTCTACCTTAGACGATTGCACTCGGAACTTTGTATCCTCCAGCTCCTCTCTTAATTGTTCCACCTCTCTCAGGTGTGCCTCTCTCAGTCCATCCGTTGTGCCCAGCACATCCTGATTACTGCCCTCCGCTTCCTCCTTGGCCTTCCTCATTTCCTCGAGCTGCCTCTTCTGGTTGTCATTCTCCGCTCTCAGAGCATTGATCAATTTGGAGGTCAAAAACTCTGGAATTCTCCCTTTCCAACTCAATGCATTTTTTATCCACCTCGACCTTATCCCTCTTAAGGTCGTGTTATCGATGGTCAAATTAGCTACAGTTTCCGTAAAGGAAGAGCGAGAGTGATCAGTCTCTCATTTGAGTTTCTTGTACGCCTCTTCATCTCTGCTGCAATAACGGGGCCCACAAATCATTATATAAAGACACATGAATTGGAAACAGTGCGCACACACTACAAATGGAAAACTCACCAATGATAGCGTTCAAATTGCCGGGGGTAGCCCGTTCAGCCTCTATGGCCAAACATTAGTTGGTGAGCTCCAAATTTTCCTTCCTGATTAGCTTCAAGAGTCGGCTGGAGTAACAGAGAAGTTGGTCAATCTTATGGTATTCTGCCTTCACGCGCATCCAGACATCCCCGGACTCCCTAACAATGGATGTTTGAAGATCAGGAAGGAACTTTATCTCGTCAAAATAGTGGTGAGGTAAGTCTCGCTTCAGCAGCTCTTTCCTCTCGACAATGGTAAGCTCCGACCACCCGGGCTCTAAAGGACTTTGCCTCCCCACTACTGTCGTTCTCGCCGGTCTCGAATGACCGGATGAAGGATCCCTACCCTTAGCAGTCAGAGCAGGAGCCAATGGTGCGGTATGTGAAGGAGCTATCGAAGATGGACATCGAGAACTTCCTAAGTTAAGTCGAGACTCTCCCTTAGGCACCCGAATCGGAGGGAGAGAAAGAGGAGTCAGAGATTGTCGAGACCGATCCCCATCTTGGTGTCCACTTCCTCAACCAATCGGGGTAGAGTTCCACATAGGTTGGTCCCCCTTCGAAAACCTTAAAAGAAAGGATTCCTAGGGTTGGGGCGGCCTCCGTGACCATAACCTCGTCCTCCGCGTCCTCTATCCATGTCACCTATCAAAGAAATGAAGTGAAATCAGTTAAGTCGCATGCTCAGATAAGCCTCTATGATGTGCAGTGCTAATGAGTGTATGTCTATGTGTTCTCTCAACAGACCAGATTGTAATCCGCTCGAAGGATTTAACCCCTCCGCAGCAAGAGCTAAGTCGTCCATGACAGCCCGAGTCGGCTGCAGGGATATGTCAAGGTCGAGTTTATTCAAGTCATCAAACAGGTGCTCGTCCTTGAGCAGGGTGGCAACTCCAGGAGAAGCTACTGGAGAAAATGGCCTAATCCAATCTTCCTCCCCCGTCACTCCAGTCGAGGAGGAACGGGAGCATTCAATGGGCCCTCATCTCTGGCTGCAGCCTCCTCGCCACGAGCCCCAACTCCACCGCCGTCTCCTTGGAACTTGATGAGTTTCTTCGGTCGGAACCCAGCAGCGGGAATCTTCCTTTTCTACCAGGGGTCATAGGGCCTTTCGCCACGACCTTATTAGGTACACCGCTCGCCACTGCGGGCCTAATTACAGCCCGATCATCAGGAAGCAACCCCGGATGGTGAAGGCGCTATTGGCACGTCATAGTTTCCATTTTATGAAATTCCTCGAGGATCTCCCGCAAGGCATCAAGACGCTGCCTATATTCTTCGTCGGTGGGTGCTTCTTGATTCCCTACCACAATCAAAAAAGGACAATAATAAGGTGCGGGCTCCAAGAACTTTAGAATTGGAAGCAAAGTTCGAAAGAACTTAATCCCTTCAATCCACCTCCTTGCAAATCCAGGAGGGAAGCGCACAAAGAACCTGTGTTGTTTAAACACTGATGGCCTGGGCCATGTCCCGCTAAAGAATTTGGTGGTGGTTGTTGCGTCCAGGAACCATTGGGAAGGCGATCTTTTAGATGTTCTCCTCAGACTGAAGAAATACCGAATGTCCTCTCCGCTAGGTTCTATGTTCAAATACTCTCGATACAAAATGTAAGTGCCCAGGAGCGATGAGTAAGTATTTGGATGCAGTTGCGAAGGTGCTAGGGGCACACACCCCGCGAAACAAGCTTGCATATTCCAGATAGTTAAACCCTCAGGCGGTGCATGTGGCCTTCCACCTTCTCCCAGTGCATGAGTGTCACCCACTTCTATATTAAACCGCTGCTCCATTTTGCTAACAGCTGTAGCATCCAGGCACAATGGTACCGAGTCCGATGGATTTTCCAAGATAATGGCATCGGGTAACGTATCTGGGGCCACTGCGCCTGCTGGCATAACTTCGTTCATAATGTCCACATTCTCAACCTCTTTGTGTATGACCGGAGAATTCAGCCTCTCATTGCATTCCCCGTGACCAGACACTTCGGGGGAACTGGCCGATTGAAAAGGAACAGATCCTTCGGTAGTCTCAGGCTTGCTTCCACTCGAGCTACCGTTATCGGTAGAATCAAATGAATGTAACGATGACGGGGACACCTTGGATTCCAGGATTTTTCCCATCTTTTATCTTGTTTGCATGGTTAACTATACTTTAAGACACTGGTGTTATACATCGCATTGGAATAACATGTACCCCTCGTGTTGGTGAAAACTAAAATTTGTGTGCGGTGTCATGCAAGATTAAGAGATACATAGGAAGGTTATACAGTCCAACAATTCAGTTATCGTTCGGATATATGCGCTATCCTGTGTGAAGAATCCATGACCTTGTCCATGCGACTGTCACCATATGCCTGCGTGCAACCGCGCAAGCCAATATATGAAATGTAGACTTAAGGGCAAGCAATCAGGAGATCAAAGTACTGAACCCGAAAAACGATACCCTGCTAAGGCGTGGCACAAAGTAGTTGGGCTAGCAGCAAGGCCAAGGACCGCGACAGGCAAGGGAGGCTCCAACAAGCTTCAGAGTTTGAAAGTCCGAGCCTTAAGTTTCAAAAATTCAAACCCCACTGGGCTCGAAAATTCGAACCCCACTGGGCCCGAAAATTCCTACTGGGCTCAAAAATTCGAATCCCAGAGGGTCGAAAATTCGAACCCTAGGCTCGAGGATCCAAACCCGTCAAGGTTCGGAACATCGAACCCCTCAGGTTCGAAATTTCGACCCCTGAAGGTTCAAAAACTCGAACCCCAGAGGTTCGAAATTTCGAACCTCGAGCCGTTCAGAACTCCGCCTCCCCCTCCTTCGCATCGAACCACTCCGGTCAGGCCTCGACCTCTTTCCACCTCGCGCCTCGACCCCATGCCTTACCTAAATACAATCCCAAAGAAATTCGAGCCCATGGGTTCGAAATTTTGAAACCACGAGTTTGAAATTTGGAACCTCCGGGTTCGAAATTTTGAACCCACGAGTTTGAGATTTCGAACACCATGGGGGAGAAATCTCGAACCTCTGTGGTTCGAAATTTCGCACCCCACCAAAAAGAGAGAGAGGGAGAGAGAGAAAGGAACGAACCCCTTAGGTTCGAAATTTCGCGCCACGTGCTCATGTACGTGTATTCCCTGCGCACACTGATCTCGCGGACATGCGAGGCAATGCCTTGTGAATTCTTTGCAACGTGAGCATGGCGCCACGCCAGCAACAGCTCGCTCGCCACCATGCTGCGAACAAGCTTGTTAATCAACATGTGTTTTTCTTTAACTTGCAGGGTATACCAGCAACTCAATTACCACTTCAACCATTCCAAAGCACATCATGTCAACACAAGACGTACTGTGGGGGAGAAGGGCAAATGTTAACCGGCTTTTTGGTCCAGTTCCCAAAAGTACACAAGACACGCTCGACTCAATGCATCACGTGGAACTAAAGCCGAAAGCGATGCCTAGGAGCGAAGAAAACAGGATGAAGCGGGATGGTGCCAGCGGAGACCTCACGGCACCCCAAACTCCCCTTCGCACAACCTTCGAGGTGCGAAACCTCACACCCTTGAGGTGCGAGATCTCGCACCCTCGAGATACGAGATATCACACCCTCGAGGTGCGACATCTCACACCCTCGAGGTGCGAAATGTTCGTGCCTCGGGTCTAGGTGCGAATTTCTCATATATGCAAGCTCTAGGTGCGAATCTCTTCATGTGGTCCCCTATTTCTACCTACTCCTACCTAACCCATACCTACTCCTTTTCTATAAATACCCCATGACTTCACACTTCAAAGAGGTTGGAATTTGAGACCTTGGAACCTCTAGAGAGCTCTATTAATGGCATCTCCCATTTGAGGAAGAAGAAGGGAAAAAGTGTCCCTTTCTTGAGATATTTAATATATGATAATTATGACACCATATATGAGGATGATGACATCATGCCTTAGAGGTGACATCATATAGCTTAATTATGACATCTTCTAGCATAAAGATGAATGTAATGAGATGTCGTGAGAGGGTCTCAACCTTGTAACTCTTTATGATTAAAATATTCCAACAACGCTTCAAATTGGACGTAGGCCCCTCACGGTGCCGAACCACTATAAATCTCTTGTGTTATTTACTGCTTTCCTGCTCTTGTCTGTGCAACCAAATTAACTATTCCTAGTAATTGGAATCTTTGGTGTTTACGACATTTTTTGCCGTCAACAATATCAAATGGAATTTTCGGTTTGTCGTGAATGGTGTCTTAAATAATACTGTTCTTAAACCCAATTGAGAAAAGAATAAATCTTTTAATCAAGATTTAGTGAAGTTTTCCAATTAATTAATATTTAATTGGAATTGAATAAAAGAATTGTATTTTGGGTTTGTCATGAATGGTAACACTGTTCTTAAACCCGGTGTGAAAAGAATAAATCTTTTAATTAAGATTATTAGAGTTTCCAGTTATATTCGGTAACTAAAATAAAATGGAATGTGAATTGGGTTTATTGTGAACTATGTTTTTAATGACATTCATTCTTTAATCCGATTAACAGTGAAATGGGATTTGGAATTTATAAATCTTTTTATTAAGATTTAATGGAAAATTTCCAAAGTAAAGTTTTCCAACTTAATATATTAAATTGGAATGGAATGGAATTCAATTTGGTAATAATCGAAGTGAACTTCTTTGGAGGAAGACTGTTACTATATATGGAATTTAAAAGGCTTTGCCGTTATTCCATTTATATTATTGGTTGGATATGGAAGTTTATATCGATTATATATATTGATATGTTTTCCGTGAAGATTCCATAATTAATGGAATGTTTTTGGGTTTATCGTGAGCTGTGTTTTAAACAACATTAGTTCTTTAACCGAGTTAAAGATAAGGTTAATTTCTTAACCTTGGGATAATCGTTAAGTAATGATTTTTGAGATTAAAACTGAATTAGAGTTTTAATGAATTTTTAATTAGATTGGAATGTGAATGAGATAATTAGATTTATCGAATTCATGAAATGATCGAGAATGGAGTATCACCTGTTTTGCTCTAGGCTATAGTTAAATCTTTAATTAGATTTGAACGTGAAATGGTAATTAATTTTACCAATAACGTTGTGTGTTTAATATGGAGTACTAACAGTTTTGTTCCATGGAATGAATAGGTTGGGATTGGGAAATAAAATAAATGATTTCTTCGATAAGGTTCACTAATCCTAACTAGTTTGGAAAACCTTAATTTGGCTTAAATTGTGAAAAGGATATTTGAATAAAATAACATTTTGGATTGGAATGAGGCGTATGTTGTGCGTTTATATCACTTGATTATAGTATATGTGAGTTATTCAGAAAGGCCAGGTTTATACCTATTTTGAATAATTCATACGACGATAAGTCGACGATGAAGACGGTGGTTTAAAACCGGAGGTCTTCACATCGTTTGGATGATTACTGATGTCCTAACTGGGCTGTACACCCAAGATAAGGTAATAAGTGGTGATCGTCCAGACGTACTTGGAGATCGATCGGATATGCAAGGACCTCTCTCCTGTATTAGACAAATGGGACGAGGAATAAGGTGCCTACAGTTTCGTTCAGACCCAGAACGAATTAGTAAATGGATGTGTGTATGACATTGGATTTTATTCTGTGTTGATTGATCTCAATTAAATACATATCTGTTTGGTGGCGGAGAATTTATTCTCTTGCTTAACAACCTTCTCTGAGATGTATGAGCTCAGAGGATATATATCGATAAACATCAGTCGCATGGCGTGAATTGCTTGTGTGGCATGCTAAGATGCAAATGATCAAGGCTTCAATTGAAATGCAGAGTCTTGTGGTTGATGATCAAAGCACGACAATAAATAGCATAGCTTTGTGTATAGCGTTAATTTGCAAGCCACACACTCCGGTGTGAACCAGAAACGGGTTGAAGGACCCCAGGGAGGACGTGCGTTTCTTTCTAGCTAGGAGTGGTGTCATGGTATGGAGCCTAGACATTTTTACTTATGTGGATGTTGGAAAGCTAGGTGCCTTGGATATATCGATCACTACGGGCGATGGATGATATGGTCGACATGCTGACCATTACGCCCCATAGGGCGGGGAAACACCTTGTTCAGGAATTACTAATCCTCAAACATAAGAGAGGAATGGCCCTGGCGTTCCTAAGTGCATTTGCGACTATATCCTGAGACATGGTAGGCTAGATTGTCTTGAATTCGGTAAGGATTATCTCTTGCCTTGGTTCATGATGGAAATCCAACTTCCAATACGTGACTTTGCGGTTTTAATTGTAGAACTAGTATGGCGACATGATATATGGTACCTATGCCATCTATGATTGATACATTTATATTTGAAGTTGTTTTAACACTATACACTTATAGTAGTATCAAAATGATTTTTTTAAACATACCAAGCATGTTTGGCTATTATAAGGGAAAACTCTATCCTTCGGCTTGCGTTGCATTGTGTGATGGGACTTAAGTCTTATAATAGCTTCATTTTTTCAAAAAAGCATTGCGCTGTTTATTTTTTGCACTGGTATTCTTAGGAGAAAACCCGTTCCACGTTATACGGTGTGGTTCCTTGATTTACTTTATTTTTAACGTAAAGATTTAATAACTGTTTTAGTTCTCACACCCGTCACATTACTGACCTAGAGTTTATTGTTTTAACCTAAACTCCGGGTGCCCCTATTTTCCACATGGGCTGCTAGTAGTTTTGGTTTTACAGATATTATATTCACGGGGTCCTGGATTTACAGCTGGAGCTATATTCGGAATGCTTTGTATCCGTGTATTTTTTACAGTTGTGTTATGTATTATTTTTCCGCTGCTTTGTAATTTAAATCTCTGATGTTTTTCTGACGTATAATATTTATTCATACTCTGGAATATTCTTGTACCCTGATGTAATTGTTGTAATAACAATGAAATGTTATGTTGTTTGCATTCTGATTTGTCATGTTCTCAACTCAATCCGCTGATTCCCTTCTCTTCAGAGTCCCGGGGATTTGGGTCGTCTCAGTTGGTATCGGATCTTTGGCTTACAGAGCTCGAGAACAAGATACATTAGAACTGAATGAAAGAATTCATCAGAGATTGGATTAGTAATATCCAATAAGAATGACTCGCTAGAGATGGGATCAGTGGTATCCTAGAACGAGTGTAAAGAGTGTTATTTTTTAAAATAAAAATGAAAACAAATTTTATTTTGAAAATTTAAACCTTATTATATGTATTTGAATATTTTAATTTAAATTGATTTGGACAATCGAGTATATGAAGATTTTGCATATACGCCTAGCTAGTGTGTATTCGAAGTCTCAAATATACTGGGTAGATGTAGAATCACACTCTAGTCGACCGGAGATGATTATGATGATTAATATATCAGCATCAGATTCAATATTCGAGTTTTGAAAGTGGATATCTATATATTTCCAATTGGCTAGTGTGAGAACCTAAATTAGATAGGGTTATTGTATTGAATTGGCATCAAAAACATGATTTTGAATATATATATCAAAGTTATGAATTTGAAAATTTAATTAACCAATTGATTGCTAGTTGTATGGATGATTATTAGTTTAACTAATTAATAATATTGGAATAATCAAACCAATAGGAAAATGTAAGGCAAATTAAGCCAAATCGAATCAAATATTGAACTGAATTGAAAATTGATTGCAACGGCATATATGTATATGTGTATATAATGAACAGGTCATAGCAGGGAAGCTAATCAAAGAAATAAAATGTATTCCTGACAAATAGGTACAAGTTTACTAATTTATTGGGTTTGGATGATTTTATGAGCGATTGGCTAGCCGCTTGGCTTTTTCTTATTCTTTTGGATTGATGAGGGCCTTATGTGGCTAGTTGCGGTTCTAAATGTCTTCCTGTACAAAGGAGGTTATGGAAAAAAAATTCGAAAATTTAGGGTGTTAGCCAAATTTTTGAAGAATTTGAAAATTCTTAGAAACTGAAAAGATGAAGAATGAACGCCAAAATGAAAGTTGAGTTGGTTGGTTAAACAACTTTCAGCTCCGTTCCTTTTCGAGGACAAAATGATTGTAAGTGGGGGAGATTGTAATAACCCGGATTTTCAGAACCAAATTTAAATTTTAAATTTAGCTATTTTAATGGATTTTAAAATGATTTATTTTAAATAATAATGAAGAAATTTTTTGCAACAACCCGGAATTTTGGAACCAATTTTTTTTTTTTTTGTATTTTGGATATTTAAAATAATTTATTTTAAATTATAACAACTAAAAATTTATTTTAATTGAAGTTAGAACGAATAAATTTAATTTAATTATAAAAGGAGTTTGAAGTGGCGCGGCAGTTTGAAAATTCGATTTCTAATTTCAATTTGATATACAGAATTCATTTTAAATCAGAATTGAGCGAAACAAGAAATATTTGAATCTGTTTAATTATATCTTTCTAACGAATATTAGAAACTAAGATTTCTTAATAAAAATCGGAAGTTATGTCCAGTTTAAAATTTAGTAAAATTGTTGTAGAATTTATATATATATTAATATAATATACAACCCTTAAAAATAGCCATTTTGCAAACGACCTCCGTTTTTGACAAAACCTCTTTTGTTGGATCTGGAATGTCAATTATTGATGGATTCCAGTTTTCATAATTTTTGGAATTAATATGTGAGTGTGGCAAAAGAAAACGTGTTTTGTCAATTTCTGTCAGTTTTGATCGACCAGAAAATATCCATTTTTCAAACGGTCTCCAAATTCGATGAAATTAATTTTTTTTAGGACTGTATTGTCAAAACATAGCCAGATATAATTTTTTCTGTAATTTTTAGAATCAGTATGTGGCCCCGGTAAATTTAAGTGTACGATCAAATTTAATAATTAAATGAATTATATTTTAAAATAAAGAAAAGTGGGCTGAGACGATCAAACGGGTTGCCCATTGGTTCCACAACGGGGGCAATTGAGTAGGAACAATTTTTGTTGGGCTGAAATTGGAGCCGTTAGGGATTTATGGGCTTAAACTAGTAATTAGTTAATTAAATAATATTTTATTATAAATATCACATTACAAACCCTAACCCTACACATAAACAGCCGCCGCCATCAGCCTTTCAATGGCTAAAATCGTCCGGAATTCATTCACTAATTGCTTCAAATCTACCAATCAATTCAGAAAATTATAAAATAGGAATGAAAGAGGCTCTCGAGATCTACAAGTTCATATGGAGATGATTAACATATATAAAGTACATCGCTCAGTATTGGAGCTCGAACCCGTCGAGTTCGAGCGCGATTTTCTGCGGATTGGGGGCACCGAGCATGGAGCGGCTCCTGGTGGCAGTCGGTGACGAAGAGCACTTCGAGTTGGTGGCTTCGGATCTGGCGATGACGGGTCGTGGAGGGGAGCGCAAGGAGAGAGAAGGATTGAAGAGTGGGTTGCGTGGTTACAGAATAGACGAGAGGAAGAAGATGACGGGGGGAGTTAATTACAGAGGGTTAACTAAAATTATAATTAATTATTATAAGTTAATTATATTATTTAATAATCAAATGTTTAAATAATCGTATCTTATGCAAATCAAATCAGAATTTGATGAAACAAAAAGAGTTGGATTTGCATAAAAGAAATCTACAACATGAAGCTGACTAGAGCTGAAACGGAGCATGTTGAAAATTCAAACAAAAAGCAAAGTGAAATTTCTATTTTTAATAATTAAATAAAATTTAATTATTTCTCGCTATTTGAAATCCATGTATGTACGGTTATAAAATCAGATCTGTGATGTTTGGATTGGAATTAGTTGATTGTTGATTGTGATGGATTGTGATGCTCATGTTTGTTAGATCTGGATCTACAATAGAAGTTCTTTCTTTTATTTGAATCTAGAATTATTGTTAGATCTCGATTTGAAATAAATTTTTTTATTTTATTTTAGATCTATGAATAATGATTGGGTTTTATAATATGAGTTTCATATTTTACTTAGATATATGAAAACATGGTTTTGTCAAAATTAGATTTACAATAAAAATCTCATTTTTATTGATTACATGAAACATGGTCTTTGTCAAAAATTTGTTTTCATTCCAATAAAAGAAATTATAATAAAAAGACTGCATTTTTATTTGTCACTTCGTTTCAATAAAAAGATTGTAATAAAAGCTTTCAATTTTGTTGTCACTTTGTTCAACGAAATAAAAAGAGTAGAATAGGAAGATATGTTTTTATTGTCATTTAGTTACAATAAAAAAAAGTAGAATTGAAAGATATGTTTTATTTATCATTTAGTTACAATAAAAAGAGTAGAATGAAAAGATATATTTTTATTGTCATTTAGTTACAATAAAAAGAGTAAAATAGAAAGATATGTTTTTATTGTCTATTTTGGTCGCAACAAAAGATTGGCTAATAAAGAATATATTTTTACCATAATTTTGTTACTATAAAAGGGCAAGTTATAAAAGTGGAAATCAAATTTATCACTTTTATCGAATTATAATAGTTGAAACTCAATTTGTCATTTTTTTTTAAATGTAATAGTTGAAACAAAATTTGCCATTTTGTCAAAATATAATAGCTAAAACAAAAATGAGCATTTTTGTCTAATTAAAAGTGTTGAAACAAAAGTGAACATTTTTGACAAATTAGAATAGTTGAATTAGAAATGTACATTTTTCCGAAAAAGATTGGTTGAAACAAAAATATACATTTTTGTCAAATAGAATTGTTGATACAAAAATCATCGTTTTTGTTAATTAGAATAGTTGAAACAATAATTAACATTTATGTTAATTAAAATGGAGTTAAACAAAAATCATATTTTTGTTAATTAGAATAGTTGAGGCAATAATTAACATTTTTGTTAATTAGAATTAAGTTAAACACAATATACATTTTGTCGAAACATATTAGTTGAAATAAAATATACATTTTGTCAAATTTGAATAGTTGAAATGGAAATGTACATTTTGTCAGAATAGATTAGTTGAAATAGAAATGAACATTTTGTCAAATTAGAATGGTTGAAATAAAAATGTATATTTTGTCAAATGTGATGGTTAAAAAACAAAAATTACATATTTGTTACATTAGATTAGAATAAAACAAAAATTTACATTTTTTTTAAATAAGATTAGAGTTGAACAAAAATTACATTTTTGTTAAATAAGATTTGAACTATGATAAGAATAACATTTTTTGGTTAAAGAGATTTGTGGGTGAGCAAAAATACTAATTTTGTCAAACTCGAATTGTCAACATAAATGCCACTATGACTTGTAATCATTTTGTTAAACTAGATTTGTTAACAAAAAGAAATTATCACTTTTAATCATTTTTTGAAATTTAAGTGTCAAAAAAATGAATGTATCACTTTTTATGCATTTTGTTGAAATAGAATTGTCAACAAAATGAATGTATCACTTTTTATGCATTTTATTGAAATAGAATTGTCAACAAAATGAATGTATCACTTTTTATGCATTTTGTTGAAATAGAATTGTCAACAAATTGAATGTATCACTTTTTATGCATTTTGTTGAAATAGAATTGTCAACAAAATGAATGTATCACTTTTTATGCATTTTGTTGAAATAGAATTTATATGCAAATATAAGAATCATTTTCATTGTCAAAACATACATTAGAATTTGTATGCAAATCAAAGTGACATTTTATTGTTAAATTATACAATAGAATTTGTATGCAAATCAAAGTGACATTTGTAATGTCAAATTATACATTAGGATTTGTGTACAGAGTATATGATTTGAAAACTATACATACATATAAAATAATTTCTTTTTATTTGTTAAAATTAAAAATAGAAATTGCATACAAATAAAGGAAAATGAAAATTATCTTCTTATTTGTCTTCAGCAACAATGCCATGTAAATAAATTACACTTTATTAGACAGTAGATACATGTAGGGAAATTATGCAAGGAAAATACATTTTTATTCGGCATTAGGAATGTAATAACATGTTTTGTTCATTATCCTCCACATGTTGGCGGAATTAAAATTGGTTAAATTCATTAACCAATTACTTATTTAGATGAGCTATTGTTGTCTGTAAACCCTACACGGGTATTGGGACAATATCTGACATACACTAGTCCTAATATTTAGTTGAATGTCAATTGATGGATTGGCAGGCTATGACGAGCGTTATTTATTCATTTTTATGCTCACACAGTTGTAAATTTCACTCTGGATGTGAATGGATTGTGTAATGATTATTTAACGTTATTGCCGTATACATGCGATGTATAAAATTCATATAACCGAAATTATATGGTAACCAATTGAGTCGCATTCCGATTTAGAATATCTTTTATATAAAGAATATTTTAAAATAAAGAACATTGTAATACAAAGAATATTTTTATGTAAAGAATCTTTTTAAATAAAGAATATTTTTAAATAATGAATATTTTAAAATAATATTCAACGAAGGATAAAATGATGATTTCTATGTCCGTTTTTGGATGGACAAAAGATAAAAATATATATTTTTATCAAAATGAACTAGTTATTAACTAGAATAGGTCTTTTAAATTAAGATCTAATGAAGTCTTCCAATTAATTGATATTTAATTGGAATTAAATAAAAGAATTGGATTTTGGGTTGTCATGAATGGTGTCTTAAATATCACTGTTCTTAAACCCCGTATGAAAAGAATAAATCTTTTAATTAAGATTATTAGAGTTTCTAATTATATTTACTAATGGGAATAAAATGATATGTGAATTGGGTTTATCGTGAATTGTGTTTTTAAACGACATTGTTCTTTAACCCAACTAACAGTGAAAATATAATTTGGAATTTATTAATCTTTTTATTAAGATTTAAAAAGAAATTTTCCAAAGTAAAGTTTTCCAATTTAATATATTAAATTGGAATTTAGTGGAAATTCGATTTGATAATAATCGAGATAGGCTTCTGTAGAGAAGACTGTTACTATATATGGAATTTAAAAGGCTTTACCGTTATTCCATTATATTAGTCGTCTAATACGGAAATTTATATCGATTACATATTGATTTGATTTCTGTGAAAATTCCATATTTAATGGAAGATGATCTTGGGTTTATCGTGGATTGTGTTTTAAATGACATTGGTAAGACAAGATTAAGTTCTTAAAAGTTGAATAATCATAAAGCAACGATTTTTGATATTAGAACCAAATTTGAGTTTTAATGAATCTAAAAAAAGATTAAAGAATTAATTTAAAAGAATTTATCTCTGATAAAATTGATGGGAATCTTTCCCCAATGATATGAATATTTTATTAAAAGAATATTCTGAATTGGAATGAGGCGTATGATGTGTCTTTATAGCATTTGATTTTTGATTATAAAATACGCGAGCTATTCGGAAAGACCGGGTTCAACCCATTTTGAATAATTGCTACGACGATTAAAGTCAAAGACATTGAAGACGGTGGTTGAAGACCAGCGATCTTCACATCGAATCGGCAACTACTGATGCCCTGAACTGGGTTGCTCCTAGGAAAGGGTTAAAGTGGTAGTTGTCCGGACGTACTTATTAATTGTCCGTATATTCGAGAACCTCTCTTCCGTATTGGACATACGGGACGAGGAATAAGGTGTCTCCGGTTTCGTTCAGACGCAGAACGGACTTGTAAATGGATGTGTGTATGACATTGGATTTCATTCCATGTAAATTGATCTCCATTTAATATATATTTGTTAGTGGCGGAGAATTTATACTCTTGCTTAACACCTTTCTCTGAGACACACGAGTTCACGGGTTATATATTGGTAGTTATCGATCGCATGGCTTGAATTGTCAATGTGGCATGCCAAGATCCAAATGATCAGGGTTTTTGTTGAAAAGCATAGCCTTGTGGTTGATGATCAAAGCATAGCCTATTTCGACATAGCTTTGTATATAACGTTACCTTGCGAGCCTCACACCCTGGTAAGATTCAGAAACGGGACAAGGGAACGCGGGAAGTGCGCATATTTCTTTCTAGCTAGAAGTGGTATCAGGGTTTTGCAAGCCCAGACATTTTACTTATGCGATTGACGGAATGAGGCATCTCGGATTTATTGGTCGATAGTGACCAATTTATAGGTTCAATAGGACCGGGAAACGTGTGTTCAGACATAACTAATCCCCTAAGGTATATTTGTGGACTGGCCCTGTAGGATCCAAGGGTTCACTATGGGTAATCCTGAGACATTGCTAGAGTGTCTCGAATCAGCAAGGAGATCGTCCCTAGCATGGACTCATGATGGAAACCCAATTTCCAATACGACATTACGGTTTTGATTGTAAACCTATATATGGCGACATAGTAGGATGGGATACTATGTCACCTAGGATTGACACATTTACGTTGAAGTATTTTAAAACTGATTAGACACTAATAATAATATAAAAATATTATTTTCAATGTATCAAGCAAGTTTGATCATTATAAGGTAAAAATTTATCCTCTGGTTTGCGTTGCATTGTGTGATGGGACTTGAGTCTTATAATGATTTCATTTTTCTAAAAATCATTGCGTTGTTTTGAATAAAAACTTAGTTAAATTATGCATTGGAAATCCAATGGAGTAAATCCGTTCCGCGTTAGCGGCGTGGTCCTGTGATTAGCCATATTGTCAGATAAGTTTGGAAAGATTTCTCATACCAGTCCCATGATTGACCCGTGGTTTGTTTCACTTTGTAAACTCGGGTGCCCTCTTTTTCACATGGGAAGTCGAGTAGCTTATTTTGCCAATATATTGAGTAGGATTCTGGATCGAAGCTTAAAGCTGTGTTTAAGAGTGCTGATAGACTTCCACTGTGTTAGTATTTCGTTCCTGCTACATTGTATTATAATTATTGTAATTTAATCTTCCGCTGTATTATTTTCAATATACTATGATATTATGTACTCTGATGTAACATTATTATAATGTTTATAAAAGTCTTCTGTTATTTGTTTTGATATGTTGTATGCCCTGAGTTAGCATATTCGGGTTTTGACCGGTCTTAGTCGATTTTGCGATCGATTAGGTCCGGGCGAAATCCGAGTCGTTACAGCTGGTATCAGAGCTTTGGTTAGCTCAAATCCTTGGGGTATAACTCGTTAGAACTGAACAAAAGACTCACCAGAGGTAGGATTGGTAATATCCTACAAAAGAATACTCATTAGAGATAGGATCATTAGTATCCTAGAATGAGAAAACTCATTAGAGATGGGGTTAGTAATGCCCTAGAATGAGTTGAGAGTGACAAGTTTATAATTAATGTATTTGTGATTATATATATAATCCAATCTTTGAAAATACGATTTTTGAATATATAAAAGTAATATATATTTGAAAAACTAACCAACTAATTAATTGATGATTGTGTTGTGTGATTATTAGTTCAACTAATAAAATTTTGAAAATCAATAAAAGAATGAAAATTAAATTGGTTAGTTAAACAACTTTCAGCTCCGTTCCTTTTCGAGGACGAAAAGATTTTAAGTGGGGGACATTGTAACAACCCAGAATTTTGGAACCAATTTAATTTTTTTGGATTTTGGATATTTAAAATATTTTCTTTTAAATAATAATGACTAAAAATTTATTTTAATTAAAGTTAGAACGAATAAATTTAATTTAATTATAAAAGGAGTTTGAAATGGCGCGGTAGTTTGAAAATTCGATTTCTAATTTCAATTTGATATACAGAATTCATTTTTAACCAGAATAGAGCGAAACAAGAAATATTTGAATCTGTTTAGTTATATCTTTCTAACGAATATAAGAAACTGAGATTTCATAATAAAACTAGGAAGTTATGTCCAGTTTAAAATTTAGAAAAGTCATTGTAGAATTTATATATAGTGAAAATTAGGCTCACATCCTTAAAAGTAAACTTAATTAAGCTCACATCCTCTCCAATTGAATAGTTTAAATTTCATCCTTGTTTTTAAACTAGCCGCTTATTTGTTCCTAAATTGCCCATTTTTAAAATTGCGGCTTCACATACGGATCACATCACAGTCAATTTTTTTTCTTTATTTATATTATAATTACTCCTTAATTAACGGCTAATATACAGATATAGCGTTTAAACAGATATTTCGTGATTTAATTTTTTCTTCCACATTATTTCTCGTGCTAATGGTGGCTGCAATTCCTTTCTAAGCATCGAATTCTTTCCATTTCAAATTGAGATTGATTGGCAATTTTTCCATTGATTTTTTTGATCGAACGATTGTGTATGAAATGGATGTGTCTTCCTTCAGGTAAAATATGCGTTTTTTTTTAAATTTTATCTGCTGATTTTATTCTTCGATCTGTTTCTGTTGATTCAATATTTTCAATTAATGGAATTGTCTACTTTTAATGATGGATAATTTATATATTTTATAAAGTTTCATTTTTTGTTGATGATTGTACAATATTATAAATTAATATGTCAATTTTTTTTCATCTGTTCTTTGTAGATGTATAAAATTATGCACATAGTGTATATATGAGCAAGAAATATGCAAATATTGGTATATTACGTGTGTTTGGATGTAATCAGTAAACTTGTGTGTAAGTATGCAAATTATCTGTGTATAATCGTGCAAACATACTGAAATTTCTGTTTGTTTGTGTGCTTGATTATTAGTTGGATGATTCTAATAATTTATTTTTAACATATGCATAATGCATGTGTTCTGGATTTTTTTTAAATTTAAAACTTCCAAAATATACTGAATTTTTGCAGATATACATACAGTTATTAATGTTTTTTGCTTATTTGTACGCATTTAATTAAATTTATATGTTTTTTGGTATTATGATTTTATTTGACTACTGCTAATGTGGCTGATTAATTTTTATTTTTTCATTTTTCCAGCAGTGGTCCTGCAAATATTGGTGTATTGGTGCTCCTGAAGTATGGGAATGATAGTTGTTCTATTCGTCTCTGCTTTGATAGTACAGTTGCTACCGTTAAAGATGTTGTATGTGGTAAATGGATTGAGTTAAGTCCGTTGTCGTTGGACTTGTATCACATTTGAGATGGTTTGAGAAGGAATATTGAAAGTAATTCTGATCTTCAATCCATTCTTTTATTGGCTGCACATAATCATGAAGATTACTTGGTTTTTTTGTTGACGTTAATCGAAGTAATTCTTCAGTTGCTCCTGATAGCAACTCTTATTTAGGTAGTGATTCCTCTTTTAATAAAACTAGTGAGTCGAACAACCAATTTAAGCAATTGTTGAGAACTGATTTGAACCAATCTGTTTTCTCTGGTGTTAGTCAACAATTTAAAGGAGTTGTCACTGAATTTAGACTTTATTTGATGATGTATAGTATGAAAACTGGATATAAGCTTAATTTGCTCAAGAATGATAAGGAAAGAGTTACTGTTGTTTCCTCTAAAAAAATTGCAGTTTCAGGATTCATGCTTCTCTCAAGTTTAATCTTCCTGGATATTTTGTTTAAAGAGATTTCAACCAGAACATAATTGTGGTGCTGGAATTCATGATATAAACAATCCTGTTATATCCAGTAAATTGATTAAGCTTTTGGTTTGTGATCTTATTCCAGCTAATCCGTTAATGAAGACAAAGGACCTTATTAACTTGTTTCAGTCTAAGTATAATGTTATTTTGAAGTATTATTATGCTTATAGTGGAAAGAGATTGGCATTAGAAGATTTACATGGTAGCGACGCGATGCCCTATCATCATTTGTAGTCTTTTTATGATGTAGTTCTTTCTACTAATCCTGGAAGTACAGTTGTTTTGGAGTGTAATGATTCTACACGTCAATTCGAGAGGGTTTTTATTGGATTTGAGGATTGTGCATTTGGATTCCAATATTGTCGACCACTAATTTTTGTTGATGCTGTGTTTATGAAGGGAAGAGCTCAAGGATGTTTAACGGTTGCTACTGATAAAAATGGAAATGAAGGTACCCTCTTTTATAATATATTTTTCCCTTCCAACTATCAATATTCTTATTTTAAAAGTCTAAAATGTTGTTTGTTTGAAAATGTGCATTTATATACGACATTATTTTAAATAATTGCATGCATTTATGGTAGTATTCTGAAGGTACGAATAAAGTTATGCTTCTTCAGTTTAAGACATGCATGAAATACTGGAAAATTTACAAACATATGCATACAATTATTTCAGAAGTTGTGACAACGTCATACAAATATTCGAAAAACTTTCACATTCATATGCAAGTTTTTTAAATATATGCATACTTTCATGCAATTATTCTGTCTATATGTTTCTCAGGCAACTGTTATTTTTATTATCAACTAGAAATGAAATTATTTTTAAAATCTACATCAAATTGTGCAACTGCTAGTGATTATGTAACATTGTAATTGAATTGCTTGCATTTGTTTACCAAAAAAAATTATTTTTCGTCACGTATAACATCTATTATGTTATTTTTAATTACTTGCCCACGTTCAGCCTTTTTTCAAAAAAAAAAAAAAAATCATGTTGCTTATTCCACTACTAAGCTAATTTTTTTTAATAACATGTTTTTTCCCTATAGCAATTGCCATTGTATTTGGAGAAGATGAAGATAATTGGATTTGGTTTTGTGAACAACTTAGAAAGTTTCTGAAAGAGGACTGTAGAAGCTATGTTATCATATTTGATCGTCATCCAGGTATCCTTGTTGCTATTCCACAGGTGTTCCCGAATTAAGTTCATGGATCCTGTTTTTATCATTTGACCAACAATTTAAAAGTTGCTTTAAAACCGTAATTTTCCAAAACAAATAAAAGGATGTTGTTGGACACGATTTCAAGAATTGCTTATGCATATTTCTGATTTTAATGCTGCTTTGAAGAATTTTAGAGATGTGGGTGGATTGACCGCAACAAACTTTTTGAGTGGAATTCCAATTGAGAAATTTACTAATGTATTCTTCCCTGGTTGTCGTTACGGCGAAATGTCGTCTAATTGCTCAGAAAGTTTTAATAAGTGGATTTTGGAGGAAAGACATTTACCAATCACTGCTTGTTAGATAAAAATAGAATGAAGTTAATGAAACTCACGTCCGATCGTCGTGAAGTAGCTTCTACTTGGAACAGCGTTTTATGTCCTGTTAATGAAATTCGATTAAGAAGTCTACATTTGGAAGATGCTTCTTGGTTTGTTATCAAATCAAGTGAATTTAATTTTGAAGTTCATTCTCCAATACATCAATTTGTTGATTTATATAATCGAGTTTGTACTTGTAATGTGTGGCAAATTAGCGGTTTTCCTTGCGCTCGTGCCATTAGAAGTATTTTAAGCTGTGAAACATTGAATGTGTGTGACTACATTGTATCTCATTTCAAATTTGGACATTTTCAACTCTCCTATTCACATCCAATCAATCCTATCATAAATTATATGGGTGAAGATGTAGGTGTTGAAGACGCAATTATAGCAACTCCAAAAGGTAGAAGAATGCCCAGTCGTCCATCCTCTTCTAAAAGGTTGAAATCAGCAGGTGAATTTACGAAGACTACTAGATGTGGATTGTGCAAGAAGTTGGGTCATAATAAGTGGACGTGTTCTTCAAAAGAGAAGTAATTTTTTTAATGTTTTTTACAAATAATTGTAAACTTAGTTAAATTGAATAATGTTCTGAACTATTACGTGTTGCTTTACATTTAATTCATTATTTTTAATGTTAATTCTAGGTTTTTAGCATTTATTTCATCTCATTACTTCT
This sequence comes from Allium sativum, assembly GCA_030737875.1. Classification (NCBI taxonomy): domain Eukaryota; kingdom Viridiplantae; phylum Streptophyta; class Magnoliopsida; order Asparagales; family Amaryllidaceae; genus Allium; species Allium sativum. The sequence continues at coordinate 63,744,777 of CM060920.1, forward strand.
ATTTGTTCATTTATTCTATTTACCTGGATATAAATATGCAATTATTATGTATTCTTGCATAGATGTATGCAATTATATTGAATATGGGTATCAACTTTGCTTCTAATTTGCATATATGAATAATTTAATAACAAGATTCAAACTTTCTAAATAACTATACGATTTTTTTTCAAGTAAATTGATAATGAATTTACAGTATTATTCATTTTTGCATTGAATTGTGCAACTATTCTACTTATTTGCATGAATGTATTCAAAATATAGTATTCATGCATGCTCTGTTATAACTTTTAATTCATTTTACCTATTAATCTTGAATTATTTAATTTTATCAGCAAAATCAAAAAAAATTAATTCATAATTTACTGCACAAATTTAATATGCATTAGTTCGTGAATTCAGTAGTTAATGTTAGAAAACATTTCAAACAAGGTTGTAAAATACTTTAGTACTGATAAAAATATTTTCTACTAGATTAATGCTGCAATAAGGTTAATAATATCAACATTTTATATTAAAATTCATCTTCTGGATTAAAGCTATAAAATATTTTCTTGTTCCTCTAATAATTATAAGTAATACAACCACACAAGTATTCAAATTATTACGAAAAACTCTGCAGAAGACAGCTTTAACACATAATTTCATGTAAAACTTAAAAATTTTGATTCAGTGCCCAAAATAACAAAGTACTTCAGTTCAAACAAAACATAATCATTTACACGTGGTCCAAAAAACAAAACAACAGTCAACATTTTCAAATCTAACTAAAAACCCTATTCTTTTATTTTAATCAGTACGTTTGTTATATTCTGATTCCAACCATTTCTGAGTTAGCAGACTCTCCTCAGTCCAACTATAAAGTTTACAACTGAGTATTTCATGAGCCAACTCAGCACGTTGTTTACTAACAGCTTTAGCACCAAATATTTCTTCATCTTTAACGACTTCTTTGCCATCACATCTTTGTTTCATTATGTTGATAACAAACATCCCACAATCCACGCTGCAGAAATTTACTAATCATTAACACTTTGTTCGATAAAATTTATTCACGAAGTCTGCATACATGTATGAAATTATTCACAATATCTGCATACATGTATGAAATCATTAACAATTTGTTCAAATAAATACCATTAAAATATATGAAATTATTCAGAACATATGCATAAGCTTATGCTAGCATTTGTGTTATATACAAAAATAATTGAAACTTGTATACTGAAATGCAAATATAGGCATTATCTGCATACAAACATGCAGATATTACTAATATTTGTTTAATAATATGTAAATGAACTTAGTTTATTTTCTTACGTGTGGCCTTGTTGTGGACAACTAGCCATTTCAAGTTCTTTTGGTTCCTGAAATTTCTTCTTCTCTAATTTTTTCATCAATCCACTGACGTAACTAATCTGCATACAAAAACAAATATACATTCACACATATATTTATGTAAAGACCCCTTATTTTTTAGCGTTCAAATCGACAATAAACTACACATGTCGACCCAAACGAATCACAAATAACAGGCGGTTATTGGGAAAAAGAAGAAAAAGAAGAATGAAAAGAAACAGCAACAGAGTTCTCACAGCGGAAGGACAACATATAATAAACAAATATCTATTAGTTAATACAGTTGAAAATATATATACACTTGTCTGTATCATACAATGATTATTAGAGTTTCACTAGTACTAATGTCTATAGTAATGTAGCGTAAATACATACTCATAATAAATATAGATGTACCAAACTTCGTCTTCAATCTACAAGGCACAGTCATCTTTGGTAACTGCAACGTCTAGTGACCAGAGCGTATTGCATAAAAAGAAAACACAACAAATACTCGGATCAGCACTAAATCATTCTCATATTAGTCAAATTAAAATATGAAACAACTTGAGTGTCATGGGTGCAGTAACTCAAGAGATGTTACGGGATTTCTCCATCTCTCGAGGATCCAGTAAACTAGTACATACATAGTTTAATCGCTATTATGATAGTGTCTATCCAGTATAGTAAATATCATAAAAATAGCGTAAGCGGGATTACCATATTACCCTTACGCCGTTTACAGGTACCAACAGTCTATACAGTACCGTAAATTCACCATACTGGTGTTATCAGAGGGCACTCCAAAGAAGGCAATGCTAAATCAAAATCGTATGGGGCTCGATATGGATAAGTATGACCAGGCACTCGAGGCTATGCCCAGGGTAGGATTCTACCAATTGCACCCCCGGACCGGTGGTAAGGCATAGCAGCCACTACCGTCCACCTCGAAACACACTCCCAAAATCATAAACGGCCCAAATCATCATCATCGTAATCATAGAAATAGTATCGAAGAAGTGTGTCTGATCAAAGGTGCTACCTCCATTAGTCACTGTATAGCTCCTGTTTTAGTCATTTCAATTCTAACCTGAAGTACAAGGCTATTTTGTTATCGTTCATCTTCTTCAATCCAATAATTGTTTCCATGTCATCATATTTCATTCTGGATACGTCATAACGTTCACAGTTGTTAAAGTGGTATCGACACTAACAGAGAGTATGCCATTTGTCGACTCCGGCCTCTTTAACAACCAACGCTTACATCTTTCACATCGGTTGGTTGTTTTATATTTAACAAAGGTTCGCTTCATGTCAAAATATCATATTCTGTTTCGAATCAAATTTATATTCAAATAGAATATAATTTCTTATCAAAATATCATAATCATACTAAATCGATTATATTCTAAATTAGAATATATTTCCATATCCTTATATTATAATCATATAATATTTCAAAATCGACTTATATTCAAGTAGAATATATTTCATCTCAAATATTTCAAATTATTCCAATTCAATTTTTTTTCGAAATCCATTCATATTCAAATAGAATATATACTTTCATAACTTATTTCAATCCCTTAGGAGATAGAATTATATTCGAGTAGCATATAATTCACATTTCCATATCAGAATCATTTTAGAAATCGATTCACATTCAAATAGAATGAAATTTATCTCAACTCCATTTGAGCGATGGTTTTAGATTCAACACTTCCATTCGGACGAAATTTACGATCATTTAATAACTTGATAATAGATGCCTATGGAAAAAAAATCTTTATATAAAAAATATATATATGTGTGGAATAGTAACTAGAATAAAATAAGAAAATTTCAAACACTGTATATATATATATATATAATTTAAAAGTTTTACAGATTTGTTTAAGTAATAAAATATAAGGAAAATTTTAGTTATAAAGAAATAGTTTTATAGGAAAAATTTTAAATAAATAAAATTTTAAGAAGGAATAGTTATTTGATATCAAACAGTGTAAATATATATATAAAAAAAATCTTTAACTATAATCATTCTTTTCTTCCGATCTTCAATAATTGAATCTAAACTCCAGTCTCAATGGAGTTCATCTACTTTCCGTATCTCATTTTCCACATCATTCAAAATAATCGTTCAATTTCAAGAATCCAAATCTATATTCAAAAACTGAGTTAAAACAACTCAGAATACCCTCGATTTCCATTATTCAAAAATTAAATTCCGTTAGAATTTATTTCCTTCAAATCTACACCATTAATTTGAATAATTCCAGATCATATTCAAATCCTAATTTAAGAATTTCCATTTTGTTTTGGGATAATTTCCTTAACCCTTTTTATTAAATATTCCAAATTCTGAATCTTTAAAGAAAATGGATTTATCGAGTAACGACACATTCTTTTAAATGAAAATTCTATCAAATAAAATTTCCAAATATTTTAAAAATCATTTAACCAACCAATATCCGTATATAATTTTCTATCCTATGGCCAAGTGATATTAAATTTAATTTCTCGATATTTCAGGGATTGGTCTATCATTTCAATCCAAATCAGGGTCACAGGGATTTATCATTTCACTCTGTGTTCTTAATTTATTTTAAATTGATAAATCCCGGGTTTATTCGATGCCCGCAACATCAAGGTTAAATGGTATTTATCGTCACTATCAACATGCAATACAATATACCGAAATATGGAGCATTAGCAGCGTCAATACCAATTCAGTAATAAATTTCAACCAAACATCCATCACAACCATTCCATTCAACTGATCAACATGAAATTGTTTCAGGATTTAAGAAGGGTTCGAATTTCCAACTAGAAAATTTAAATTTAATTAAATAACTAATCATTGACCTAAATTTGCATGGCAACACACTTGCATGTCAAATTTAAACAACACATCAACAATCAAACACAACCATGCAACCAAACTTATTCCATGATTCAGTTTAATAAATATGGGAACAATTCAGTTCATCGTGAGTGGAAAAATCACTCACCTTTGGATCCTTAGTGGATCGGACGTCCAACCAAAGCCCAAAATTTCACAATCTCCAAATGCAGCGAAACCCGTCTCAGATCGACCGTAATCCCGCCATAATCCCAACACAACAAACCGTGCGTAAATCTGAGTTCATATGTAAAAGTTATAGTCATTTTACCATTTGAATTTGAATATATATAAAATAACTTAAAATATTCTCTCACCCAATAGGTACGTGCCACGTCAGCGGGTTTCTTCCCGCTCTTTCTTCGTAGCTACAGTAACTCGCAAGCAAAAAGGCCCAATTTCTACCAACTTTGACCGCCTCACATGATCAACATCGGCCATTACAAAACCCAAGACCACCCTCAATCGAACCTGCTCCTTGAGGCGCACCCACCAGTGCCATACCCAACATCTCCGATCAACCCTAGAGCTCCCGCCAGTCAAATCCTGAACCGCGGTTTTCAGACTTCCAAGCCCAAATTTCGGCGCCTCGCTCGCCGATTGAACCTCCGACTACCCTTCTCGAACTCGTACACTCCTCCTCCACAAAACCCAGATCTCCAAACCCTCAATTAATCCACAAATAAAAAGCCCTAATTATGAAATTAGGGTTCCACGGATTTCGCACTTTGACCGCGATTTCCAGCTAATCTAACCACTGCATGTTGAATCTGAAAACACCTGTAGGCTCATATCGTCGTTAGCTTCGAATTGGTGTATCATAAGCTATGTTTTGAAGATTTTTGATTTTGAGTTGAAATTTATTTTGAATCTAGGGTTTTGAGAATGAATTCAGCAATTAAAGAAAATTTATGGAGGGGAAAGTATACATGAAGGCAAATGGGATGATGAGAAATAAAAAGGATTTTACTTGTATATATATAACGGAGGCCCAAATATGAGAAACAATCAATTATCATGTTCATTTGATTTTATTCACACTTTCTCTCATACGGTCAAACGACAAGTCCGATCCTAACAAAAATTGAAATCCTGCAATAATTCGTCGTTACGGATCCAATGGCGCCAGTTTCGTCGAATTCTGAGACAGTCCCCAAAACCATTAAATTCTATAGTTAATTAATAAATAAAATATCCAAAAATTCATTTAACTGCTTTAATTAAATTTAAATATTTTTAAATTCCATTCCAAATCCAATTTCAACTTTACTAAATTTTATTAATCGATTTCACGGATTTTAAGTTTCTAAATTGGATTATCAATCCATTTTAAATTTCATATTTCAATTATTCATTAAACAACCTAGAATACCCCAATTTAACAAATTAAATTTAAATTTCCCTTTAACTTAACCAACTTAAATTTAATTAATTATTTAAAATATTAAATTCCATGTTACAACGATTTCTAAATAGACTAACATAAAAAAATCTATTTATACTCAATTCAATAGTCATAATTATTGTTATCAACAAAAATTTGATTTTTAACCCATATTATTCAATTTATTTATTTTAAATATAAATTTAAATATACTAAAATTATGGGTTGTTACATTCTCCTCCACTTAAAAAACTTTTCGTCCTCGAAAAGAGAACGAGATAAGGTATTAATAAATCATACTTCCAAATCCATACTTACAAAATAACATTTATAAAATAAGTATATATTTGTAAAACCTCATAAATTTTTCTAACTCCCGAAATCACGGAAAAATTTCGGCAACATCTCCTTTTTACGGAGAAGTCCAGAAAATCAAAATACATATAACTCAAATATACATCTCATCATTCGATGAGGCATCCCAAAAATGGGGAAATCACATATATACGTAACCATACAACTATATAACCCGAATACGTCCCTCATTCAGCATTTATTTGCGGATTTATTTACCTTAGCACTTTAATATTTAGCGCAAGCAAGCTCCAAAGCGTAGCGCGGCTTCCCTACACCTGCTACATACTCACATACGCATGAGGATTAAACATATATACAATACATAGCAAAGGCATACAACTTATACAACATATATCGAACATTTCAACTACAAAACCAAGATATTCATAACAGGCCAACGAACAAATCGGAGTTTAACACCACTTTGATGATGGAATTGGACTAAGACACACTAAGAAAAAGTTTTAGCATTTGTTTCTTGCTTTCCAAATTGTCCGGATTCTTCGAATTAGGCTAAATCATTCAAAAGTTATGACTATTTTAGTGAAGGTGAACACCTCAGCCCGTATACTGAAAAATGCAGGTCTGAGTTGTTCAACCCAGTTTTTCCCCTTTAGATCTCAAAATTTTACAAAGCATCTTAAGGGAAAGTTTTGTTGGGATTCTGGGCATTCCGAATTGTACTCACACGTCGAAATCCGATGCTCTGTTAGGAAGTTATTGTTAAAACAATATCAACATATGCTTCAGGCTTTAAATTTTGCACATACCACTACGACAAATTTCTTGGATTTCAACCTAACAAACTTGAAAATTAGGCAAGGAACTATTAACAAAAATTTTATTTCATGTTCCAAGATTTCCAAATTGTCCTTAATCATTGAATTCCGATCAGCCATTCAAAAGTTATGACCATTTTACTTCAGCTTATCAAATATTTCAGGGTTTCGCATACTTGTCGATTAGTTTTATTTAAAGTTTCAACTTTCGGCTTCCAAGGTTTAAGCAAGTTTAACCTTCTAGAACGGCTTATCGATTCATTACGTTCAAAATATGGTTTTCCTTTTTACTGCTTAAATACATGCACATTCGTTTCATTTATATTGAATAAATTTCATTCCGTTTATTCAAGTTCCATTACCGTCCATCTTATATTAATTTCATTCACCACTCATCCATTTTGGTTATTCTTGTTCATCCATTCAATCAGTTATATTCACTTCATTATCCATGAAATGGATTTGCATTTAATTGCTTACTTCAGTCCAGTATACTTCCTATCCATCTTCCCGTTTCATTTCAAGCGTTAAATTCCAATTAAAACTTGAATTCATTTTAAAATTTCCAACGAACTTGATTACATTGATCTTTTAATTCATTAACCTGAATCAATTTTGCCAAAATTTCAAAATTCATTCTACCCTAAGTACTCAATTCTCAATCGATTTCTTTTCGATCTTCTAACATCTCTTATTGGTTCAATTCATTTGACTCGACTAAATTTGGCTTCATTCCATATTCGATTAGTCGTTTATTTGAATGTAATCTCGATTTTATTTATTCTAATTATTCAAGTTCATCCTCACCTCGCCTTCATTTATACTTGGTTCTAGACCGACCAATTTCAATTCTCGAGCGTACTTTCATTTCACTAATTCGTTCGACTTAATTGAATGCACTTAGTTCCCAAATTCTTTCGATATTCTAATTTAGTAAGTTAGACTTAAATTTTATATTTCCAACACCTTATTTCATATTCCAATTCCAATTTATTTCTTTCCTCGTTCTATTTAGTTAACCTTGAAAAACCGTGGGTTAGGTAAGTTATGGTCTTTATACCACCATTATATTTTATCTTGTTCACTTACTCCAATTTTCATCTTTAAATTAAATCTCATTCCATTAATTCAACTTATTTATTCGGCTCACCAATCATGGTTTGAATTAAGGAATGTTCACACTTGAATTTTTCATACTTAGTTCTCAACCATTGTTATTTGATTTCTAAGTCAACTTTATTTTACTCGATTTCTCTTCTCAAATGAAATCATATTCCATTCAATAAAATGGTTTACCCTCTATTCCTTCATGGTTTATACGTAGATTGATATTCGATATATTATCCAAATGGGGTCTAACCCATTTAGATCTCTTTCATTTCTAATTCGTCAACCATTCAAATTCCATTAACCACTTCATTTCTTTCAAATTTTTATTTATCGGCAATACATATTATCAACAACATAAGTTTCTTCCCACACCTTCTCGACTAACTAAACAACTTATGAATTAGCCCAGTCGTGAGTTATCACTCCTTATTGCACAACCTAATATTTCTATTCATTTTAGTTGACTTAGGTGTAACTTTTTTTCAAAGTGAATTTCAACTTCTCAAACACTTATATCAACCAAAATAGTGACTTATTTAACTTTATTATCATCCACGATTGAATTTAAGCGATGGTTCCTTTCTCTCAACATTTAAGTCTAAAATTTCAATGACTTGAGTTACTTTAATCCTTAAGTCAAAGTCATTTGTTAAGGTGATTTTAAATTGCTTGATTCCAGGTTTCAACTAAGTTTAAAATAACATACATGTTAGCCTACTTTGTGAACTAGGCAACACAAAGTCAAGAAACCAGACATTGAAGAGCATTTTTAATTAGGAGACTTCGGTTCGGATTGGAGAAGACACTACAATCTAGATTGGATAGCAGCAGCTGTTCGGGTCGGGTCAGAGAAACATATCGGTTCGGGTCGGATAGAGTCCTCTGTTCGGATCGGTGAACTGCTGCTGAGGAAATTGGTAAGGTATATCTAGTCGGATCGGAGGGCAACATGATTTCAATTGGATCGGAAAGCCACCTGTTTGCCACGAAAATGGATCGGAGCGGAGTAGATTAGAGAAGAAGAGAGCGTTGCATCCAAGCCAATCCGGGTCGGATCGGATATCCCGATCCGAACCCCTTATCTGTGCGTCTCCGACCAGAGCCCATGTTCCATATTATTCTCCTGCAAAAGCGCCTGGATATCCGGACCGGCTGTGACCAGTTCCTACCCATAACGTCCGTTCCTTTGATGCGTTGTCAACATAATATCTCATCCGAACCCGAAGATAGTGGGATGGACGACATGTGGCCCCGACCCGGATCAAGTTTCAAGCAAATTCACACCTATAAATACCCCGTCTGGAGAGAAAGAGAAGGATCTTTTTTCAGCACTTTAAGAATTCAACCACCTCCATAATCCGAACTCCATTGCTCCCGGAGAATCCAAATCTTCTTTCATTATTTGTTTTAATCTATTGAGTGAATATAAGCGAGTTGTGAGTGAAATCAAGTGACCATTACATTGTATTTACAACTGAATCAGTGAATATAGTGAAAGATAAGTGGACGTAGGCTTCTCTTCGCCGAACCACTATAAATCCTGTGTGTTCATTTTTATTTTTATCTCATCTTATTTGCTTTTAATCAATTTGGGTGTTAGAACCACTTTTGGGTCTAACATTTTGGTGCTTTCACTGAGAATTGAACTCAGGATTCTTCATTTTCCGGGATTTCTTTCTACTTTTTGGACCGTTGGGTTCAAAGAAGTTAATCCATAAGTTTTTTCGCTCTTTCATATTTGTTGAAGTGATTGTCAAAGACTCATGGCCAAAGGGAAAGGCAAGGAAGTTCAGTCTGTTCGAGGAAATGGAGCTGGCGAAGATCAGCAAAATGCTGTTGTAACAAGGTCTCGGGGGCAGAGTTCAGCAGCAGGAAGAACCAATGCAGGAAATCCGAGCCTCCAGCAGGGGGAGAGCTCCGATCCGATCCGGATAGGAGATTCTGAAGCAGTGCATTCCCCCAATCTGAACCGACCCGAGTTGCTCGCCACGTACCGATCCGACCAGTCTCCCCAGCTCCGAACCGACCCGACCTCCTACCTCCGATCCGACCCGATCCTTAGTGAAGCTGGAACCTCTACTCGAGTCCCTACGAATGCTCCGATTCCAGCCACCAGGGTTGGTGATCAGGTCAATCCATCTGCGCCCATCACTCAGGGAGATTTCTCGCGCTTGCTTGACATGCTTGAGAGCACAAGGGAAGCTATGAAAGTTCACGAGCGCACTAATCTCATGATGCAGGAAAATATGAGGCTCATGAGTCGGGAGATTAGTGAACTCCGTCGACAAAGAACTCCATCACCGGTTCATCATACACCAGTGGATCAATCTTCATCTTCCGAGGAAGAGAGGCCCCGTGAACGAAGGCCACTCGAACGACCTCAGAACGTGGAGCAGCTGACATTTGGATCTTTGGGATCTCGTGAGGATATTGCACAAGCGCTAGGAAACAATGACCCCACTCGAGGGCAAATGTAACAACCCGTATTTTCAATAACCTGTTATAACATAAATGGAGGCAGAATTAAACTGAAAAATCTGAATCAAGGAAAACGGGCTATGCCATTGCGTTCGTCTCGGAAAAATACGCGAAATAGAGTCCGAGTTTTCGAAAATCGGAGTCCGTATGACCAAGATATGGCCTCGCGAAGTTTCACGAAAAATTCCCAAATTAAAGTATACTTAATTAAGTGAAATGGGTTGCGCAGAGAAATATATATATTGATATATATATATATATATATAATTGAAAATTAAATAAATAAATATGCAAAAATGTTCAAAACAGCGAATTGGGAGAGGGGAATAACCGAACCGGCTGATTTTTGAGGTCGACCCGAGCTCGCTGGGTCGACTAGGGGTTAATCCAGGGTGTTTGGCTGTCAACCCGTGGGCCGATTCGCTCAAATGCAGATTTTGCATTTGGATGGTTCTCATGGTTCATCTTTAATCTAAAGGCCCTAGATGGTTCCTACACTTGACTTCTTCCCCAAGACATGCTTTGATGGCTTGGATTGAATCTAGGTTTAATCCTATGGCCTAAAACACTTGCCTAATCTATAAATAAGACCCTAACCTACCCTAAACCCTCATTATTCACTCATGTAACTAAACTATGGCCAAATTTCTACTCTCATGGCCTCCACTCAACTATCCTAGCCTCCACTTCATTTCTATGAGAGGTTTCATGATCATGAGAGTGTTAGAGAGTCCCTATGTTAGTATGAGAGCTTCTCAAGTTGATTTCAAGGCAAAAGCTTTGATCTTTGTTCATAAAGATGGGGTTTTTATTGATTTGGAGTGTGCATCTTTGGGTTTTTGGGTGATGGCATGCATAGGCTTCATCACAAGCTTTAGTTCAATCGATTTAGGCCTTCATAGCAATGTAAGCCCTTTCCCTACTCTTAGATATTAACTATGAAGTTAAATGTTCATGTTGCAAGTTTGGGTTTGATCATTGAGAATGATACATGCTATCATGTTATGCAAGCTTATGAAGTCATTATCTTGATCTTATGAGCTAAAAGCTACAACCTTTATGTTGAAATGTTGCATTATGCAACATGAGAACCTTCATAACCTTTTATGTCAACTTGCATATGAAGTCATAACCCTTATATGATGATATATGCGAGTTTCTAGTCATCATTCCATGTCTTTTGTCACCATGATTCGCTTATGTGCCAAGTTTGGGTTTATGCATGTTTTTGAGGCTTAAGAATGTAACATGCAAGCTAATGAACACATTTGTGCCTCATTTGCCACCATGATTAACTTGTGGCTTAATATCCATTTTTGTCATGCCTTTGCCAAGTCTCTTCTTTTAATCCATTACGTTGTTGCGAACGTATATGCGAGTTTAAAAAGCGTTGGGGTCACATTATGGGAAAACATAATGATATGAACATGATTTGGGTAAATGGGTATAAACATGACAACGTGTAACGTTAAATATGACATGTGTTTATACTTGAAAACATGACTTGAAATATAACATGGAAGTGACATGTAAGTATGCATAAAAACATAAGCTTGGGAATTTACCTATTAAGTTAGGTCTACCCATTGGGAATTTACCTATTAAGTTAGGTCTACCCAATTGCTTGAAAACTTGAATATGAACATGACACTAGTCTAAACATGAAAGTGGCCAACTCGAGGTTGGGTTGAGTTTGCAACATAAAGCTACCCGGAACCGACCGGCCTAACTAGTAGTTGCAAACAATAGGACCCAATGTGAGAAGTTGGTCACGTTGTGCTTGAACCCGAGGTTAGACCAAGTTGTGGTGTAAAGCTACCCGGAACCGACCGGCTTAACTAGTAACCACAACAAAGTCTAATGTGAGAGGTTGGGGTGCATTAAGTAATTAATGCTACATGATAGGGTTAAGTTAATTTGATTAATGACTCTTAATCAAATATGACATGGACAAATGGGTTAAGTAAATTGATTAGGCTAATGATACTTAACAAAACATGACAGGGTTGGGTAGGTTAAGTAACCTGATTTGCCTAACGACACTTGACCATTTTTATACGACGAGGGGACGGGATTAAGTTAACCAACACTTAATCAATCCAACACGATAACTTGATAAGGTTAGGTAAATTTTCTTAGTAACACTTAATCGTTTAATATAGTTAATGGATGGGGTTAAGTCAACTCAGACCTAACTAATCTAAACGTGGTAATTGGACGGGGTTAAGTTAATTTACACTTAACTAATCCAACTCGTTAGTTTGATGTGGTTAAGTGACCTATACTTAACCAATCTAACGTGAAAACATGATAAGGCTAAGTCACGAATCACTTGAATATACGCTTGACCGATTTGACTCGGTAATTTGACAAGGTCAAGTTAATTTATATAATTAACCAATCTAAAATGATAATTAGACGAGGTTAAGTTATGGATTGCTTAATATACTTAGCCAACTTGACACATGGTTTGTAGGGTTAAGTCTTGGACTTGGATACTTAGCCAATTTTGACATGGTTTGTAGACGGGCTAAGTTATGAACTTAAGTGACACTTAACCCATTAGATAAACCCTAATTCGGAGGATTAGGTAAATAACCATGTTAACAAGGATTATGGAAATAAGGCTAAGTGGTAAACCTTAGTTAAGGGAAACTAAGTAATAATTCTTAGTCAAGGAAATATGGACCATTTCTTAGATAGATTAGTAACCCGATACGTTAGGTCAACGTTTAAGTATGCGTGTAGGAGCAGGCTATCTGATTTAGATAAAGGCTCCAACGAACTGGGTAACGAAGCAGCGGCTTCGGGGAACATGAGGATATTCTTGGGATCCCTCTGTGAGCTGCCAGGTCATTATACTAGGCTCACGAGAGGTTGAGGTCTGCGGTAGAAGAACCAAGAATATGCCTTGGTTGCTATGCGAGCGACCTAAAGACTGGGGTGGATAGCAGTGAGTCGACGAATACATAAGGTGCCCGAGATAGCAAGTTCGTCGATCATCTACCATCTTGAGTCAAGCGTGTACGTACGGAAAGGCAGGGAACACCCAACAGACCATAATTGCTATCTAATTATGGGTGAGGTAGGTCGTAGGATGTGGGCTGGCCGGAGTGTAGTTCTCATGCAAGATTTTCTCTTGTGTTTCCTTTCACTAGTTGAGGGAGGGGTCTCGTGGGACCATAGCCACGTGTAGAAAAGCAGACCTTAGTATCTGCATCGGCAGATAAATCTAAAGCTCCCGACCGAGTCCTGTATTTCTTGTTTTGCCCTGTGACAGGACTCGGATGGCACGATGTGATACATGTGCATACAGTTATAGAAAAACGATTCACGATGAATGCGTGGGAAAAAGGGCGCGGTTGAGGGTTAGCGTAATCCCTAGTGGCCTAGGTGGTTTAACCCAAACCGAAATACGAAAGCATGCAATAGGTAAGCGTAATCCCTAGTGGTGCTAGGTGGCGTAAGTCCTAGTAGTTCAAACGATGATTCATAGGGAAGAGCCTAGCTAGAACAAGGGTGGCAGTCCAAACGATTTCAAGGATAATACGACATGAGGAAGCCCATACGAGGTACGGCAAAGGACTGAACTTATATAAATGGAAAGAAACATATGATTTGAGTAACCTATATATGCGATATATTAGGTTGACATGGACCATTACACGACTTTTGAGTAACGGTCATTCACGGATAGCACGTGATACAGTTGGGATACTAGTACGGTAGGTGCAGAGCGGGCATACAGGATAGATACCATGGGACGTTATACGTAATAGATATCTTGGGGATATTATACTTGATAGAAACCTGACGATGTGATACCTTGTTTTATCTTGACATCGTAATTTATCGTGACACCTTAGTTTTCTGAGTTCAGTAGTTCATCCTGTTATTTTGATTTAGCTTATCTATCTTGTTATCATGCTTATGTTCATCTCAGTTCCTCATGTCAGTTAACTTTACTAGTTTTTATGCTAATAGTAGATAAGGCTTACTCAGTCTTTTTGACTGACCCGTTTTGTTTCGCCTCTTTTCTTCCGTTTCCCCCCAGGTTACAGGGAGGAAATACTGTTGTTTAGTTCGGACTTCTTCTGCTTGAAGGTCATCATGGATGGCTTGGACTTTTCTTGGCTAATAGCTACTTTACCGTTTTTACTTGGGGAATAATTTATGAAAATGTCTTTATGCTTCTTTAGTATTGCAAGACAGGTTTTGATGTACTCTGATGTAAAAGGCTTTAGACCTTATTTATCCATGTTATGAAAGTTTGATTTTACTTCCGCTATGTTATATGTTCTGTCTTGTGATATTTCTGTGCATGTTTACCAATAATGCCCCTCTAAAGCTAGTGCATTCCCTTGCGAGTGACCCTAGCGGAGGCGGGGTGTTACATTTGGTATCAGAGCAGAAGGTTGCCAGACTGGGCAAAAGTTTTTAAAGACCTTCTGAGAACTATTTGAAAATCGTTTACAAAGAAGCATTTTTCAAGAAAATTTTCTTTTAAAAGAAAAAGGCTATTCCCCAAAGGCCATTAGCACTATCCTTGTTTCCTTAATTGAATCTCTTTTCCTTTCTTTCCTCCATCTGTAGTCACAGTGGTTTTAACTGCGACTAGTCTTTTCTATCTACGAAAGTGTTTTCCTTACGATGGAGGTGGTTCTCGAGAGACCAGTGGCCGCGTTATAAGAAAGGATAGTGAGGAAGAGGATAAAGGATACGAGCTTAAGGATGAGCAACTTGTTGGTATGGCTCAGCCCAGGACGAGAGAGAAGGATGAACAATGAAACCCATGACGAGAGAGTACTTTTGGCATGGTAAAACGGGACGGATAGTTAAGTATTGTGGGACAAGGACAAGATGATCGTGAAGACAATGGTATACCCTCACTAGAGTACCTGAGTAGGGGGATAACATCCTTGTTGAAGATCTAGTTATTCTTTTCTATCATCCCGTCAAGACTTTGTTTTGATCCCCGCATCATTTAAGTTTGCTTCGATAGTTGAGTCTCTGCACCTTAAGTACTAGCGTAATAGAGAATCCCATTTTTGTCTCAAGTCCTGTGGAGAATCGGTCCATTTATTCATGACTTGTTTTGGATTTGAGAATGACATGCCTCGGTTATGGATGGATTCTAGGGATGAAGTGGTTATCCAGTAAGGGGTGCCACTCTCGGTTTTGATAGGAGTGTAGTTAGACTCTTGACTAGCCTTGGTAATACCCTCAAAGTCTCGTGGAACCTTTTGGGTTCGGTCATGACTAGTTACCTAGAATCCCTTGATACCTTTACTGGAAATTGGAAGCCCAATCGAGTGGTGTTCGCTGATAAGACGGATGGTTTTTTCACTTATGCATGGGTTATAGAAATCACCTTAGTAAGTGCGCTTGATAACCTGGTTGGCATCTGTTTACTTTCAAGAGAACGTTCTTCTATGTGGAATACCTTGTGGTACGAGGTCCGAGATTCATTAGTGAATTTTGGAAAGCTTGCATGAGATCATGAGTACGCAGTCATGTTTGCGTCAAGTATTTTAGGAAAAGGATAAGTGCAAGTGGAACGAGAGGCGACGAAGAAATGAGTTTCATCTCATGTTATGGAAACAGGAAATAAGAAGCTACGAAATCGCGAAGTTAAAGGACGGTTAAGGCACAATGGAATTAAGCTCAAGGAAATACGACTTTGATGGTCAAAGACTAGATACGCGCATGATATCTCTTTTTGGGAGTATATCCTTGATCCCTGTTTTCTGTAGAGCTTACTTGTAGGCTATCTTTTGTGGACATCCTCTCGGTCCTATTCTCCGTTACAAACCCTGTAAGGAGTTTGTCCTGTTTATCTTCTCGACCCTGTTTCAGGGAATTCTAGGTAGAACCCTATGGATGTAAACATGTATTTGAAACATGTTATGATTGATATGGTTGCAAGTGGTTGCAAGTGGTTGCTCGTGGATGCGCGAATACACATTAGATACTAGCTCGACTCGGTCACATTTCATATTGCATATGCACGAGTATTTATACTTGTTTATGGATGAAATCGAATGTTTTATCATGCGGTTGTTGCATATGAATGAATGATTGTGCACGCATATAGTATCTACATGACTAGGACTATTTGCATACATGTTGGATTCATGGCACTATACATATTTTGCATTAGAAAGATTATCCAGGCCTGATCATTAGCATTAGCTAAGGAACATGTACACACACGTTTTGCATATATTCATACAGCATTAGAAATCATCTAAGGACAATGGTTGCTTGTGGATGATGTTTTGAGTAGATGGATGATGGATGGTAGGATATGTTCTTCCTAACTTGGAGATTTCGGGGACGAAATCCTAAAAGGTGGGGAGAATGTAACAACCCGTATTTTCAATAACCTATTATAACATAAATGGAGGCAGAATTAAACTGAAAAATCTGAATCAAGGAAAACGGGCTATGCCATTGCGTTCGTCTCGGAAAAATACGCGAAATAGAGTCCGAGTTTTCGAAAATCGGAGTCCGTATGACCAAGATATGGCCTCGCGAAGTTTCACGAAAAATTCCCAAATTAAAGTATACTTAATTAAGTGAAATGGGTTGCGCAGAGAAATATATATATTGATATATATATATATATATAATTGAAAATTAAATAAATAAATATGCAAAAATGTTCAAAACAACGAATTGGGAGAGGGGAATAACCGAACCGGCTGATTTTTGAGGTCGACCCGAGCTCGCTGGGTCGACTAGGGGTTAATCCAGGGTGTTTGGCTGTCAACCCGTGGGCCGATTCGCTCAAATGCAGATTTTGCATTTGGATGGTTCTCATGGTTCATCTTTAATCTAAAGGCCCTAGATGGTTCCTACACTTGACTTCTTCCCCAAGACATGCTTTGATGGCTTGGATTGAATCTAGGTTTAATCCTATGGCCTAAAACACTTGCCTAATCTATAAATAAGACCCTAACCTACCCTAAACCCTCATTATTCACTCATGTAACTAAACTATGGCCAAATTTCTACTCTCATGGCCTCCACTCAACTATCCTAGCCTCCACTTCATTTCTATGAGAGGTTTCATGATCATGAGAGTGTTAGAGAGTCCCTACGTTAGTATGAGAGCTTCTCAAGTTGATTTCAAGGCAAAAGCTTTGATCTTTGTTCATAAAGATGGGGTTTTTATTGATTTGGAGTGTGCATCTTTGGGTTTTTGGGTGATGGCATGCATAGGCTTCATCACAAGCTTTAGTTCAATCGATTTAGGCCTTCATAGCAATGTAAGCCCTTTCCCTACTCTTAGATATTAACTATGAAGTTAAATGTTCATGTTGCAAGTTTGGGTTTGATCATTGAGAATGATACATGCTATCATGTTATGCAAGCTTATGAAGTCATTATCTTGATCTTATGAGCTAAAAGCTACAACCTTTATGTTGAAATGTTGCATTATGCAACATGAGAACCTTCATAACCTTTTATGTCAACTTGCATATGAAGTCATAACCCTTATATGATGATATATGCGAGTTTCTAGTCATCATTCCATGTCTTTTGTCACCATGATTCGCTTATGTGCCAAGTTTGGGTTTATGCATGTTTTTGAGGCTTAAGAATGTAACATGCAAGCTAATGAACACATTTGTGCCTCATTTGCCACCATGATTAACTTGTGGCTTAATATCCATTTTTGTCTTGCCTTTGCCAAGTCTCTTCTTTTAATCCATTACGTTGTTGCGAACGTATATGCGAGTTTAAAAAGCGTTGGGGTCACATTATGGGAAAACATAATGATTTGGGCAAATGGGTATAAACATGACAACGTGTAACGTTAAATATGACATGTGTTTATACTTGAAAACATGACTTGAAATATAACATGGAAGTGACATGTAAGTATGCATAAAAACATAAGCTTGGGAATTTACCTATTAAGTTAGGTCTACCCATTGGGAATTTACCTATTAAGTTAGGTCTACCCAATTGCTTGAAAACTTGAATATGAACATGACACTAGTCTAAACATGAAAGTGGCCAACTCGAGGTTGGGTTGAGTTTGCAACATAAAGCTACCCGGAACCGACCGGCCTAACTAGTAGTTGCAAACAATAGGACCCAATGTGAGAAGTTGGTCATGTTGTGCTTGAACCCGAGGTTAGACCAAGTTGTGGTGTAAAGCTACCCGGAACCGACCGGCTTAACTAGTAACCACAACAAAGTCTAATGTGAGAGGTTGGGGTGCATTAAGTAATTAATGCCACATGATAGGGTTAAGTTAATTTGATTAATGACTCTTAATCAAATATGACATGGACAAACGGGTTAAGTAAATTGATTAGGCTAATGATACTTAACAAAACATGACAGGGTTGGGTAGGTTAAGTAACCTGATTTGCCTAACGACACTTGACCATTTTTATACGACGAGGGGACGGGATTAAGTTAACCAACACTTAATCAATCCAACACGATAACTTGATAAGGTTAGGTAAATTTTCTTAGTAACACTTAATCGTTTAATACAGTTAATGGATGGGGTTAAGTCAACTCAGACCTAACTAATCTAAACATGGTAATTGGACGGGGTTAAGTTAATTTACACTTAACTAATCCAACTCGTTAGTTTGATGTGGTTAAGTGACCTATACTTAACCAATCTAACGTGAAAACATGATAAGGCTAAGTCACGAATCACTTGAATATACGCTTGACCGATTTGACTCGGTAATTTGACAAGGTCAAGTTAATTTATATAATTAACCAATCTAAAATGATAATTAGACGAGATTAAGTTATGGATTGCTTAATATACTTAGCCAACTTGACACATGGTTTGTAGGGTTAAGTCTTGGACTTGGATACTTAGCCAATTTTGACATGGTTTGTAGACGGGCTAAGTTATGAACTTAAGTGACACTTAACCCATTAGATAAACCCTAATTCGGAGGATTAGGTAAATAACCATAGTTAACAAGGATTATGGAAATAAGGCTAAGTGGTAAACCTTAGTTAAGGGAAACTAAGTAATAATTCTTAGTCAAGGAAATTTGGACCATTTCTTAGATAGATTAGTAACCCGATACGTTAGGTCAACGTTTAAGTATGCGTGTAGGAGCAGGCTATCTGATTTAGATAAAGGCTCCAACGAACTGGGTAACGAAGCAGCGGCTTCGGGGAACATGAGGATATTCTTGGGATCCCTCTGTGAGCTGCCAGGTCATTATACTAGGCTCACGAGAGGTTGAGGTCTGCGGTAGAAGAACCAAGAATATGCCTTGGTTGCTATGCGAGCGACCTAAAGACTGGGGTGGATAGCAGTGAGTCGACGAATACATAAGGTGCCCGAGATAGCAAGTTCGTCGATCATCTACCATCTTGAGTCAAGCGTGTACGTACGGAAAGGCAGGGAACACCCAACAGACCATAATTGCTATCTAATTATGGGTGAGGTAGGCCGTAGGATGTGGGCTGGCCGGAGTGTAGTTCTCATGCAAGATTTTCTCTTGTGTTTCCTTTCACTAGTTGAGGGAGGGGTCTCGTGGGACCATAGCCACGTGTAGAAAAGCAGACCTTAGTATCTGCATCGGCAGATAAATCTAAAGCTCCCGACCGAGTCCTGTATTTCTTGTTTTGCCCTGTGACAGGACTCGGATGGCACGATGTGATACATGTGCATACAGTTATAGAAAAACGATTCACGATGAATGCGTGGGAAAAAGGGCGCGGTTGAGGGTTAGCGTAATCCCTAGTGGCCTAGGTGGTTTAACCCAAACCGAAATACGAAAGCATGCAATAGGTAAGCGTAATCCCTAGTGGTGCTAGGTGGCGTAAGTCCTAGTAGTTCAAACGATGATTCATAGGGAAGAGCCTAGCTAGAACAAGGGTGGCAGTCCAAACGATTTCAAGGATAATACGACATGAGGAAGCCCA
The DNA here is from genome assembly GCA_030737875.1 of Allium sativum. Taxonomy (NCBI): domain Eukaryota; kingdom Viridiplantae; phylum Streptophyta; class Magnoliopsida; order Asparagales; family Amaryllidaceae; genus Allium; species Allium sativum. The sequence continues at coordinate 63,765,046 of CM060920.1, forward strand.
TACGAGGTACGGCAAAGGACTGAACTTATATAAATGGAAAGAAACATATGATTTGAGTAACCTATATATGCGATATATTAGGTTGACATGGACCATTACACGACTTTTGAGTAAGGGTCATTCACGGATAGCACGTGATACAGTTGGGATACTAGTACGGTAGGTGCAGAGCGGGCATACAGGATAGATACCATGGGACGTTATACGTAATAGATATCTTGGGGATATTATACTTGATAGAAACCTGACGATGTGATACCTTGTTTTATCTTGACATCGTAATTTATCATGACACCTTAGTTTTCTGAGTTCAGTAGTTCATCCTGTTATTTTGATTTAGCTTATCTATATTGTTATCATGCTTATGTTCATTTCAGTTCCTCATGTCAGTTAACTTTACTAGTTTTTATGCTAATAGTAGATAAGGCTTACTCAGTCTTTTTGACTGACCCGTTTTGTTTCGCCTCTTTTCTTCCGTTTCCCCCCAGGTTATAGGGAGGAAATACTGTTGTTTAGTTCGGACTTCTTCTGCTTGAAGGTCATCATGGATGGCTTGGACTTTTCTTGGCTAATAGCTACTTTACCGTTTTTACTTGGGGAATAATTTATGAAAATGTCTTTATGCTTCTTTAGTATTGCAAGACAGGTTTTGATGTACTCTGATGTAAAAGGCTTTAGACCTTATTTATCCATGTTATGAAAGTTTGATTTTACTTCCGCTATGTTATATGTTCTGTCTTGTGATATTTCTGTGCATGTTTACCAATAATGCCCCTCTAAAGCTAATGCATTCCCTTGCGAGTGACCCTAGCGGAGGCGGGGTGTTACAGCAAAGACTCCAATCCCCTCCTCCCGAGATCGACCGGGAACGCAGGGAACGGAATCGAGCAGAGGCAGCTCGAAGAAGAAGGGCATCTCCTGAACAGGAGCCCAGAAGGAACTCAGATACTAGGGCCAGGGAACCTGAGCGGCCCTAACTAATGCTGATGTGCAGGCAATGGTTCGCCAGATCATGTCCGAGAGCCGGAATTATACAAATGAAGATTATGGCATTGAGCGAAGCCATACTCCCTTCACCGATGATATCCTCGACTTCCAATTTCCCCGACGCTTTAACTTGCCACAGATGGACAAATACAACGGAAGGACTGATCCGGGACAGCATTTAATGCGGTACTCATGGCTCATGAATGCTGCTGCTGCCCCTGTTGAAGTAAAGTGCAAAGCGTTCCCAATCTACTTAGAAGATGTGGCACTGTTCTGGTTTACCCGACTTCCTTTACCCGACTTCCTCCTCATTCGATTTCAAATTACAAGGAACTGAGCGAGCGTTTCATGAACCAGTTCCGTCTCCATGCCCGAAAGTCCAAAAGTGTTATTGAATTATCGAGAATTAAACAGGCACCAGGAGAGTCTTTGAGGGCATATCTTGACCGTTTTAATCAAGCTGTGACTGAGGTCAGTGACCCGCACGAGCCCACTATCCTGATGGCATTGAAGGAAGGAGTTGATCCTGAATCTGAGTTTGGAGATTACCTTTCTGGGAAAACACCTTCCACAAGGGAGATATTCTACGAAAAAGCCGATATTTATCTAAGACGAGAGGAGGCCAGGGCAAACCGAAAGAGAAAGTCTGAGACGGCTTCAAAGGAGAATGTGCAGAGTAATATCGCCGTGAAGCAGTCTGGGGAAAGTTCTGGCAAGGTTGAAGTAAATGTAGGAAACAAGGGTGGAAACAGCAATGTTGGAAGCGGGGGTAACAACAACAATAATCGTAATCCAAACGGTAACATAAGAAACAGAAATAGGGGAAGTGATCCTAACAAAAGACCCCGGTTCCAGAACTACGAGAATTATACACCATTGAACGACACCCTGGAAAATATTTACCTGGATACGTACAATGTGTTACAGTACAAAAGACCGCCACCTCGTGATTCGATCGAGAAAGAAATGGCGACAGGGAAATTTTGCTTGTTTCACGGAACTCATGGGCATTCGACCAATGAATGTCGGCATTTGAGGGATGTGATTGAGAAGCTGCTGCGTGAAGGAAAGTTGGATGAGTACAAGGTTGCCCCGAGGGACAGGGGGCAAGGAGAGCAGGCTCCAAAACAGATCCTACCTGCTCCCAACCCTACAGCGCAGCAGAAAGGTAAAGGAATTGTCATCAACTCCATAGTAGGCGGACCTCACCCGACAATCCGAAGTTTCAGATCAATGGATCAATATGTGAATGCTGCCAAGCATCTAGACGTGAATGAAGGTGATGATTTGGAAGATGTCACCCCCATAAAGCAACAAAAGACCATGTTTGACGACGTGGTATTTCGAAGCCGAGACAATACTGGGATACAATCACCCACCAATGATCCGTTGGTTATTACTACCACCATTGGGCCGGCCTTGGTCCATAAGGTATTAGTAGACAACGGAAGTTCCGTTAATATTTTGTTCAAGAAGTCATTTGATCAGATGAAGCTTGAGTCCGAAGATCTGAAGCCTTGTGAAGGATGGATCAGAGGCTTCAACGGGGCGTCGACAGCTCCCATGGGATACATAGAGTTGCCCGTGACCCTGGGGCAAGGAGAACGTAGAAGAGTGCGAATGCTTCAGTTCGTAGTATTGGACGTAGATTCGCCTTATAACGCATTTTTAGGGAGACCTGCCCTCGCTGAATTTAGAGTTTGTATCGCCCCTTGGTGCCTGTTACTTAAGTTCCCAACCGAAGCCGGAACTGGAGTAATGAGAGGGGATCAGGTTTCCGGACGGGCCTGCTATGTGGCCGAGTTAAAGATGTTGATGAAAGGACTTAACGTTGAGAGTAAGGAAGCCTCGTCTCCCTCAAAAGGGGACTCGGCATAGCAATTAGAGAAATTGACCCCAAAGGAGTTGCCCAAAGGAACACCAGAAGACCTGGATCCCAGAAGAGACGAGGAACCAGAGGCTAGGAATGCAACTCCTAATGAAGCGACAGTGGAAATTCCCATTGATGAAGCTGTTCCGACAAAAGTTTTGAAAATTGGTTCTCAATTGGATCCACGTCGAGCTAAAGAACTAACGGACTTCTTGAAGGCAAACCTAGACGTGTTTGCCTGGACCCATGCTGACATGTGTGGGATATCGCAATCCATTATAAGTCACAAATTGAATGTAAATCCGAAGCATCCACCTGTGAAGCAAAAAAGACGCATGCTGGGCCCAGAGAGGTCGGCTGCTCTCAAAGAGGAAGTAGAGAAGTTGAAGCAGAATGGATTTATTCAAGATTCGACATATCCCGACTGGATATCAAATCCCGTCTTAGTAAAGAAGCCAAACGGAAAGTGGCGGACTTGCATTGACTTTTCAGATTTAAATAAAGCTTGCCCGAAAGATAGTTTCCCACTTCCCAGGATTGACCAGCTTGTAGACTCGACAGCAGGTCATGAACTTCTCTCTTTCATGGACGCATATTCTGGATACAACCAAATTCCTATGCACGTACCAGACCAAGAACATACGAGCTTCATTACGAATTTGGGGTTATATTGTTATGTTGTAATGCCATTCGGATTAAAAAACGCTGGAGCTACTTATCAGCGCTTGGTAAACAGAATGTTTTATGATCAAATAGGAAAAACTATGGAAGTTTATGTGGATGATATGCTTGTCAAATCAAAGCATTCCTCTAGCCATACGCAAGACTTGGCGGAAATGTTTGGTATCCTACGAAAGTACCGGATGAAATTGAATCCTCTGAAATGCTCATTTGGAGTGGCATCGGGAAAGTTCCTTGGCTTCATTGTGAGTTCCCGAGGAATTGAAATCAACCCTAGCCAGATAGCAGCGATTAGAAACATCGAAGAACCAAGGAGAATTAAAGACGTCCAAAGTCTTGCAGGGAAAGTAGCGGCGCTGAGTAGATTCATCTCCAAAGCCACAGATAAATGTGTTCCGTTTTTTGATTTGATAAAAAGGGGAAAGAAGAACTTCCAGTGGACTCCGGATTGTGTTGAGGCCTTTCAAAATCTGTTGGAACTGCTAGAGGAACCGCCGATTTTATCTAAGCCCGTAGATCACGAAGAATTATTTGTTTACTTTGCAGTTTCGGCTCACGCTGTCAGCACAGCCCTGGTTCGAGAAGAAGACAATGTACAAAGGCCGGTGTATTATGTAAGTAAGAAATTAGCAGCGGCAGAGCGTAATTACCCAAAAATTGAGAAGCTTGCTTACAGCCTCCTGATCGCATCCCGAAAACTTCGCCACTATTTCCAAGCCCATCCAATAACCATATACACCGACCAGCCTTTAAGGCAGGTGTTACAGAGGCCCGAAGCATCGGGAAGGTTGATAAAATGGAACATAGAACTAAGTCAGTTTGATTTGAATTTTCAGCCACGAAAGTCAATCAGGGGGCAAGCTCTAGCGGACTTTATTGCGGAATTCACCATTCCAGAGGAGGAAATAATCAATCACAGAGTGGTTAAATCCGAGGATGAACTAAAGATGAATCCATGGAAGCTATATACGGATGGAGCCAAGAATGACCGAAGGTCCGGAGCTGGAATTGTCTTAGTCACTCCCGAGGGACGGTCGTTATATTACGCCCTGCGATTAGAATTTTCGGCAACTAACAATGACTCAGAATATGAAGCCCCGATTGCCTGGCTGAAGCTTGCTAAAGACCTCGGAGTAAAAATGATAGACATATTTTGTGACTCTAAAATTGTTGTTTGTCAAGTGCGAGAGGAATTCGTGGCTCGAGGACCTCGACTTATCGCCTACCTCAAGAAAGTGAAAGAGCTATTGAATAGCTTAGATCGGTACAACATAACACATATTCCCAGAGTAGAAAACCAGAAAGTGGATAGACTGGCAAAGCTGGCTAGCTCCGACAATCCAGAAGAAACTGAAGTAATTCCAATTGAAACGTTGGAGTCGCCAAGTTTTGAGTCAATGGAAATTGAGTTCGCTTTTGAAGCAGAACCAGAGAAGGAGTCATGGATGACTCCAATCAAGAATTTCCTTAAGAATGGGACACTCCCATTGAAGAAGAGTGAGAAAAGAGCTGTAGTTCGCAAAGCTACCAGATATGTCATACAAGATGATACTCTCTATAGGCAAGGATTTTCTATGCCCCTGTTACGATGTATAGCACACGACGACATCAAGCGTGTACTAAGAGAAGTACACGAAGGTGAGTGTGGAGATCATACAGGAGGTCAAACTTTAGCAAAGAAAATATTGCGGTACGGATACTTCTGGCCTACGATCAATAAAGATGCAGCTGATTATTCACGACGCTGCGATAAGTGCCAGAGATTCGCCAAAATCCCCAGGGCACCGTCGACCCAGCTTAAATCAATGGTGAGTCCCTGGCCATTTGCCACATGGGGAATTGATATCATTGGAGTTCTACCATTTGCTAAAGGAGGAGCTAAGTATGCAATAGTGGCTGTGGACTATTTTACGAAGTGGGTAGAAGCTGAGCCCTTGACCAAAATCACAACAAGAAAGGTGATAAGTTTTGTGGTTAGAAATATTATATGTCGATTCGGGATCCCAAAGACGATTATAACTGACAACGGGACCAATTTGATAGCACAGAATTCAGAAATTTTTGCCAAAAGTATAAGATAGACAAGCGATATACTGCAGTTGCCTATCCGCAATCGAATGGGCAAGTAGAGGCAATAAACAAAGTAATAAAATCCATCCTCAAGAAGCGATTAGAGCGTGCAAAGGCAAAGTGGGTTGATGAATTGCCCCTAGCTTTGTGGGCATATCAAACAACATTTAAAACGGCCACCGGTCATACCCCTTTCTCTCTCTCCTTTGGCTCAGAAGCTGTAATTCCAGTTGAACTAGAAGTCCCTTCCCACAGGGTGACATATTATGACCCGATGACAAATCGGGCACTTTTACTTGAGTCCCTTGATGAAGTCGAAGAGAAAAGGGACGAAGCAGATTTGCGTGCAGCAAGACATCGGCGTCAGATGGCACGCTATTACGACAAAAAAGTTCGCCTCAGAACTTTTGAACCAGGAGATTTGGTACTAAAGAGAGTCTTTCCATCCCTTCCTCACCTTGGTCCAAAATGGGAAGGACCCTTTATCATTCAACGGAAACTTGAAAAAGGAACCTTCAAGTTAACGACCGTGGATGGCGAAGGAGTCCCCAGAGCATGGAACGCCCAACACTTAATGTGATATTTGGATTAAAAAGCACTATACTTTGCGTTATTTTTCTTATGAACTCTGTAATAAGGCACGACTTGCCTTGGGAAAATCTGACGATATGAATAAAGGACTATAAAGTGGATGTAGGCTACGACTTAGCTGAACCACTATAAAAATATTGTGTGTTATTTACTTTTATGCATTACGTATATACATTTGTTAATTATTTTGTTGTAGGTATGAAGTACAGGGTGACTCACAGCCTAAAAAGGTTGAAAACGATTTAAACATAAAAAGAAGCACAACGACTATTTGTGCGATAAGACATAAAAGAATGAGAAAACGACATTCTTAACTCTAACTCTCCAGAGAGAGAGAGAGTATAAAAGCGTCTCCGACTGAGCGCTGAAAAAGAGATTCTCCTCCTAACTCTAACTCTCCAGAGAGAGAGAGAATATAAAAGCGTCTCTGATTGAGCGCTGAGAAAGAAATCTTTCCCCGTTGAAAGACCGGGGAATAAGCAGATAACTGAACTCGAACTCTAACTCTCAAGAGAAAGAGGGAGAGTATATATAAAAAAAAATCGGGAATAAGCAGATAACTGACAGGTCGGAAAATGGGGAGCTTTCAGATTGCTTGGTTAAGCATTGAATAACTTGTGGAAATTGACTGGGGACACTTATGTACACGCATATTTCCCCCTCCACAACTTCGTTTCATAACTATAGACATGCATTTTTACATAAGTGCAGAACTACCAACAAACAAACATTGCAAAAAATGAGTTATTTTTTATTTACAACTGAATGAATATTTACAGGAAAATAGCTGAAAAAGAAAATGCAGGAGCTACTTGTGTAGCAGCAATTATTGGTTCACAAAAATGCTAAAAAGATACAGGGCAATCCACTATTTAGATTTGGAATGAGCCTTGGATTTCTTGGCGGCTTTCTCCGCATCTTTTGCTTCTTTCTCAGCTTCAGTCAAGATTCGTTTGGACTTTTTTTTTCCTGAAGATGCGGTGCTGGAGCCAGTAGACTTCTTCCCGGAGGGCGGGGCACTGGAATCAAGAGAAGATTTTTTAGCGAGTTCTTCCGTAATAGATCTAGTTGAGAGCTTAACAACTAACCTTGATCCCGCATCCACGACTGCGAGGGGTTTGAGGACTTCGGGGTCTAGCTCTTCAGCTTTTAATTGCAAGTGCTTGTCTTGACCAGCCTTCATTGCAGCCAAGTTAACGTCATCAGCACTTTTTGGCTCCCCGGTTATTGCAACTTCTGGTTCCTCTCCATGCCCCCCGTCTCCGCCGTCGTCCTTTAAAGCTGCTATCATTTCTTCATCATGGGGAGTGGTGACCTTAGTTGGCTCACTTCCTTCTCCCAAGTCTATAGAAGCAGCCTTGTCATCCCCTTTTTTGGCCCCATCTGCGGGCTTTGTCCCAGTGGCAGCTCCTTGAGCTGCATCTGTCTTTTCGGATGATTCGACACCTACAGAATGAGAAGCAACAGTTATCAACTCTGGCGAAAACAATGGGTCTCTCATCGTATGTTCAATCACATAGCGAAAGGTAGTAATAGCTTTGGCAAATTGAGGAGAAAAGATGGGGATACCTTCCGAAGACTTCTCGGCGGGGGTGACTACTACCTCTTGGGATATTTCAGGAATAGGGGATAGTAAAGTTGTTCGGGGAATTCCCGAATTTTCGGGATCATACCCTTCTACTTCGGGAGTTGCGGGGGCAGAGGAAGAGGAACCAGCTTCGAGAATGGTTTTTTGTTTAGACTTCTGTCTCTCTTCTTCCATGGCCTCAGCAATAAGGCGGCGCCCTTCAGCTAGGCGCTCCGGTTCATCATCTCTCAAGTATTTCTCCATCAGTTTATCTTCATCGAGGGAATCGACCTTAAGTTCCTCTTTTTCCCACTCAACGATTTGATTCCATACTTGAACCAGAGTGGATGGGTAGTCCTCGATCCAAGAAATGTTTCGACGACGAATAATGTGTGCGAAGAATTCAATCATTAGCTCGCCGAAGCCCTGAATATCAGCCTCCGCCTCTGATAGTTGCTTGCGGGCTTCCTCCGCAGATTTAATAGCACATTCTACATTGCCCTCGGCCAGGGCAGCCCTATTCTCTGCCTCCAACAGCTTTGAAGCCAAGTCGACATTCTTCTTTTCTAATTCAGCACTCCTCTCTGCTAGCTCGGCGTTTTTCCATTCAAGCTCAGCATAAGCAAGGTGTGTCTTAGCAGCTTCTGACTTGGCCTCTTCAGCTTGCTTCTTTAGTTCAGAGCGCTCCTGAGTGTGAGACTCAAGCAAGTCATGATAACGCTTTTGCATGTCCTCGAATTGTTGTTTGAAGTTAGAAGCGTTCCTTTGAGCGACAGCTAACTGAGCTTGAGTGTCTTCTAAATCTTTTCCTAGAGCTTTTAAGGCCTTAGCGTCCTCCTCTGCGGTCTTTTGCATTGAATTGGCATTTGTGATTAGAGTGCGGATGATTCTAGAAAGATTGCGTGAATACTTGAACATCTCGGTATATTGTTTTTCCACCAAATCAATCTTTGCTTTGGCCTCATCTGCCCAATTAGAAGAAATAGGTTCAAGGGTAGGTAGAAAGGTCAAAGTCTCGAAGTAGTGCTCGGGAAATTGCTCCTCTAAATATGCCAGCTTTACTGCAGTACCCGCATCTAGTGGGGGAGGAGCGGGAATTGATAATTCGGTGCCCCTATTTGAAGAGGATTCAGTAGTCTCTTTATCCGACCTAGGTCGCTTAGTGGAAGGGACCTTGTGCTTACTTCGAGACCCAGTTTCTTTTGGAGGAGTTCTCTCTCTTCCCCGCTTTTCATGGGAGGAAGTGGAGTCTTTAGATGGTGGTCTGTCCTCCTCCCTGCGGCTTTGATAGCCCTTATATTTATCTTGTTCTGGCCGAACCGGTGAACGAGAACGTGAGGATCGAGAGCGATAAGAATCATAAGGTCTTCTCTCCTCCCTACCACGATCATCCCGGCGATCATACTCGACATCCTGAGGAGGATTGGTCATGCTGCGACGAAGCTTTCTTATATCGTAGTAGGATCGAGACATTGTGCCTGCACGATAAATCAAACGAAGTTTAGAATTAATGGATTCACGGAGAAAGAAGTGCAATGAATGCTAATGTTGTGGTGTAAAGTGTATCCTAAGTGGTGTGTTTCCCCCCCAACCAACCCGAGTCTGAAGCTAGACTAGTGCGGGCAGGCTCTTTGGCCTTAGCGGGAGTGGTTTCTTCAGAAGAGGTGAAGACTAAAGGATCCTTCCTGAAATCCTCTGAAGTATATATAGTCTCAGGTAAGGGGAGATCCCCCAAACCCTGAAATATGTGCTCATCAGTACTAGGAACATCCCCTTCGGAAGCATGAAGTGGCGACTCTACTGGGGATTTTGACTTGTCTAGAGAAGTAGTTTCCTCGGGGGCAATATACCCTTCACGATGCTTTTCGACCAGATTAGCCAATTCATCATCTTGTGTGGAAGATGGAGAAGGTGAAGGTTGAAGAGGCACTGTAGGAATTCCTGAGCCTTCTCCTGTCTCTGGAACTATCTCCAATGGAGGAATGTATGCGTAAGGGACCGTCCCATGACCGATGCTACGAAAAACGGATAGCTGCCCATGAAAGTGAAGGTATTCATCTTTAAGGACCTCGTCGATAGTCAGGAATTTTAGATCGCCATTAAGAAGTCGGTGCATCTGATCAAAGAACACCTGATCTGATATCTGTTTGGGATTGTCGACTGCAAATAAAAAGGAAAACAAGTCAGGGTGATGATTCAAGTGTATAGAGTCCGGATTTAGAAAATCAACGCTTTACTTGATTTTGTCCATCTCCTGGCGCATCCAGGCTGTTGCTTCACGTAGAACCATTCTAGTCTGGAATCTCCAGCTTTACTGCTAAATGGTGCAGAGATTATCTTCCTTTTTGGGACTGATTCAAAGTAGCAGAAGGATGGAGTCTCTCGAGTCCGATGCTTGAAATTATAGAAGAAGTGAACGTCATCGAACGTGAGCTCTATGCCTAGGACTTCACGATATGCTATGTACAAGGTGTGCAGATAGGCATATGAATTGGGATGCAGCTGCATGGGGGCAATCCGCATTTGTCTTAAGAAATCAACGATGAAAGGAGAGAATGGAGGAATGGCGCCGGCCATGCACATCAATCGAGTGACCGTCATATATCCTTCTGGAGGGTTGTGGGGACGGTCAGAGCGTGAGGGCACTAGGGTGTCCCTTTTCATTATTCCATACTTTAAGCAAATTCGAACAAGTCGATCGTTGTCGATTGTCGATTCTACGGAATCTGGAGGTGATTCCAATATAATGGCTGATTCAAATTCGTCAGGGGCTCGATCGTCACCGATCCCTCCTTCCTCCTCAAAACCCCGAGAAACCTCATTCTCTGAAGACGCCTCGTTGCTTTCTCGATTTCCAACCCCGTAGTCTGGACCCTCACTGTCCCATTCTGGATCAGACGAAGAAGATATATCCTCAAGAGTGATTTTGTTAGAAGTTTCCGGGGCTTCTTTCCTCTCAGCTAGTCGGGAAGAGCGTCTGGGTCTCATTGTCATAGAACTATTGAAGAAGCAATAGCACGGATTAGAGTAAATTATCCCGTGCCCCCCTGTGTATGTGTGTGAACTAAAATGTGTGCAGCAAATGTGAGAAATGCAAAGTAAAAGTACAGCAATGTAAGACGAAACTTTGAAGAGAAAGTGATAGTCAGAGTAGTTCTTAATGTTCACTTATGTCCGCAAGGCACTATCCTAACTGTTCGTAAAGTTGGAAGTAATATCTTTTAAATAGTTGGACGAAAGCTTGTATTTTAGATTGAGTGGTGTTCGGTTCAGGTGCAGATAACGGGTTCGGATCGGATGAACAAAGGCTCACACTCAGTAAGATATATCCGGATCGGTTCGGAGATTGACACCCGGAGCGGGTCGGATTAACTTGGAGGACCAGACCCCTATTCCTTCTTTTGTTTTTCAATCGGGTCCGATCCGAGCGCATAAGTCGTGACGTTCATTGTATTCGTAGATCCGACCCGACCCGGTCAAGCAGTTTAAGACCCATTTCTTGGCCCTATTGCTCCGACCCGATCCGGCTCCGTAAATTTCCCTCTTTTCCTCTTTTCCTCCTACTGTTCCCCTACCCGAACCAACCTTCTTCAGTTTTCTTCCTCTTCCTCCTCTTAAATAGCGAACCCAATTCGAAATCCCAAGCTTTAATTAAAGTCGAGAGATTGAGTACTCAAGTGTCAATACTTTCCTCCAACGCTTCGAAATGGCGTCGATGTCATTGACGACGAAGACGGAGGAAGGAAGAAGGCGCAGTGATGGAATTATTCAATTACTTTGTTAAAGTCATTCAAATTAACCGTGAAGGTAAATTAAAAGCGATTATGGCAACAGGATTCAAGATTACAAGACTACCTATGTGTTTGATTCGAAGACGGAAGCGAAAATTTTGAAGTTTCTTGGAAAAGCTGGAGCTTCGATATGGAATCGGTTCGGATAAACGAAAACAATAAATGAAAGAAAAGAAGAAAGAAGAAGTGAATTTATATAAACAACAGGCTGACTATTCGTATTCCCGATCGGACCGGCTTGAAAAGCCCAGTAATATGGCTTGGCCCACTGGTTCATCGCAGAGTACAGGAGGAAGAAGATCTGTTCGGGTCGGAACCCAAGCCAGAGATCCGTTCGGGTCGGAATCCGAATCGAACAGGATGAAGTACGGCAACTTAACGTGTGAATTCGAAAGGAAAGATGAAGCTTTTGCGCTATGGTAGTCAAAGCATGCTCCGTTCCCCACAGAAGCATCCTTTGAGGGGACAAAGTGTTAGCCTACTTTGTGAACTAGGCAACACAAAGTCAAGAAACCAGACATTGAAGAGCATTTTTAATTAGGAGACTTCGGTTCGGATTGGAGAAGACACTACAATCTAGATTGGATAGCAGCAGCTGTTCGGGTCGGGTCAGAGAAACATATCGGTTCGGGTCGGATAGAGTCCTCTGTTCGGATCGGTGAACTGCTGCTGAGGAAATTGGTAAGGTATATCTAGTCGGATCGGAGGGCAACATGATTTCAATTGGATCGGAAAGCCACCTGTTTGCCACGAAAATGGATCGGAGCGGAGTAGATTAGAGAAGAAGAGAGCGTTGCATCCAAGCCAATCCGGGTCGGATCGGATATCCCGATCCGAACCCCTTATCTGTGCGTCTCTGACCAGAGCCCATGTTCCATATTATTCTCCTGCAAAAGCGCCTGGATATCCGGACCGGCTGTGACCAGTTCCTACCCATAACGTCCGTTCCTTTGATGCGTTGTCAACATAATAGCTCATCTGAACCCGAAGATAGTGGGATGGACGACATGTGGCCCCGACCCGGATCAAGTTTCGAGCAAATTCACACCTATAAATACCCTGTCTGGAGAGAAAGAGAAGGATCTTTTTTCAGCACTTTAAGAATTCAACCACCTCCATAATCCGAACTCCATTGCTCCCGGAGAATCCAAATCTTCTTTCATTATTTGTTTTAATCTATTGAGTGAATATAAGCGAGTTGTGAGTGAAATCAAGTGACCATTACATTGTATTTACAACTGAATCAGTGAATATAGTGAAAGATAAGTGGACGTAGGCATCTCTTCGCCGAACCACTATAAATCCTGTGTGTTCATTTTTATTTTTATCTCATCTTATTTGCTTTTAATCAATTTGGGTGTTAGAACCACTTTTGGGTCTAACAATACATATATACTTATACCATAGGAATTTAAATCCAAAAACTCTTTTCAAACCAGATATGAAAAAACAGAGTGGTCTCCCCCACTTAAACGCTTCGGAATAAACGTCGATAATGCGTGCACTCATTACCGAAGTCATTTCTGAGGTCCATGAAGGGATCACACTCATTTCATTTAAAATCTTTTGAAAACTACGTCGAGAACTATTTCTCGTAATACATCATTATTTCAAACTTTGGCAAAACTATTTTCAAAAGCACCAGAATTAAGTTCTTAAGTTCATTTCCATTTTAATCATAAACCGTTTTACAACCAACTATACTTAAAGGTATCATTTCATTTTCAAATATTTTCTAAATCCATTTAATTTTCCTTATTAGATTTATTATCTAATCAACCATAATAGGTAATAACTTAATATTACCACCTACTAGACGAATACATAAATACTTGAACCAATAATTTATAATAGATATATTTTAAAATATAAACGAAAACCATATTTTGTCGATCATTTGGTTTGATTGTTTATAAATTCCTATCGATTCTATGGCATCGCATATATCGATCAGAACCCGTAAATATTCAATAGAACAAATCAACACTATATAAAACCAATTTATATCAAAAATACAAGTATGCTCTCTCATATCACTCAAACTCATTCTAAGGTACTACTAACCCTATCTCTAATGAGTTAATTCGCAAACAGAGCCAAGGTTACCGCTAACCATCGCTCTGATACCAACTGTAACGATCCCTTATATTTGAGCGTTCAAATCGGCAATAAACCACACATGCTGACCCAAATGAATCACAAATAACAGGTAGTTATTGGGAAAAAGAAGAAAAATAAGAATGAAAAGAAACAACAACAGAGTTCTCACAGCGGAAGGAAAACGTATATTAAACTAATATCTATTATTTAATACAGTTGAAAATATATATACACTTGTCTGTATCTTACAATGATTATCAGAGTTTCACTTGTACAAATGTCTATAGTAATGCAGCGGAAATACATACTCATAATAAATATAAATATACCAAACTTCATCTTCAATCTTCAAGGCACAGTCATCTTTGGTAGCTACAACGTCTGCTGACCCGAGCGTATTGCATAAAAAGAAAACACAACAAACACTCGGATCAGCACTAAATCATTCTCATATTAGTCAAATTAAAATATGAAACAACTTGAGTGTCATGGGTGCAGTAACTCAAGAGATGTTACGGGATTTCTCCATCTCTTGAGGATCCGTTAAACTAATACATACATAGTTTAATCGCTATTATGATAGTGTCTATCTAGTAAAGTAAATATCATAAAAATAGCGTAAACGGGATTACCATATTACCCTTACGCCGTTTACAGGCACCAACAGTCTATACAGTACCGTAAATTCGCCATACTGGTGTTATCAGAGGGCACTCCATAGAAGGCAATGCTAAATCAAAATCGTATGAGGCTCGATATGGATAAGTATGACAAGGCACTCGAGTCTATGCCCAGGGTAGGATTCTACCAATTGCACTCCCGGACCGGTGATAACGCATAGCAGCCACTACCGCCCACCTCGGAACACACTCCCAAAATCATAAAGGGCCCAAATCATCATCATCATAATCATAGAGATAGTATCGAAGATACTATTTCTACTAGTCACGGTATAGCTCCTGTTTTAGTCATTTTAATTCTGACCCGAAAGTCAGGGCTATTTTGTTATCGTTCTTCTTCTTCAATCCAACAATTGCCTCTAAGTCATCATATTTCATTCTAGATACGTCATAACGTTCACTGTTGTTAAAGTGGTATCGACACTGATAAAGAGTATGCCATTTGTCGACTCCGGCCTCTTTAACAACCAACGCTTACATCTTCCACATCGCTTGGTTCTTTTATATTTAACAAAGGTTCGCTTCATATTAAAATATCATATTCTATTTCGAACCAAATTTACGTTCAAATAGAATATAATTTCATATCAAAATATCATAATCATACCAAACCGATTATATTCTAAATTAGAGTATATTTCCATATCCTTATATTATAATCATATAATATTTCAAAATCGACTTATATTCAAAAAGAATATATTTCATCTCAAAGATTTCAAATTATTCCAATTCGATTTATGTTCAAAATCCATTCTATTCAAATAGAATATATACTTTCATTACTTATTTCAATCCCTTAGGAGATAGATTTATATTCGAGTAGCATATAATTCACATTTCCATATCGAAATCGGTTTAGAAATCGATTCACATTCAAATAAAATGAAATTTATCTCAACTCCATTTGAAGGACGATTTTAGATTCAACACTTCCATTCGGAATAAATTTATGATCATTTAATAACTTGAAAATAGATGCCTATTGGAAAAAAAATCTTTACATAATATATATATATGGAATAATAACTAGAATAAAATAAAAAAATTTCAAACACTATATATATAATTTAAAGTTTTACAGATTTGTTTATGTAATAAAATATAAGGAAAATTTTAGTTATAACGAAATAGTTTTATAGGAAAAGTTTTAAATAAATAAAATTTTAAGAAGGAATAGTAATTTGAAATCAAACAGTGTAAATATATATAAAAAAAATTCTTTAACTATAATCATTCCTTTCTTCCGAACTTCAATATTGAATCTAAACTCCAGTCTCAATGGAGTTCATCTAGTTTCCATATCTCATTTTCCACATCGTTCGATTTCAAGAATCCAAATCTATATTCAAAAACTGAGTTAAAACAATTCAGAATACCCTCGATTTCCATTATTCAAAAATTAAATTCCACGAGAATTTATTACCTTCAAATCTACACCAAAAATTTGAATAATTCCAGATCATATTCAAATCCCAATTTAAGAATTTCCACTTTGTTTTGGGATAATTTCCTTAACCCTTTTTAATAAATATTCCAAGTTCTGAATCTTTAAAGAAAATGGATTTATCAAGTATTGGCACATTCTTTTAAATGAAAATTCTATCAAATAAAACTTCCAAATATTTTAAAAATCATTTAACCAACCGATGTCCATATATAATTTTCTATCTTATGGCTAAGTGATATTAAATTTAATTTCTCGATATTTCAGGGATGGATTTATCATTTCAATCTAAATCAAGGTCACATATATTTATCATTTCACTCTTTGTTCTTAATTTATTTTAAATTGATAAATCCCAGGTTTATTTGTAGCCCACAACATCAAGGGTAAATGGGATTTATAGTCACTATCAACATGCAATACAATATACTGAAATATAGAGCATTAGCAGTGTCAATACCAATTCAGTAATAAATTTCAACCAAACATCCATCACAACCATTCCATTCAACTGATCAGCATGAAATTGTTTCAGGATTTAACAAGGGTTCGAATTTCCAACTAGAAATTTAATTAGATAACTAATCATTGACCTAAATTTGCATGGCAACACACTTGCATGTCAAATTTAAACAACACATCAACAATCAAACACAACCATGCAACCAAACTTATTTCATGATTCAATTTAATAAATATGGGAACAATCCAGTTCATCGTGAGTGGAAAAATCACTCACCTTTGGATCCTTAGTGGATTGGACGTCCAACCCAAGCCCAAAATTTCACAGTCCCTAAATGCAGCAAAACCAGTCTCAGGTCGACCATAATCCCGCCACGATCCCAACGCAACAAACCGTGCGTAAATCCGAGTGCATATGTAAAAGTTATAGTCATTTTTCCATTTGAATTCGAATATATATAAAATAAATTAAAATATTCTCTCACCCAATAGGTATGTGCCACGTCTGTGGGTTTCTTCCCGCTCCTTCTTCTTCGTAGCTACAGTAACCTGCAAGCAAAAAGGACCCAATTTGCTCCAACTTTGACCGCCTCACATGATCAACTCCGGCCATTACAAAACCCAAGACCACCCTCAATTGAACCTACTCCTTGAGGCGCACTTGCCAGTGCCATCCACAACATCTCCGATCAACCCTAGAGCTCCCGCCTGTCAAACCCTAAACCGCGGGTTTTAGACTTCCACGCCCAAGTTATGGTGCCTCGCTTGCCGATTGAACCTCTACCCTTCCCGAACTCGTACACTCCTCCTCCACAAAACCCAGATCTCCAAATCCTCAATTAATCCACAAATCAAAAAACCCTAATTGTGAAATAAGGGTTCCGCGGATTTCGCCCTTTGACCGTGATTTCCGGCTAATCTAACCACTACATGTCAAATCTGAAAACACCCGTAGGTTCATATCGTCGATAGCTTCGAATTGGTGTATCATAAGTTATGTTTTGAAGATTTTTTATTTTGAGTTGAAATTTATTTTGAATCTAGGGTTTTGAGAATGAAATCAGCCATTAAAGAAAATTTCTGGAGTGGAAAGTATACGTGAAGGGAAATGGGCTGATGAGAAATAAAAAGGATTTTACTTGTATATATATAATGGAGGCCCAAATATGAGAAACAATCAATTATCATGTTCATTTGATTTTATTCACAGTTTCTCTCGTACGGTCAAACGACAAGTCTGATCCTAAAAAAATTGAAATCTTTTAATAAGTCGCCGTTACAGATCCAATGGATCCAGTTTTGTCGAATTCCGAGACTGTCGCCAAAACCGTTAAATTCTACATTTAATTAATAAATAAAATATCCAAAAATTCATTTAAGTGCTTTGATTCAATTTAAATGTTTTTAAATTCCATTCCATATCCAATTTAAACTTAACTAAATTTTATAAATTGATTTCATGGATTTTATGTTTCTAAATTGGATTATCAATCCATTTTAAATTTCATATTTCAATTATTCATTAAACAACCTAGAATACCCCCATTTAATAAATTAAATTTAAATTTCCCTTTAACTTAACCAACTTAAATTTAATTAATTATTTAAAATATTAAATTCCATGTTACAACGTTTTCTAAATAGACTAACATAAAAAAATCTATTTATACTTAATTCAATAATCATCATTATTATTTCCAACAAAAATTTGATTTTTAACCCATATTATTCAGTTTATTTATTTTAAATATAAATTTAAATATACTAAAATTATGGGTTGTTACAATTTATATATTTATATGTGCAAATATACATACGTACACAAGTTGTTAATGGTTTTAACTACAACTTGCGAATGAAATATTTTCAAATTACTTACCATATCTTTCGCTAATTTTTGATGTTTTCCTTCATGACATGGTTTACTGGAATTGTAATGAATCCATCTTTAATATATTCCAAAAATGAAAAATGTTTGTTTTCGTGGATAGGAATGAATATTTTCGTGCACGGTTGGAATCCTTTTACAAGTGGTTTATCTATAAAATGCTGCAATTGTTCTTCTGAATCCGTATTTACAAATGCCTGTAATTGCAATAAATTTAGTGGCCAATTGTAATTAAAAAAACGAAGTTATGCACAGAAAAAATATAAAAAACTTACAGAGACTGAAATTCTGATGTATAAAATCTCCGGATGGTTTTTCTTCAAATTGTATCCAACGAAGTCAATTATCTATTACAATAAATGGAATGTAAGTGTTATAGACATGAAATTTAACTCTAAACATATAAAATATTTCTAGAATTAATTTTACAATAATTGAATTTCAGTATAGTAATACATGTCCCTCAATAAATCTTCCAGCTATTAGATCACCCAATGAAGTACCAAGAATGCAAATGTCATCTTTACCATTCAAGTACGCGCTTTTACTGATAATATATGTAATACAGCTAGATAATTTCTAGCAAAAAATTAGTACTGACATAAGTAAATACAATTTACTACTGCAAAATTGTCTGGAATAAGTTATAGTATTTGGTGTATTTTGGGTACCTGAGGTGAAAGTTCCACTATAGGGCGGGAAATGGAGAAGTTGTAAGCGGGGAAAATGTTAAATCCTTTGCTTTGATTTCCTTTTTCTAGTTTAGGAGAAATTAAATAGGAAACAATAAGATTGTGTGACGTTTTGGATGGTAGGGTTTAGATGCAAAATTGGTTGCTTCACACTCTTATTCGTAATTATGTGAAGATAATGGATGAAAAAGGATTTCAAAAAATTTCATTCGTATAGAACTGCCAGTATATTTATGATGTTTTGCATCATGCTTTCAAAAGTATTTCAAAAATTTAATGCATACATATAAGAGGATCCAATTTAGAATCATCTTGCATGCATATTTTGTGGTTTAAATCGCATTATGTACACCATGCACATATACACATGGTTGCAAAGTGGATATACACAAACTGGCTGTGTTGAATAGGACAATAGGTGTCAAAATTTCGGGATGAAATTTCTTTGAATGAGGGAAGAATGTAACAACCCGAAATTTTGGCAATAGGAATTAAATATTAGAATTTGAAAAATAGGAATTTCTGTAAAGAATGGAATTTGACCATGAAACTTTAACCGATGCGTTCATCTCGGAATTCTAGTTAATTTTCATGTTTGGATTTTAGCAAACAGAGTCCGTGTGAAAAAGTAACAGACTAAACACGATAACGAACGGAAAATAAATAAGACAAAATATTTTATACGTAGAAATAAATGATTTCACCATCCACCTCACTGCCAGGTCAACCAAGCGGTCGACCAATGGTTGACCACTCGCTGCGACTGCTTGGTCGAGCCTGGCAGTGATGGCTAGTGTTTGGCTATATAATATTATACATGAACAGACGAATATTTAAAAAATCAAATATAACGGTTCAAGGCCAATTCCACTCCTATAAATAAATGGGTAAGGCCTCATTCTTTTCCACACAAATCAATGGGGAGCAGCGAAGCTCTGCCATTTTTCTCCCTCTTCAAACCTAGTTTCTTAAATAAAAATATTTTCATATACAACAAATCACAAAGAATTGAGAGGGTTATTGAATTCAATGGAAAAGAATGTAAGTTGGCGCTTTAAATCAGATTCGCCCCTCTCTTCCTATTATTTTTTACATATCTACAGATAAGAAAATTTCTCCTTTTCAGATAAATTGTATATTTATAATAATTTAGGAATTG
Organism: Allium sativum; assembly: GCA_030737875.1. NCBI lineage: Eukaryota > Viridiplantae > Streptophyta > Magnoliopsida > Asparagales > Amaryllidaceae > Allium > Allium sativum. The sequence goes on from CM060920.1 coordinate 63,785,031, forward strand.
TAGGTCTAAAAGATTCAAACTTTGGATTCGGATGCTTTAAGGTGAGTGGAAAATTTATATATACAGTTATATTAACTTATTTATTTCGTTTGAATTAGATCTCAATTTTTTATGCCTATTCTCATCAGATCTGTTCATGATATTATTGTAAATGAATTGTGTAATGACCCGTGATTTTTTTCACTGATCACTGACACAGATCACTGATACAAATCGTAAGTACGTGTTTTCAAATACGATTTAAATCCAGACTTTAAAATTTCAAAACCTTGTTAATTTATGTATAACAGCATTTACATATGTTTATAGCACAACACTTGCTAAAACTAGTTTTTACACATTTCAAGTATGATAGCATGAATTTGTTAGCGTTGTTTAATTTGATTTTTACATGTATATGAAAACAACACTTAAACATAGCATATTTTAAAAATGCCATTTTTATTTTATGTGTTAATTCATTTTTAAAGGATTTGAGAATTTGAGTTTTGTGTAAATTTTGATGTGAAAACCCTTAGTACTTAGATTAAAAATATGCCTAAAACCTATCTTTTTGTTGTCAAAAGCAAGATCAAAAGCATGTATTAAAACAAGTTTAGACTCTCATGTACATCATCACAAAACATGAAATACTATTTCTTTTAAAAGCATGTTTCATGTAGACAACACCTACACTAGCATAGAGAATTTAAAGAGGTATTGATCACATGGAAAATCTATTTGTTATCAAATAATTTCAGTTTCAAGATCCTTCTTGTTTTTCTCAAGATTTGCTAAAATTGACTTTTCCTTTTGCATTTTTCAACACCTTGGTTATTTTGTCAAAACCCATGTGCCAATGATGCACAAAATCCTTGCATGTACACCTAGGATCTTACCTACACTAGATGCATATAAGCCATAGATTTCTTCAAAGATTTCCATGTTAAAATTTTCACATGAAAAGATCAAAGATGTGCCAAACTTTCCGATTTTTGTTTTGCCTTGAAAGACAAGTAAGGCTACTTTATATTGTGTGGTTAAATCAAGTTTTCATGAAAGTATTTTGGGTTTAAAAAAACCAAGGCAAAACTGAGCCTATGTGATGCTAGAAAAGGATGCTATGATTTGGTAAAACCAAGAAAAAGGATTGTGAAAAATCATAGTTGTACATGGCATTTATTGGTGACAAATTCATAGAAACAAATAAGAAGAGAAAGGGTGTTTGCGTAGGGGATTTTCAGGTGGAGATTTGCTGAGGTAGGCCATGTGATTGTTGGGGATGTTGCCTTGATTTGAAAACAAGAAAAGATATATTTTTGAGTTGTCATAACAAAAATATGAAAACAGTTTTTGCACCTTTCAAAAATAGTTTTTAAATGCACATATTTTATAGTTTTCTACCATTATATGAGGACCATGAGCACACACATCTCACACACAGAAAAACACAAGCCTTTCTAACTTGATCAGTGAAGAAAAGCCTAAAGGTTCAAACTTTCATGGGTGAGTAAACCTGTTTTAAAATTTCTGTTTAAATTTCCCTGCATTTTCTATGCTGTTGTGAACTATTCCTCTGAATGCTGTGGTTTTCTTTGTCTGATTGATTGCAACCTTGGTTAAATTAACTTACTGTCTTGATGAAGGAGCTAGCGTAGTGTACTTTAGTTGTATTGATTAACACTTGGTTTATAGACTTGCACTAACAGAAAAAAATCTGTTGTTTAAATATAACAAATTTATGATTCCTAGTCAATGAACTTAAGGTAGATGATATCCATAGAATTTCAGATTAGGATACACCACTGAATCACCAACAAAACCATTACAAAGCAAAGAGTAAAGGTGATCAAGCTTTAAGCACATAAATCTGGAAAATGGGAAGACACAGTATGCTCTCTGTTAACTCAAAATTTCGAACATCACCGATCAAAAATTCAGGCATGTGATTGTGTTGTGTATTAAAAATGATGAATTTTAGTGTTAGTTTTAGAATTTTTAGTTGTGTGGTTAACGAGAATTCTCGAGTTGATCAAAAAGGGGGGTTTTGCCAAATTCCGGCAAGCAAGGCGATGGGAAACCATGCCTGTGGCACAGAAGCGGTATGGAGAAACAAGGATCGACAGAAAAATACCAAACGATTTTTCCATTTAGAAGTTTGGCTGAAATAGCTCGATTAGGTTTTCTTTTGGTGAGTTTTGATGGCATATGGTTATCATCGAACTACGTCGACGATGGAGGATTTCAGGCCATCGCACCCTGAGGAAAGGGACGAGGAGGAAGTCGCGAGTTTGTGGCCATGATTTGGTGATGAACGAAGGTGTGTGGTGGTGTAGCAAGGCGTTTAGTGGTAGGAGGTTCAGCTTGGGGGCACGGATTGAAGCATCAGCTGTTGACTCAAGTGGATGGAGATGTTCCCAATGGCACGTACAGTCTCAGGGGGAGGAATGTAACTTGCGGCGATACATATGTCGATGGTTGGGTGGGAGAAACATTGGTGCATGTACACGGTGCACGCAGTGTACAGGTGAATGGAGGAAACACCGACAGTAAAGGTGAAGAGGAGAGAAAGGATTGAGGGGAGGAGAATTTGTCATGGCCTTGAAAGCCGTTGGGCCTTGTTTGGGCCAAGAAGTAGGTGGGAAGGAAATTAAAGAGCATTAGAAAGGGGGGAGGTGGACCAGATCTGACAAAAATGTAGAAAATAGGAGAGAAAAAAAAGCAAGAAGGGAGTTGAGCCGTGTATGGCCTAATGGGCTGAAATAAAAGAAATAGGAAGAAGAGTAAAGAAAAGATAAAAATAAATAAGAGAAATGAAAATAGAATTTTAGGAACTAAATGGCTTTTCTTTTATTATAATTAAATATTTTATAAAGATATTTTAAAGGAAAAAGAAGGGAAACGGTTGGTATAGTTAAGGGAATCTGAAAGTGGCAGATGGTAATTATTCAGAAGAGGATCGAAATGGATATAGAATGGTATGTCATCAGGATAAAATAAGTTACTTTATTTTACATAGAATTAAACTTTTATTTTTTTCTAATGGATTAAAATTAGAATAACCAAATAATCAGTTCCAGTCATAATTGTTGAACTGTAATTAGTGTTATGTTGTGATTATCAAATAAGGATTGATCGTCAATAATATCGTATGAGCCCAACTGTTTCAACTAAGCACTAAAATACTACTTTAAATTAAATCAACTGAAGACGATATATATATTCAATTAAGAAACGATTTGAAAGTTAAGTACACAACGATTAAGCTAAATATTGGTATCTATGTAAATATCAATAGCAACTAGCTAACTTTATTAATCTTGTACCAATATTTATTTGTGAAAAGTGTTAAATAAGGACCAAAGGAATGATGTTCACATTCCAAAGTAGATAACCGTGAAAGCAGAGGCTTTGTAAAATAAGAATGGTTGTGAGAGATATTGAAAAGTTGTTTAGGCTTACAACGATAAGGTTATTTTGAAATTCGGTAAATGAATGGAAATAAAGATATTTGTAAAGAGGTGTTGTAATGAGAATCGATTAAAGTGAATTCAAGGAAGGTATCATTTGCTTTCTGTTTAATTAAGAATATTAAATTTAATTATATATTAAATTATTTATCTAAGAAAATAGGATAGTAATAACATTTATAAGTCGTATATTGTAGCAAGAATGATAACAATACTGTTATAATAAATAAATGGGATTCTTAAGTCGGAATTAAATCTTAAATAGATATGATTTGGGAATAATTATTTTCTCATATCAATCAATTGATGAACGAAGTTATTTAAATTGTTGAACTGGGATAGACCGGATGTGTTGTGATAATTTATTTGTTGATTCAATTGATTTTAATGCTGTGTCATACCCCAATTAACCTATTTAGGCACATCTTGTTAATATTGATTTATACAAACTACCATTGGAATCTGGAATCTGATGTGTTAAATATTTTCGGTAGGTAGATCTTGATAATAAATTAAGGATATAGAAACACACATGAAATATATTGATCTGATCACTTTAAGTATCACTTGGCCCTAAAAGATATTAACGTGCATCGATTCAAAGAGACCGGGATTGGTTTTCTAAAAGAGAACAAAATACCACTTTGTTTCGACCAAGGCGTTGATTAAATTGAATTCAAATTGAAGACCATTGAAGACGGTGTTTACGCAAGGACTGTTCTGTGGCAGGATACTGCCTTCGGTTTGTCCAGTCCCAGGACAACTTGTATGGACGAATGTTTGACAGAGTATTTCCAATGGTCACGCCGTTGATAATTACGAATATACCAAGTTGGTGGGGAGAAGGTAACTTCTCTTTATTTTACACCCAGTGTGTGTTTATATAATCAATATATGATCACGGATTTGACAATGTGGCATTCAAAGTGAATGGTGACCAGATGTTCCGGAAGATAAACGTAGACTCAAGCCTCACTCCCAGGGAAATGACAAAAATAGGGCAGGTAGCATGGCTATGTGGGTCGCTCCCATTAGGGTGTAGCATCAGCTATCTAGAGAAATTCCTTTTGTTTCTTAATCTATCGATTCTGCCCATTCGGGAATGGTTGCCATATACAACCATTGGTGATATACATTCGATACATTCAAGAGAAATGAGTGGTCGGTCATGTGAGGGCTGGTTTGCAAGACATTCTTGTTGAAACCAGGTGTATTAGGCTCTAGAGAAACATCATCGGAAGGTGGTCCCATACCTTGTAAGAGTTGGAAACCCAATTTCCATAAGCGCCAAGCGGGTTTTTGTTTGTATACTATATAGGAGAATGTGAGATGCAGGCATTCTTCTAGATTCTAATTTATTTGTGAAAAACTTATAGACTGTAAAGACCCGCAAATTCCCGCCCTTTGGATCGACCATAAACCACACAGGTCTGACCCAAAAAGTGGAAACCTATGAATACTTTAACTTTGGGCATACAACACATTACAACAGATAACAGAAGACTTTTATAACACTATAATAAATGTTACATCAGAGTACAGTATATATATATATATATATATATATATATATATCAGAGTACATGGGAATAAAATTACAACGGAAGAATAAATTACAATAAATGAATACATTGCAGCGGAACTAATCTTAGTGGAAGGCTATCAACATTATGGCCACAACTTCAGTCTTCAATCCAGGATCTTGTTTTATATATCTGTCAAATAAGCTACTCGACTGCCCGTGTGGAAAGAGGGCACCCGAGTTTGCAAAGTGAAACAAACTACAGGTCAGTCGTGGGACTGGTGTGAGAATTCTTAAACTAATCTTAATTAATAATAAGGCTAATCACAGGACCACGCCGCTAACGCGGAACGGGTTTACTCCATTGGATTGCCAGTGCATGACTAAAGTAAATCGTCAAAATAGCGCAATGCTTTTTCTGAAAAATGAAACCATTATAAGACCCAAGTCCCATCACATAATGCAACGCAAACCGGAGGATAGGGTTTTACCTTATAATGGTCAAGAAATGCTTGATACGATAAACACGATATTATATATAATAGTGTGCAACCAATTTGAAATACATCAAAGTAAATGTATTAATCCTAGACGGCATGAGTGCCCCATCCCACTATGTCGCCATATATAGGTATACAATCAAAACCGCGTGATGTCGTATTCGAAATTTGTGTTTCCATCTGAGTCAAGGCTAGGGAGGAGATCCTTACCGATTCGAGACACTCTAGCAATGCCCCAGGATTGGTACTCTGTCCAACCCTTAGATCCTGCAGGGCCGGTCCACACTTACTTTTGTGGATTAGAAATGCCTGAACACACGCTTCCCGGTCCCTTTGGACCTATAATACGGCCAGTGGCGACCGCATAAAACCGAGGCCTCGAAAAATCCAACAACCACAATGAATAAATGCCAGCGCTGGTAGGTCCCTGGCATCACTCTAGCTAGAAAAGAAACGTGTGCACTCCCTGCGTTCCCTTCTCCCGTTTTAGACTCTACCGGTGTGTGAGGCTCGCGAAGTCACGATATACAAAAAGCTATGCCTAAATAGACTGTTCTTTGATCATCAACCACAAGGTCTGCTTTTCAACAAATCCTTGATCAATTGCATCTTAGCATGCCACATTGTCAGACTATACCATATCATTGATCGTCTACCAATATATATATAACCTCTAAGCTCATACATCTTAGAGAAGGGTGTAAAACACCAAACAGAAATATATAATTAGTAGCGTTCAACAAATATAGTAGAAAGGAATACAATGTCAGGCACACAATCCGTTTACAAGTCCGTTTTGGGTCTGAACGAATCAATGTGTCCGTTGATCTCCAAATGCGTTTGGACGATCATTACTAAATACCTTGCCTTGGAATGTACAGTCCCAATTCAAGGTACCAGTCATCATCATCCCAACGATGTGAAAACCTCCGGTCTTCAATCACCGCTTCCATCTTCGACTCTTGATCGTAGTGATGATTATTCAGAATGGGTTAAACCCGGTCTTTCTGAATAACTCGCGTATTTTGTGATTAAAAATCAAATATTGGAACATCACACATTACGCCACATTCCAACACAGAATATTCTTTTAATAAGATATTCATATTAAAAGATTCTCATTAATTTTATCAAAGATAAATTAATAAATTAACTCTTAAATTTTCCTTAAAAGATTTATTAAAAATTCTATATTTGATTTGATATCAAAATTTACTATTACAAGATCATTTATTTTAAAGGATAAATCTTGTCTTAAAACAGGTTAAAGAACTAGTGTCCTTTAAAACACAGTTCACGATAAACCCACAAATCAATTTCCAAAGTATGGAATTCCACAGAAATCAAATCAATACCTAATCGATATAAACTTCTGTATCGGGCTAACAATATACATGGAATAACGGCAAAGCCTCTTAAATTCCATATATACTATCGGTCTTCTTTTACAGAAAACCCATTTCGATTATTATCAATCGAATTTCCACTTAATTCCAATTTAATATGTTAAATTGGAAAACTAGATTTTTAGAAAATCCCTTTTTTAAATTTATAAAATAGATTTATAAATTCCAATTATTAATTTCGATGTGAATTGGATTTAAGGACAAATGTCATTAAAACACCGTCCACGATAAATCCACTTCTCATCTCAATTTACTTCATATTAAAAAATATAATTGCAATTCTAATAATCTTAATAAAAAGGTTTCTCCTTCAATATTAATTCATTATTATAAGAACATATTTTAGAATAATCATTAAAAATATACTTTATATAAAAAAAACTTTATGGAAAATAACCTTTATATAAAAGGTTTTTAATGTACAAATATTCTTTAATTTAACATATAGTTGATTAAAAATATATTTTCTCTTGTGAAAACATATCTTTTATATAACAAGAATTTCTAATGTAAGAATATTCTTATTTAAAAGAACATCTGAAACGAAATGCGACTCAATCATTTACCATATAATTTGGATTATATGGATTTCACACACATCATACATATTACATTAAAATAGATAGTCATCAATTCATCCATTTTCATCCATAGTGTAATTTCCACTGCGTAAGCGTTAAAATTAAATAATAACGCTCATCGCAGCCTGTCGATCTAACGATCAACATACAACTAAATATTGGGATTAGTGTATGTTAACTTTCATCCCAACACCCGTGTGGGGTTTCAGCCAACAAACAAATAATAAATTATTTGTGCGCTTGGGCGATGTGCGAAAATTATCGACCCAATCACATAAACGAGCCGGGTAACTTGTCTATGGCAGTGTAACATTTCAACATCATAACATATATAATGATAAGCTATTTCATACATAATGACAATAAAATTCTAAACTTTTATTTCAATCCTTTTAATTGTTAAAAATGACAATAAAAATCTTAACTCATATTTATTTACCAAAATGTAAAAAAAAAAATTTTAGCCTCATTCATTTTAATGGCAAAGGTGTATTTCTGCTTCGTACTTTTTAATGTGACAAAAATGTCCATTACTAATTCATTCTTTTTAATGTATATAAAAATAAACAATTTAATTCATTCTTTTTAATGTAAAAAATATACATTCTTAACTTCTTCTTTTTAGTGTATAAAAATTATACATTTTCAATTCTTCTTTCTAATGTAAACAAATATGGTTACATTTATAATATTAGTCCGATTTGATGTAATCAATGAAATATGACATTAGAAAATGATGATTTTGTTTGTGACTTTTAATGCAAACAAAATTATGATTTTGTTTCATAACTTTTAATGCAAACAAAATGAAGATTTTGTTTGTGACTTTTAATGCAAACAAAATGTGAATTTTGTTTCATAACTTCTAATGCGAACAAAATGGTGATTTTGTTTATAAACTTCAAATGCAACAAAATGTGAATTTTGTTTATAAAATTTCAATGCGAACAAAAGTGTTAATTTTTTTTATAAAACTTTGATGCAAACAAAAATGTTGATTTTGTTTATTTACCTTTAATGTAAACAAAATGAGGATTTCGTTTATTAACTCTTCAATGTAAACAAAATGAGGATTTCGTTTATTAACTCTTCAATGTAAAGAAAATGAGGATTTTGTCATATTCATTTCTAATGTACAACATATGCATTTTTCCAATTCATTCTTTTAATGTATGAAAAATTTACATAAAAGAGTGAACTTCTTTTTCTAAGTTTTATTTGTGTTGAGTGAACACAAATAAAATAAAAATCTTATTGCTCGTGTTTTGTTCGCATTGTGGAACACGAATAAAAAGTAAAGTTAGTCTTTTTATTTAAAGATACATTTGTGTTGTTAACACAAATAGAAAGTCCATTTATATTTCTATGTTGAATTGATAATCTAAACCAATTCAATAAAAAGACAAATTATATTTTCACCGTTGAATTGATAAAACTAAATCAACTCAATATAAAAAGACATTTTTGTTTTCTTGTTGAATTTACAAAACTAATATCAATTCAAATAAAAAGACATTTTTATTTTCTATGTTGAATTGACAAAACTAATATCAATTCAAATAAAAAGACATTTTTTGTTTTCTTTCTTTTCTTTAAACAAAAATGTTAGTTTTTGTTCTCTTTCTTTTCTTTAAACAAAAATGTTAGTTTTGTTCTCTTTTCATTTCTTTAAACAAAAATGTTAGTTTTGTTCTCTTTCTTTTCTTTAAACAAAAATGTTAGTTTTGTTCTCTTTCTTTTCTTTAAACAAAAATGTTAGTTTTGTTCTCTTATCATTTAAGCAAAAATGTAATCCTCTTGATTTCATTTGAACAAAAATGAAGTTTTTGTTCTTTTTTTACATTTCAAAAAAATGTAACTTCTTGTTCTTTTGTTACATTACACAAAAAAAAATGTAACTTATTGTGGTCTTCTTTGATTCATTAAACAAAAAGGCAAATTTTTGTTCTCCTTTGATTCATTAAACAACATGTAAATTTTTTGTGCTTTTTCTTACATTTAAACAAAAATGTAATTTTCTTCTTTGATCTATATTTAAGAAAAATGTCAATTTCCTTTTCTTTGATTACATTTCATAGAAATGTAAATTTTTTTTCTTTATACTTTGATTTCAAAACCTTAAAAATGTAGAATGTAGCTTTTCCAGTGTAAATGCATTTCTATAATAATGTCCTATTTAATGTCCTCGTATACATTAAATATAATTTTCCTTTTTCTTTCAATAGACATGCATTCCTATAACAATGTTTTATTTTAGTGTTTCATATACATAAAAATGTAAAATCCAATATCAAACATTTTTATTAAAAATGTTTATTATAGTGTTGCATTTACATTTAAGGTGTAAACTAGAATTTAAATACATTCTATATTACCATGTTTACTTTCCATGTTATAAATACATTAAAATTTGTAAATTTATAGTGTAAATACATATTACTTAACAATCGATTAATTTTGATTTACCACAAATATATGAATTTAATGTTCACATATAATGATCACATATAATGATCATCTTCACGCTCATGCAAATATTAAAATCTAATTTTCATATTGATCACGCAATTAAATATACAACAATATGAATATTTCACAACACAAGTGTTAATCCCTAATTCAATAATTCTAATAAGCAAGGTGATAACTTTGTTTAATCAAATATTCATTAACACCAATGTTAATTTCAACAGATCTAACAAACACATATCAAATCACAACAATTAGCAGAATATCACAACGTGTGTATAATTCTATCATTATGATTAATGAATTCTAATTACAAAATTAAAAGAATAGAGTTTCTCACTTTGCTTTGAATTTTCCCAAGGATTGTAGACCGCTCCGTTTCTGTCCACACTTCCTCCATCGTGTAGATCTTGCTCTAACGGTTCCAACGAACCCATTTTCATCTATTTCTGACATTATTTGAATAAGTTATCGACCTCTAAGGTTTGAATAATTTATTAAAAAAATTAAATAATAATTACTTGTGTTAATTACATTACATCACTAAGCCAAAAGCCGCTCCTTTCTTCTTCACGAACAGATGGCCGACGGTTTCACAAATGGGTTCGAACTTAGGACTTAGGTTCTGGCATTTCAGGCGACGATACGGGGTGATGACCATATGGATTGAAAGAGGAGAAAAAAATCTCTTTAATAATTCAACTGGTGTGTGGTCTAATTCTTGGAGGAGGAGGAGATTTTAGTGGGAGAAAGAGGAAGCAAGTTCGGCCATTGATGGATAAGGGTGGCGGCTGTTAACAATGAAGAAGGGTTTCAAAAAAATGAATTTCTTACTATTTATGATAAGATATTATTAAATAACGCTAAAGGCTCGCTAATTTGTACGTTAAAAAGGAAAATGAATTGACTAATTGGAAAGGATTCATGTTTCCAAAATATTCTCTTTGATTGTTAGGTGCGCAACCTTTTTCCTTAATCCAGATATATATATATACACCATGTTTTTAATTGTACATTAACACGAAATTTCAAATTGATCATTTTCCTAGGCATTAAAGATAATCAAAAAGTGTAAATGCATGATGGAATGTAATAACGCATATTTCCGCACATATAAGTTTGCATAAAGTCTCAATAATTCTCATTAATTACCTACCAAACTTCATCCCGCTCAAAATGTAAATAAATAATTTCTTTATTAAGAATTGTAGATATTTAGCTCAAAAATAGGCAGCTAACCACTTTGTAGTGAAAAGAGTCATAATGGGCATAAACTATATTATTATTATTATTATTATTATTATTATTATTATTATTTCTAACATGAATATATTCTCTAAATTAAGGTCAATGACAAATTAACATGTTTCTTAATTGAACATAATTTCCCAATTAATGTCCATTAACTTATTTTTTCTAATTAATGCCTATATTAACATGTTTACATGTTCACAAATCAATGTTAATCCATGCCAATTATTAACGTGTTTTAAAATCAATGTAAAATAGCATGTTTACCTAATAAATGTCGTGTTTACAAATCAAAGTCAATTAACATATTTTTTTTTTTTTAAAAAAAAGCTAAGCGTTAATTTTGCATCACCAAATATGTACCGTTGATTACATTCATTTTAATTACTAAGGAATTCTAATACCTTTCAACATTTCCACTTTTGGACTTTTTATTTAAAACCATTTTGATTTCAATAACTAAATTAAATTACATATACTTAAATAATCGAAACATACGGGATGTAAAGATAACAAATTTATACTCCTTATTCTTCAAAATAGCTTAAATTAAATATTATTCGTTTTAACTTCAATTAAAATAAATTTTTAATCATTATTATTTAAAATAAATAATTTTAAATACTTAAAAATCCTTTAAAATAAAAATTTAAATTGGTCCTGATTTTGCGGGTTGTTACAATTTCCCCCACCTAAAAATCTTTTCGTCCTTGAAAAGGAAATGAGCTAAAAGTCATTTATTTAGCTAATTTAATTTTCATTCTTCTAATGTTTAATAATTTTATTAGTTGCATTTATATCCACACAACACAATCATCAATCAATTAATTAGTTGATTAAATTTTCAAAATATGTATAACCTTTATATATTCAAAAATCATATTTTCTACGATCAAATTATATATATATAATTACAAATACGTTAATCATAAACTTGGCACTCTGAACTCATTCTAGGGCATTGCTAACCCCATCTCTAATGAGTTTACTCATTCTAGGATACTACTGATCCTATCTCTAATGAGTATTCTGTTTTATAGGTCATTACTAATCCTACCTTTGATGAGTCCTCTGTTCAGTTATAACGAGTTGTACCCCAAAGATTTGAGCTAACCAGAGCTCTGATACCAACTGTAAAGACCCTCAAATTCCCGCCCTTTGGATCGACCATAAACCACACAGGTCTGACCCAAAAAGTGAAAACCTACGAATACTTTAACTTTGGCCATACAACACATTACAACAGATAACAGAAGACTTTTATAACACTATAATAAATGTTACATCAGAGTACAGAATATATATATATCAGAGTACATGGGGATAAAATTACAGTGGAAGAATAAATTACAATAAATGAATACCTTGCAGCGGAACTAATCTCAGTGGAAGGCTATCAACATTATGGCCACAGCTTCAGTCTTCAATCCAGGATCTTGTTTTATATATCTGTCAAATAAGCTACTCGACTGCCCATGTGGAAAGAGGGCACCCGAGTTTGCAAAGTGAAACAAACTACAGGTCAGTCATGGGACTGGTGTGAGAATTCTTAAACTAATCTTAATTAATAATAAGGCTAATCGCAGGACCACGCCGCTAACGCGGAACGGGTTTACTCCATTGGATTGCCAGTGCATGACTAAAGTAAATTGTCAAAATAGCGCAATGCTTTTTCTGAAAAATGAAACCATTATAAGACCCAGTCCCATCACACAACGCAACGCAAACCGGAGGATAGGGTTTTACCTTATAATGGTCAAGAAATGCTTGATACGATAAACACGGTATTATATAATAATAGTGTGCAACCAATTTGAAATACATCAAAGTAAATGTATTAATCCTAGACGGCATGAGTGCCCCATCCCACTATGTCACCATATATAGGTATACAATCAAAACCGCATGATGTCGTATTGGAAATTTGGGTTTCCATCTGAGTCAAGGCTAGGGAGGAGATCCTTACCGATTCGAGACACTCTAGCAATGCCCAGGATTGGTACTCTGTCCAACCCTTGGATCCTGCAGGGCCGGTCCACACTTACTTTTGTGGATTAGAAATGCCTGAACACACGCTTCCCGGTCCCTTTGGACCTATAATACGGCCAGTGGCGACCGCATAAAACCGAGGCCTCGAAAAATCCAACAACCACAATGAATAAATGCCAGCGCTGGTAGGTCCCTGGCATCACTCTAGCTAGAAAGAAACGTGTGCACTCCCTGCGTTCCCTTCTCCCGTTTTAGACTCTACCGGTGTGTGAGGCTCGCGAAGTCACGATATACACAAAGCTATGCCTAAATAGACTGTGCTTTGATCATCAACCACAAGGCCTGCTTTTCAACAAATCCTTGATCAATTGCATCTTAGCATGCCACATTGTCAGACCATACCATATCATTGATCATCTACCAATATATATAACCTCTAAGCTCATACGTCTTAGAGAAGGGTGTTAAACACCAAACAGAAATATATAATTAGTAGCGTTCAACAAATATAGTAGAAAGGAATACAATGTCAGGCACACAATCCATTTACAAGTCCGTTCTGGGTCTGAACGAATCAATGTGTCCGTTGATCTCCAAATGCGTTTGGACGATCATTACTAAATACCTTGCCTTGGAATGTACAGTCCCAATTCAAGGTACCAGTCATCATCATCCCAACGATGTGAAAACCTTCGGTCTTCAATCACTGCTTCCATCTTCGACTCTTGATCGTAGTGATGATTATTCAGAATGGGTTAAACCCGGTCTTTCAGAATAACTCGCGTATTTTGTGATTAAAAATCAAATATTGGAACATCACACATTACGCCACATTCCAACTCAGAATATTCTTTTAATAAGATATTCATATTAAAAGATTCTCATTAATTTTATCAAAGATAAATTAATAAATTAACTCTTAAATTTTCCTTAAAAGATTTATTAAAAATTCTATATTTGATTTGATATCAAAATTCCTATTACAAGATCATTTATTTTAAAGGATAAATCTTGTCTTAAAACAGGTTAAAGAACTAGTGTCCTTTAAAACACAGTTCACGATAAACCCACAAATCAATTCCCAAAGTATGGAATTCCACAGAAATCAAATCAATACCTAATCGATATAAACTTCTGTATCGGGCTAACAATATACATGGAATAATGGCAAAGCCTCTTAAATTCCATATTTACTATCGGTCGTCTTTTACAGAAAACCCATTTCGATTATTATCAATCGAATTTCCACTTAATTCCAATTTAATATATTAAATTGGAAAACTAGATTTTTAGAAAATCCCTTTTTTAAATTTATAAAATAGAAATTCCAATTAATAATTTCGATGTGAATTGGATTTAAGGACAAATGTCATTAAAACACCGTCCACGATAAATCCACTTCTCATCTCAATTTACTTCATATTAAAAAATATAATTGCAATTCTAATAATCTTAATTAAAAGGTTTCTCCTTCAATATTAATTCATTATTATAAGAACATATTTTAGAATAATCATTAAAAATATACTTTATATAAAAAAAACTTTATGGAAAATAACCTTTATATAAAAGGTTTTTAATGTACAAATATTCTTTGATTTAACATATAGTTGATTAAAAATATATTTTCTCTTGTGAAAACATATCTTTTATATAACTAGAATTTCTAATGTAAGAATATTCTTATTAAAAGAACACCTGAAACGAAATGCGACTCAATCATTTACCATATAATTTGGATTATATGGATTTCACACACATCATACATATTACATTAAAATAGATAGTCATCAATTCATCCATTTTCATCCATAGTGTAATTTCCACTGCGTAAGCGTTAAAATTAAATAATAACGCTCATCGCAGCCTGTCGATCTAACGATCAACATACAACTAAATATTGGGATTAGTGTATGTTAACTTTCATCCCAACACCCGTGTGGGGTTTCAGCCAACAAACAAATAATAAATTATTTGTACGCTTGGGCGATGTGCGAAAATTATCGACCCAATCACATAAACGAGTCGGGTAACTTGTCTATGGTAGTGTAACATTTCAACATCATAACATATATAATGATAAGCTATTTCATACATAATGACAATAAAATTCTAAACTTTTATTTTAATCCTTTTAATTGTTAAAAAATGACAATAAAAATCTTAACTCATATTTATTTACCAAAATGTAATTTTTTTTTAGCCTCATTCATTTTAATTGCAAAGGTGTATTTCTGCTTCGTACTTTTTAATGTGACAAAAATGTCCATTACTAATTCATTCTTTTTAATGTATATAAAAATATACAATTTAACTCATACTTTTTAATGTAAGAAATATACATTCTTAACTTCTTCTTTTTAATGTATAAAAATTATACATTTTCAATTCTTCTTTCTAATGTAAAAAAATATGATTACATTTATAATATTTGTCCGATTTGATGTAAACAATGAAATATGACATTAGAAAATGATGATTTTGTTTGTGACTTTTAATGCAAACAAAATGATGATTTTGTTTCATAACTTTTAATGCAAAAAAAATGATGATTTTGTTTGTGACTTTTAATGCAAACAAAATGTGAATTTTGTTTCATAACTTCTAATGCGAACAAAATGGTGATTTTGTTTATAAACTTCAAATGCAACAAAATGTGAATTTTGTTTATAAAATTTCAATGCGAACAAAAGTGTTAAGTTTTTTTATAAAACTTTGATGCAAACAAAAATGTTAATTTTGTTTATTTACCTTTAATGTAAACAAAATGAGGATTTCGTTTATTAACTCTTCAATGTAAACAAAATGAGGATTTCGTTTATTAACTCTTCAATGTAAAGAAAATGAGGATTTTGTCATATTCATTTCTAATGTACAACATATGCATTTTTCCAATTCATTCTTTTAATGTATGAAAAATGTACATAAAAGAGTGAACTTCTTTTTCTAAGTTTTATTTGTGTTGAGTGAACACAAATAAAATAAAAATCTTATTGCTCGTGTTTTGTTCGCATTGTGGAACACGAATAAAAAGTAAAGTTAGTCTTTCTATTTAAAGATACATTTGTGTTGTTAACGCAAATAAAAAGTCCATTTAAATTTCTATGTTGAATTGATAATCAAAACCAATTCAATAAAAAGACAAATTATATTTTCACCGTTGAATTGATAAAACTAAATCAACTCAATATAAAAAGACATTTTTGTTTTCTCGTTGAATTTACAAAACTAATATCAATTCAAATAAAAAGACATTTTTATTTTCTATGTTGAATTGACAAAACTAATATCAATTCAAATAAAAAGACATTTTTTTGTTTTCTTTCTTTTCTTTAAACAAAAATGTTAGTTTTTGTTCTCTTTCTTTTCTTTAAACAAAAATGTTAGTTTTGTTCTCTTTTCATTTCTTTAAACAAAAATGTTAGTTTTGTTCTCTTTCTTTTCTTTAAACAAAAATGTTAGTTTTGTTCTCTTTCTTTTCTTTAAACAAAAATGTTAGTTTTGTTCTCTTTTCATTTAAGCAAAAATGTAATCCTCTTGATTTCATTTGAACAAAAATGAAGTTTTTGTTCTTTGTTTACATTTCACAAAAATGTAACTTCTTGTTCTTTTGTTACATTACACACAAAAAAAATGTAACTTATTGTGGTCTTCTTTGATTCATTAAACAAAAAGGCAAATTTTTGTTCTCCTTTGATTCATTAAACAACATGTAAATTTTTTGTGCTTTTTCTTACATTTAAACAAAAATGTAATTTTCTTCTTTGACCTATATTTAATAAAAATGTCAATTTCCTTTTCTTTGATTACATTTCATAGAAATGTAAATTTTTTTTCTTTATACTTTGATTTCAAAACCTTAAAAATGTAGAATGTAGCTTTTCAGGTGTAAATGCATTTCTATAATAATGTCCTATTTAATGTCCTCGTATACATTAAATATAATTTTCCTTTTTCTTTCAATAGACATGCATTCCTATAACAATGTTTTATTTTAGTGTTTCATATACATAAAAATGTAAAATCCAATATCAAACATTTTTATTAAAAATGTTTATTATAGTGTTGCATTTACATTTAAGGTGTAAACTAGAATATAAATACATTCTATATTACCATGCTTACTTTCCATGTTATAAATACATTAAAATTTGTAAATTTATAATGTAAATACATATTACTTAACAATCGATTAATTTTGATTTACCACAAATATATGAATTTAATGTTCACATATAATGATCACATATAATGATCATCTTCACGCTCATGCAAATATTAAAATCTAATTTTCATATTGATC